>JANEHU010000705.1:0-81569 GCA_027563435.1 Nasonovia ribisnigri | reverse complement strand
TAAATTATTATATAATAATATATATCCTAGCTCGAGTCGACGGTGGATGTGACAGAAACGTTCGAATACTTCAACACACAGTGTGTATTACAATATATTATTATTAATATTTAACCACATAAACATTGCTCAATAAATGTAGACAATAAAAGCAATAGCTGTGTATATAAATTATTTGTATTATTTGTATTTCATGCTCATGATTAAATATACAACACCTATACTATGTAGTAGGTAAATATTATATTACAGTTTTACTCTTAGTGTAGCATACAAAATAAACTGCAACAGATTCTAAATAATACAATAACAAAATAGAACTTTATGTATTTAATTAAAGTCTAGCAATTAAATTGTATAATGATATGACTATATACTATTTGAAATAACTTATATAGGTTCAATTATGAGTATTATATGAAATAAACTAGCCGAGTGCGGATATCGCCGCCGTCGAGTGGGTATTACTCATAGACCTTATACTAATAGACATGAATTGCCTATAATGCTAGCATTATGAGAAGCATGGAAACATGTCGCAGTGATGTAGCCCGTCTTGACAGCAGGCGTGTATATTTACAATTATTGTATACTGTAATAATATATACAATATTATACTATAATATTATGTACAGCTACACTATAATATCGATTCCTGAGTACGGAATAATTATTAAAATATGTGATAACAAAATATTAAAATTTTATTCATATGATCAAAGATTACAATTAAAAATAATAACAAAATTAATTTATATCTGTTTTGAATACAATAAAAAGAAAATCTTATAAATAATGTACAATTTTAACACTTATTAATATTATATCATTGCACACAGTATTTAACTATTATATAGGTACTTCCTCATTTACAATTTTATTTTTTAATCATTTGTTAATGTTATTAGTTTAGTAAACTTTTTTCTAATGCTAAGTCTTGGTGTCAGTTATTACTTATTACTTATTAAGTAGTAAAGTAAACTAAACTAAAACGAATTAATTTGTTTATTCAGTCCATCGTTGTAGTGATAATACCATTGACATATTAATAAATTATTATTTATTAATATGTCAATGGATAATACGCAGACGCTGGTATCATATCAATGCGCTATTGCGCTATACAGTGTACGGTACCGTACTACCGTATACGAGTAAACGAGTAAAGAACGAGCGCCCTCTATATTGCCACGCTCCGCCGACACTAATCTCCTGTCTATTAGTATAAGGTCTATGGTATTACTATATACAGGCATAAATACATGCGTCGGAAGGTTCCATTTTTTTTCGCGAATTTCGTCTGCTTATCGACGAGGTGGGATCGCCGGCTCAAAAGCCCTCAGCTGACGTCGAATATTGTATAATATCATATTATTATATTATTATATATATCAATATAAACGATTCTCGCAATGCTACAGTATGACCATTATTAATTGATACTGGTCGGTTGGTGGAGTGATGGCGTGCGGGGGACAACTTTAGCAATATAACATTATATGGGTTTGCTTATTACGTAGGTACCTAAAGTTTATTTAATGTATCATAACATAAAAATATACATATATAATAGGTATTGTCCACGATTCAACCTGATGTTGTGACCTGTTCGTCGCACATTGTCCGCTATCCGACAAAGTCGAATAGCCTACCCTTATTACTACGGCGAACGTCATTCGAGGTGACTGACCTGCTAGACACTCAAAAAAAGACGGCAGCTATATGATTTCCCCGAATTTTTAAAAATTTTTTCACGTAATTTATCACTTAATTTTGCGTTTTCGGTGACAGTTATGAACGCTGTCCACGATTCGACGCAGTCGGATTGCATACCTGACGACGTGACCTGGCCTTCGCATATTGTCTACCATTGCCTACCATTATTACTTCGGCGAACGTCATTCGAGGTGACTGACCTGCTAGACACCCAAAAAAACGTAGTCGAATTGCCTATCCACGGGCATAACTACCGTCCATCTAATGACTGACTTGCTAGACGCCCAAAACTTCACGGCGGCTATACGATTAGCATGGCCGCCCGAAATTCCACGTAATTTATAAATTAATTTTGCGTTTTCGGTGACAATAATGAACGCTGTCCGCGATTCAACGCAGTCGGATTGCATACCTGACGACGTGACCCGGCTGTCGCACATTGTCCGCTATCCGAAAAAGTCGGATTGCCTATCCACGGACATAACTACCGTCCATCGAATGACTGACTTGCTAGACACCCAAAAAGACGTAGTCGGATTGCCTATCCACGGACATAACTACCCTCCATCGAATGACTGACTTGCTAGACCCTTAAAACATCACGGTGCATATACGATTAGCATGGCCACCCGAAATTTTCGAATATTTCCACGTAATTTATAAATTAATTTTGCGTTTTCGGTGACAATAATGAACGCTGTCCGCGATTCAACGCAGTCGGATTGCATACCTGTCGACGTGACCTGGCCGTCGCACATTGTCTGCTATCCGACGAAGTCGGATTGCCTACCCTTATTACTTCGGCGAACGTCATTCGAGGTGACTGACCTGCTAGACACCCTAAAAAGACGGCGGCTATATGATTTGCATAGATGCCCGAAATGTTTTGAATTGTTTTCATGTAATATATTACATAATTTATTTTCTTGGTGACAGTAATGAACGCTGTCCGCGATTCGACGCAGTCGGATTGCATACCTGACGACGTGACCTGGCCGTCGCACATTGTCCGCTATCCGACGAAGTCGGATTGCCTATCCACGGACATAACTACTGTCCATCGAATAACTGACTTGCTAGACACCCAAAACTTCACAGCGGCTATACGATTAGCATGGCCGCCCGAAATTTTCAAATTTTTTTTTTTCATTTCCGACCATAGCAAACAACTTCGTCCGCGATTCGACGCAGTCGGATTGCCTATCCACGGAGACAACTACATTCCATCGAGTGACTGACCTGCTAGACCCCAAAAAAATCACGGCGGCTATAATTTATGACACCGTCCGAAGGTTACGTGATTTGGCGTTGGCTAATCCACCATTCCTTACAAAATTCCATTATCCTTATCTTGAATCCACTATCCTTATCACAAATCCACTATTCTTATTATAAATCCAATATCCTTAACACTAATTGTTATCACAAATCCACCTTCCTTATCACTTTTCAATTTTACATACCCCTTTTCTAATCACGAATTCTTATCACTATCTCACCATCGATAGCCTTATCACCCATACACCGTGTCGGCTCGAGTCAACGACTGGACCACAAGACCACTATGGCGTCCGACATGGACAACACTCCTCGCCAACTCCGGGGGTCTGGGGGTAAGGTTAGGTTAGGCGATTTTGGCCACGGCAATTAACAACGTATGACTACATTCAACGTCATTTGAGGTGACTGACTTGCTAGAAACATAAACACGACATACAGATTTATGATTTTCCTTTCGAAAGAAAGTCTGGACCGTATCAACTGTAGAGCACATCCTCGGGCATGAGAAATGATCGGACCCTCATACCCAAATTTCAAAAGTCACCGAAAGATACCGCCAAAAAGCATAGCCTTATCACTCATCCACAATCCTTATCACGCATCCACTTTCCTTATCACGCATCCACTTTCCTTATCACGCATCCACTATTCTAATCTCCCATCCACTATTCTTATCACACGTCCACTTTCCTTATCACTCATCCACTATTCTCATCGGCAATCCACATTTTGGACCAATATTTTAGGCAAATCGGTTTCCACTGGGAGTAACACTGGGGGGTCTGGGGGTCTCCCCCAGCGACGCTCGGAGAGCTAGTAATTATATAAATTATGATATACCTATTGAGCCACTGGTAACTGAAGGCTATTTTATAGTTCATCGACTGGTAAATTATCGATGGCTGCCATATGAATAATAACTAATTTCAAATTATCGATGGCAAACCGTGTTTATTTGATGATGTAATTTAAATTCTTCAAATCATAATCTTTGTTCTTTGGTATGGCTTTGCTCGCAGTTTACAAATCGATAAATAGAAAGTAGAAACTAATAATATAATTATGACGTACCTAAATTAATCGTTAAAAGTATTACAATCATTTTTTTTACTGGGTTTATAATATTGATAATATTTGAAAAATACTTAAGTACTCGGTACAAAGTTATGCTGGTAGGCAGGTAAGACTTTCATTTTTTGGATAAACGAAAAAAAATTGTAATATTATATTTAAAAAAGTGTAAATATAAAAAAAAAGTATTCTAGACATAGTACACTCATAGTTTCCATGGGTTGGTCAGCTAGTGTTAAAATATTATTATGTAGTCTTTTGTCTCACAATTATTTAAAGATTATTACAACAAACTTTATTATAATTTAACATTATAACTTACTGCTGTATTATAATCATGTCTTCTTCTATACGTTAAACCACACGGATTCGGACGAGACCTGCACGAGTCGTGATAGCCATTACACCGAAAATCGGCAGCAACATTTTTTTCCATGTCAAACATTATGTTGATGACACCAGAAACGGAAATCAAATCGCCGAAACGATTGTCCTAATAACGGAGTCTAGTAGGTCTAGTAGCAGACCTAACTCATTATAGTTCGTTTTTGTGGAGTTGCAGCAGGATATGGATACTGCAATAACGGACCAGGTTATAACCACGTAAACGGTCAAACATAGACACCGATTAGTTTGGTCCCGTATAACTACTAAAAAAATCATTAGTTACATGTTGTGCTGCGAGTAGTGCCGATCATATTGCCGTTGTAGACGCTAATAAAATATAGTTTATATACCGTACAGGTACATTCTATAACCATAGTTTTTAAAATGGTTTTGATGCTCTATTGATCATGTAAAAGTTGTTGAGAATGTTGTAAACAATGTCAAAGTGATGATTCTAATCATACTCAACACACAGTCATTGGGGAACCTGTTTTGATAGCAAAGTGACGCCAGGGGATGCGCAGAATCGGAGCGTTCGCTGGAGGACAAAGTATAAAATGTATTATATTTATTTAAAAGATTAGTACTTATAGGTATATCTACCTAAAAAAATAGGAGGTATAATTTTACGCACCCATTATATACACAATATAATATTATATATATTATTACTGTATGTACAAATATTTGAAACAATTATATAATTTACCACAATGATATAAAACGTTAAATGAAATAAATCGTACCTACTTTCCAACATATTATATACCATAAATATATATGTTCGAGTATTATATTGAGATTTATTTAATATAACGTTTTATAATATCGTGCTAATTATTTCAAAATTACATATATCGAAAATGTATGTATGTAATAGGCACGTAAAACTATATTCCTAATATAATTATTATTCGTTTAAGGATGTGTACGATGTACATAATAATACTATAATTCAAATTAATAATCGAACACTTTATCTTATTTTGTACAACTATCTCAAACATTTTTACAGTCAAAAAGCTTAAAAAGAGTTCAAATTATCACTGTAGATTGGATGATTGTATGTTTATATAAAAAGTAAATTGGCTTTATTAAGCTGTAAAAATTACATACACATGTTTTTGACGTTTTGTTGAATATTGGTTTCTATTTTATTTATTATTATTTATCATTAATTAAATCTCATATTTTGGCCAACATTTTGTTCAAAAACAATGTATTTAAAATTTCATTGTGTATAAACAATAATATAATAATACACTTTAAAAGTTTCAAGTACTAAAAAGTTATATTTTTTTAGTTGCAAAAAAATAACTAAAATCTTTATTCATTATTTAAATACCCCATTTCGTCTAAATTTGAACTTAAAATAGCTATAAAAACTGTGTTTGTATATTTTTTAAATTTTTTGGTTACAGTATGAAGTAATTTATACTTTTAAAAATGTTATTATTTATTCGCTTTTGAATTACAACAAAATAAAATCGTTCTATGACAATTTGTTGATTTACAGAGCGATATCCAATGTTTTTTCCTTAAAAATTCGAGTTTTTTCTTGAATTTTTTTCTGTTACTTCCAGACGCTCTGTGAAAAGTTCTGACTGAAAATGTTTACCTCTCAAAAGTACAAACTAGATTCACTTTTCTATCAAAAAAAATATTGAAGTTGAACATCGAAGCATTATTTTTACTAGAAAAAATGTATACAGACAGAAGTAAAAACCACATCATAAATATTCATCACCCCATTCAGAATTATAAATGTAATTAAACGAAACAATTTTCTTCATTGTTTTAATAGTTAAATAATGGAATTAGATCGAAGTGATTTTGCAAATAGCGCAGTTTAAAACAATGGATAACCCCATTGTAAAGTTTTTAGTTATTTTAAGCAACTATCGCCATAGTAGTTTGGTTTTGTTGGTGATTTTTATTGTTAGTTCCGCCGGACGTGAAACGTCCAAACAAAGGCAACGGATTTTGTTAACTTTACTGACGATATTCGAAATTTCCATGGGTAGTAACTTTGTCATTGACACAATGTAGTATATGGTTATGCAAACTTTGTTATTAAACTTATACTTTAGTCTGCAGGTATACATGTCTCAGTACCACATGTCACGCGGTCATTCGAATAGAAACATATTATAAAATATACAGATAGATTTATTATTTTTATTTATTTATATTTATTTACATAGATTTATTCTTAATATTTTGATCTTCAAATGTTATAAAATTATTTGTTTTTTTGCTCATTATTTGTTACTATTTGTTTTTTCGCTCACTATTTGTTACTATTTTTTAGTTGCCATTTTTTTTGTTATTAAAATAAATATATTTATTTTGGATTTTTTTGGATGTGAATTTTTTGGATGGTTCACAACACAGTATATAGGAATAGATTAGTTAATAATAATCACTGTAGTTATCTGGGTTTGTGTATGTGTTTATTGCCGTAGAGCATAATATATAATTGTTAATTTCATCGTCCTCGAAGTGATATTGAAAGCGATGCGTCAATATGAGTTTTAGCACTTAGCTGATCGTTCGGAGACTTGACCGTTGATAAGTTCATATCGTTTGTTTTTTCTATTGCAGGTGAAAGTTGCTGTTTATTTCGAGCTCTTTTTTTAAATTGATTTTGCAAATCAACGAAACCGGAAACGCACATATTTATACATATCTGTTATTATTGTAAAATAATACCTACTATTAGTATATGAAACAAAAACTCCGTGAGAACATTTGATTATAAATTAATAATAGTTTATTGTCGTAACTCGTAAGCATATCATGATTGTTCTGTACACTTAGTTTAGATTATTCAGATTCGGTAATTTACGTTTGTTTACACTACATAGCGTGTAAATGATTGTTTTTTCGTGTAGTTCAGCAATTTGGGATATCCAATTTAATAAACTTCTTATTCTTCTAAAGATAACTACATTGACATTGTATATATTGCTTTAATTAATATCCATTAATTATTATAATAAGATAATGTACGAGTCATGCATGGATTAACTGATTAAGGGTTATTTGGTTTTCTATGTTTATTAAATTGAAATATCAAAAAACGTTTGATGAAAACTAATCAACTATAGTTATAGGTAATAGCTTTGTGAACCGGTGATCTCGAGTTTTGAATAAAGCGAAGAGTTAAATTCGTGTATTTGTGGAGACAAAGCAAACATCGTGGTGTGACACTCATATATCTGTTGATTCTGATTAGAACGTAAAAACTTCACCGGTAAACTTAATAATACGATAAATTCGCATACCTAGTAAATTTATAAGGAAAATGTGTACGCTGCAAAGTTTTTTCGCACGCAAAAGTGAATTATTTCTAAGCAAACGATATAAGGGATTTGTATACGACACAATTGATTTTTAATTTTCCAGAAGAGTAACCCTCTCTTTTCAAAAAAATATTTTCTCACGACAATATATTTTAAATATTTCGTTTATGCGCAGTATCGATAGTTACGAATAAATATTAAATATTTGCCAATCGAACGAGCACGATAATATTGTAATATGATAAAGGATAGTACAAACATACAAACATTTAAAATATCTTAATTCTGACTACTGAATTGCTAAGCTTTGGTTGGACGAATAATTTGAAAATCAGCACAAAATAAAATCTACGTTAAATACCACGTATTATAACGTTTTATTGCGTCGATGGTAGTAATAATATTATAAAATAAGATGATAAGTGATTTTTGTGTCATTTGCATTTTTACAAGATTTTTACATCGATGGAAACTGCTTGGTTTTTGTCCACTATTATATCCGTAGGTTGTCGTTAGAATAAAAAAAACGTTTACAGCGATGATTCAATCGTAGCAGTTGAAAACGCGCTTTGGTGAATTCGATTTCCGTGCGGCAAGAGAGTTGCAGCTAAGCTACGAAAAGACCTGCGGACGAGCGTGGGGTCTTTTCGGTGGTGGTTTCGGTACATCGAGTAGGCAGCATTCGGCAAATTCAGCCCGTTTCGAAGTTTTGACCAAACACCGAGCCGTTTGACAACGCACACCGCCTCGGTGGACAGAGGGGTGCCGCAAGGGATTGACGAGAGAAACGAAAGACACGTTTATATATATATATATAGAGAGAGAGAGAGAGAGAGAGAGAGAGAGAGATGGACGGACGAAACGGCGGCAAAAGGCGGTGTCACGCCCATTCGAGTATCATCGAGTTTAAACGACGCGACGGTAAACACAGAATAGAACAGGAGAGTAAGTTGTTGCCTTAAAATATATTATATTATATAAGGACCGAATTTCCTGAAAACCGTTTTCTCCTGGTTTCCTTTGTTAACGACAACTGTGTGTGTGTGAGTGTGTATATACAGCCTCCGTACTCGAGTTTCAACGATGGGTTGTGCGTGTGTGTGTGTGTGTGTGTGTGTGTGTGTGTACACCGCGTCGTCATCCTCGCTTTCAGAAAGGTCAAATCATAAACACGCGTGTACTTAAGTACCGTCAGCACGGCGTGGCGGGTGCACCAATATAATATATATATATATAGGTACACGACGAAGCGTGTAATGCGTCGTTTCCGTACAACGACAGTGTTTTTAAAATCGTCGACACAGAACAAAACGTTGTGCGTAGACATATTGTGTCGCGGTATTATGATAATAATATTTACAACGTCATGAAGCAATATATTTCGCGGCGTGTCTCAGAAACCCGAAAATGTTTCACGTACGAAATATTTCGTTTTTACGATCGAAAAACTCTGCGCTGTTTGCAGTCTACAACGTAGATCTGATTGGAATAAAAACGGCAAGGATGAAAATATTATTTTATTTTTTCAAATCGGCTCGTATTTATCATATAATTTAATCCACAACAACGTCATTTACAAACTCTTTGAACGTTTTAATAGGTTTCACTATACGCCATACATCGTACAGCTAGTGAAATAAAATTGAAAATCTTCTGGGCACAACGTTTTCGAATGTACGAGAGTTAAAATTTGTTTTGGTGATAATTGTTTTTTCATCAAAGTTGATCGGTGCGTCGAAAATATAGAATACGATTAAATTGTTCAAATATTTTGTGTGAGTGTTGACGGTGGTTGATCAACCTGACCACCAATTTCCAACCAGGATTTTAACACATTTCATAACGGTCGTGAATGGTTAATTTTTCGTTAACGGTGTATAGTAATATTATTTATATTACTTATATTACGGCGAAAATAAAGAAGAATGTCAAAAAATGTGGCATGCAATGAACACAAATGTTCCAAAGATAAATTTGACAAAAATTCTTGATTGAATATTTGAACAAACCATATCGGTTTTAATATATGACTAGGGTAAAAAACCACTGTCATAATTTTTTTTCTATTTATTTTTCTTCTTTATCAATGTTTTTCAACATTTATATCAACATTTTTATTTTTGACAACGTCGATATGCCAATTACGTAAAATATGATTAAAACTATTTTTGAACGCAGTCGATTAGCGTATACGTCGTTACCGATGAAGAACAGTAGTTGTTTAAATACTTGTTTTATTAAAGCATGTTATTTGAAATTTTCTGAAAAATTTCTATTCTAACTAGTCTGCTCACTTTAACGCAAAAATCATATTTAATTTATTTTAAATAATACCGTTCATTCCGAAATAGGTATAAAAGGATAGAGATATTTTTTTAAATTATTGTGTATTATTTTGGAATTTAATATTATTAATATTTTAAACCTTTAAAGCATAAAATGTAGCTCTTTGGTAGTATAATAAATATATGGATACAAATAAATACAATACTACTATATAATGCCTATATTATTTTGATGGATAGGTACCCAATGAATTTATTCTTTTCACACGATAATGTACCTATTTTGCCTATACAATGAGCCGTGTTATAGAAAAATAAATAAGCCTACTGAAAAGTCACTGCGTCGAGGGGTACAAGGGTACTGACATATTATTACTATAGCAGTTGGAAATTATTAAAATGCATACATAGGTACACATTTTTTTTTATAATCATTTAAGGTTCGAATTTTTACTAAATTTATAATTTAAAAATGATTTTGTAATTGAAAATGTATAAAATGTTCATCTTTTACAGCTAGAGATTGAATATTTAAAACAAGGTTCTACCTAAATAGATTATAATATAATAATAGGTTTAATAGGTTATAATATATTATATAAATTACTTTGTTCACAACAATATCATCAAATATCCTTGGTAATACCATCATAGGCTGACTGACCGTCTTCGTTAAGAATCGTTTTTCATATACAATGCTATTATAATTTTAACATCATCTATTACAGTAACCCACTTGCAGCTTATTCTACAGCAGAGCAACACTCACTTGCCCATATTTTTTTATTTACACTTGTTACCAGTTGCTATGGTGACCCGTGAATTATAACTAGTGTATAGATAACAGTAAACAAAAAAAATATACAGCTATGGCGGGATACTTTGGGTGGTGCAGATATGAAACTTTTTGAAACTGAATATATTGACAAGAAAATAAGTTTAGTCATCGGAGGTGTATAATAATTATGATAACATCATGTCACATATTTTTTAAACACTATACATAATGCGATAATAATGTATCACATTTCAGGCACACCGGTGGTAGTGACATTGGAGCAGGAGGAAGAGATGATGGGTATTCGAGAATGCAAAAGCAACAAATTGAATTCACGTCACCCGCTTGGCTACACTCAAGTGGATGGGATCGTTCGCTGCACACGGTGTTAATTGTGCATGGATACGGCGGAGCGGCGCAAGACTACTTGCCCGGGGCTGTGCTTAGAGACGGTTAGTCTACTGATAACTTCGTTAATACATTAATCACACCATTATCGGAATGGTGTTTTGAGACGCATATCGAAATGAGTTCCTAGCTCAGTAATTCTCAACTTTGGTGCCACGCGAACTTAGTTTATCGTTTCCACATAGTAATTGAAAATATAAAATATATAATATTCACTATTAATATCATACACCAAGACTGTTGAGTGACGAGGGATTTTTAGAAAATCTCCAATAGATATTAGATTAAGATATTACAAGTTTCATGAAATTAAATACTTGATACTTTCGTTTTAAATTTAAATACTAAAATAATCCATACAATTAAAGTTAATTTTACTCATTGTGTTCAATTCTCATTTTTATTTCTTAAATTGTATTTACTATTAATATTAATAATACATAATAATACGTATAAAAGGAACCTTATTATTATATATACACAAGTTGATACGTACAAATATTTAATCTGAAGTCAAGTCTCAATTTAATGGTCAATGCATGATTAAATTGTTCAATCTCATCAATAGATTTGGGTATTATTGATATAATTGATTTAAACGGAATTGTGTAGTCATTAAATATTAATGACGTAATATTATTGCTTAAAACTAGTGCACAGTAGCATTAGATAGGTACTTTAAGTGTCAATTAGAGATGTACATAAGCTGAAACACAACAAACTAAATATAAACTATATTATAATTAATATAATAATGGTTCCTAATCATTTAGGGTGAAAAAATGTTTCGAATGTATGTTCTGATCTATTCGTTGATAAGTGATGCAATTTTATGAAATACGCGTGCACCAAAAAAAGCCAATAATTGACGAAGGAAACAATATTTGTCATAAATCATAATAGTTGAAAAATATCTTAAAGTACCGACCTATTTAATTAAAATATTATGAATTACTGTCTTTTTTTACTAAAATTTTTTTATGCAATAATTTAACTTTCTAAGAAGTACTTTAAATTAAAATTATAATTGAAATTTCAACAAATTATTAGTGAGTAAATATAGTCAGGGGAGACTATTTAATTAATTGTCACCTGTCATTTAATTAAATGCATACACTTTTTGAACTCAAATAGAAAACTTAGTGAACGGAGTATTTAATCATACAATATATACAGTATACTCAGAAAATTATAGCATTATAAACGATGACGACGAAGACAGCGTAAAAGATGATGAGACTAGACTCAACAAAAGCAATAATATAATTCATGTTATTCTCTCCGGCCCTAGTCATGCCTCTGGTATGAAAAATTGTATAAATATAAAAATTAGTCAGTCAAACGACCATGTTGAGACAACAGACTCCCCGTGACTTTCGTCGTCGAAGTTTCTACCGAATGTATAATCGTATATATTATAGAAAATAGTCATTCTGTTATCATATATTTTTATTTATAGAATTTTTCTAAACACAAAATAATAACTTCCAAATATTTAGTTTATAAAATCATAAAATTATTTTTTATTTTAAACAATTATTATTTGTTTCCGATATGAACGTTTTTTATTTTAGTATTTTTACAGTAAGCCTTAACTTCAAATTCTATATAAAGATAAATGATACATCATTGAAAACGATGAAAAATGATTCAGAGCGCAGGCGATCAAACTTTTGGGTTAACAAATAATTATTTTAATTACAATTTTAATAATTGTTCGTATTTTTTCTCCGACTATTTTAAAAAGTACATATTGATAAATTTCCAAGATAAGACTTTTTAATGAACAAGCTAATTCCTTTTTCAACCCGAAACCTCACTTAAAGTTAAAGATTAGATCATTTTTAATACTAGAGAATCAACATTGCCCGCTCAGAAACTAAAACATTATTATTTTAAACCACTGAAATTGACAGGAAATTGCTGCATTGAGTCTAACGGATTTCCCTGTACAGATAACCTCATCATCGCTATTATTATTAAGTAACCTAAAACCTTAGTGTTATTTTTCAGGTTTATTTGTCTCACATTTATGATGGTTTATAAATTCAATTTATTTGTCCCTCTCGAGTTTCGACTTTTGAAATTACTTTTGGGAATCTGTTTAACAGCCACTAATATTGGAAGGGGAGCCATTTTCGGGTTTAAAGAGCTGTGAGCACGCTTCGGCGTCACCGTACTGAACGCCTACGCGTTTGACATAATTATATTTTTACTCGAGTGCGGTGTGTTGGCTTTCGTCAGAATCCTCGCATTTTCTTTCTTTCAATTGTATGTTTAATTTCTCTGGTCTCCAAGGCGGGGGAAAGCAGGTCCGTGAATTAATTTGCTCAGCTTGCGATGGATATTGCCTGGTTTTTGTGTGTAGGTTCCTCACGACGGCCACAATGCGATTTAAATGCTTTTACAAGTTAGATAGCTGCCCCGTAAACTCCCTAAATGATAAGTTTGGAAAATTTAAATTTAAATTTACTTTAAAATGTATTATAGTATTACGCATCTTGTGGAAAACCAAATATACGAATCGTATATGTCAATTTTTAACATGCATTCTACGTAATATTGGATAGTACAAATCTCATTAATTTACATATCTAGCGTATTATATACATATGTATGTACAAGACAGGTTGTACTTTATTTTCTTTATGATATTTCCGTATTTAACGGAAAACGCGTAAATAATAACAAATAGGTAGGAAAAATAGAAAATTCACACACGATGGTGCAAAACAATAATAATATTAAACCCTGGGTATATTCATACATAATATTATTTACTTTCATAGGCAAATAACCGTAAACTGTTATTTTCTGCTCCACTAACCTTTGTTCTCGGACATCCGTTTATTATACGCGGGTATGTACCTATTTTGGTGTAATATATATGTGGGTAGCATCTGAATTATATTTTCATACTTTCGCAGATTGATAATATTTTTATATTTTTGACCTCAAACAGAGTAGTAGTTGAGCAAACTGACTTTCAAACGATTTATTAAATTTAAAAGTAAAATTCATTCATTTATAGGAATTATTATTTTTTTTTACCACGATTGTCTTAAATTGAACGATTGAACTGTTTCTTTTTATTTAGTAATCTAAAATTTACACGCTTTTTGACCCAATAAATACAGTTTTATAGAAATCTATAGAAAATAAAAAATATAATAAAATATAAAATTTAAAGTATAAAATAAGAAAATCGCTATATGAGAAATTGAGTAAATATCCAATCTTGTAAAAATTTGAACTTAGAACGTTCATAAAAATTTAATTTGACTTTCAAGTAGACATTTTTTTTTTTTGAATCAAGTAGGCTGCTTATGAGGAATCTTAAATTAAATTTTTAAATATTAGGTTTGAAATGAAAAATTTTGATGAATTTTTACTCAAAATGATTTTCAAATTTTTGTGATTTTTACGTATTTTTTCAAAATTTGAAGTTTAAATGGTTATAAAAAAAATTGTTTCTATGGATTTTTAATACTTTTCAAATTTCATTGTAACAATATATTAGGAGCTTTGTATTAAATTGTCAAGATTTTTTATCCAACAAATACAATTTTATTGATATTCATAAAAAAAAAAACTAAAAAAAAACTGAAAATGCCCACATACAGTTCAAAATAAATCAAAATATTTTTAAATATTTATCGTGAGTAGAAAATTCTTATATAAAATACGAATGAAAATTTGATGTATCTGTCATTTGTTTTAGAGTTATATCAAAAACGAAAATCGATTGCTTGCGTAAAAATTCCCGTTTTTCTTAATTTCTTATTTTGTTTTTCCATGCTCTTTTTAAAACTATTGAGAATTTTTAATTTTGACCTCCCGAATGCACCAACTATAGATTCATTTTCCCATCGAACAAGATACTGTTGAAGATAATCGAAGCAGTTTTACTTCCCCAAACAGTGTATCACAAAAAAAAAACCAACACATAATTGTGTAGGTAACTGCTCTACTGTACAATAGGGGTAGTGGAGCAAAGTATACTCTTATCATGTAGTAGGCAATGTAGGTAACAGATTTGTTATATTTAAATGTATTGATAAATCAGTGTAACAATCACTGAAAACGTCTAAGTCGATTTTTTGTAACCAATAGGTAGGTATTATCAAAAACTTATTTTAACAATGATATTAACATATTAATAAATATTTATTTTTTTTCGTTTTAACAGATTATTTTAAAAGTAGGTGCCTACTGAAAATTTTTCAATTTTTACCACCTGTTAGTACTGACTAGGTACAAGAAACTCCCATTAAAATTAATGATCAGAGTATTTTTCTACTGAAAGAAGCGTGTTTTTAAACACAAATATACAAAACAATTTTTTAATACCCCATCATCATATTGTATAATCAAAACATTCATCGATCCACTCGGAATATAAATTTTAGCTTTGTTCATGGAGAAGCATATTTTGTCGAATAAACCAATTACTGGAATATAGTACCTATAAAAGAAATTATTTTTTTTCCGAAACGACTAATCTAAGTCCCTTGCGAGGCAATCATTGAAGCGTCACAATGATGATGAGATACATGTCGTGCCAGGTTGAATGGGTGCACAATGCATGCAAGCGGATGGATGTGTTGCCAGGTGCTTTTAACTGCTACGATGAATCCCTGGCTTAAACGCGAGTACTAGTGTAAGCAAACAAAAAGTACGAAATAATAATATTATGTTGTTATTATTATCATGTTTACCGTGTTAAAACTATTCGACGCTGATTACGCGTGTGCGAGATGATAAAATAAACGGATTTAAAACATTTTATGCAAACTCGACGATAATGATATTATGCATAGGTACTCGACGACGACGGAAAAAAAAACACCTACCCACCAATGCAATAATATATATTATGTACACACCTGTCGTCTGGTCTGCTGCAGCATTCGCGTTCGAACACTATATATATAGGTACCTAAACTAATATTAATGCAACGCGACCACGACTGTATATATTAATAAAATATAAATTATGATTGAATAAACTATTATCGTATCGACACGATGAATGTTAATACATAAATTATTCAATATTTTAATGGACTCGTATATATCGAAATATTAATATCGGTTAGGTATGTGATAACCTTTATAGGCAACCACTGCAAGGCTTAAATCTACAATCTACTATTATTAAATGTAACTACCTAAGTTACTATACGTTATTATTACCAAACATTTAAGTTTATTTCAAATACATTTTTATTACATAAGAATTCCAGACGTATATAATGTGGAATTGTGGAATATATTCATTATATAAATACCAATGCACAAAGATGAGTTGAAACTAAAATATAGTAAATTTTTCTGGTACAGAAATTACATGTTTAGAAATGTATTAATAATCTGAAAGCCCTGAGAAATTTGGTGAAAAATGTTTAAAATATATTTTTTTAAATCGTCTGATTTGCAGCGTACTTGAACAACGGAAAGTACAATGTGTTCATGGTGGATTGGGGCAAACTCTCGGCGATCCCGTGTTATGCAGCCTCCGTTCACAATCTCAAGCCCGTGGCCAGGTGTATGGCTGTCATGTTGACGCATCTACGAGCCGCTGGCCTGGACGTGGACCAGCTCACGTGCGTGGGCCACAGCTTGGGCGCACACCTGTGTGGCATTATGGCCAATTACTTGCCGTTCAGAATGCACCGCATCATAGGTACTTATATCTACATAAATAAAGATTAAGAGTGAAATAAATCTACATTATTTATAGAGTTTCCTAGAGACATTGATATTTGAAAAGGGAATAATTACATATTATAATATGTAGTTGATATATTTGGTGAGAAAAGTTGTTTGTGCATAGAGTTTTGAATGTTTATTTTTATGTACAAACGTTTTATCAGTTCTGGATAATCTATAATATTGTTTAATAGTTATTAGTTTGTTATGAAATTTAAATTATAGTAGTTTAAATCTTTTTTCCAGTAGTGAGATGGAAAAGAACCTATTTATAGTATTATTATCAGAATGAGGAGCTCTATACATTTTTACATTGGAAGCTTAATAATTTTAAATAATTTACAATTTTTCTGGATTTTGGAGAGATTTTGATTTTGGGTTATAGAGTTGCATATTCCAGTTGAGAGCTTACTAATGATAAATACAACAATTAAGTACATGACGATCGTGGAAGTCTTTACAGTTGCGTTTGATAAATCCTAGTTTAGCTGATGCTTTTTTAATAATATTATTAGTATGCAATTTGAAATCAAAGTTTGAATTGAAAGTAACACTAAGATCATTAATTTCATTTAATCGAGGTGTTTAATTTTTTTTTTTAGATTACGTATAATAATTAATAATAGGTTATTTTCGTCAAGAGAAAGAAATAAAGGCTCATTTTTCTTTATTTATAGACATACCGTTTTTATCACATAATTTTTTATAATTCATTATTATATGAATATTATTATAATTCATTTAAATATTTTGAAGTAGATGAATATAATTTTGAACGTGAGTTGGTCTTTGATACTATTGTAGTTGCTTACGGAACCGAGTAATACAATAATTATTATGATAACTCAAATTGTACAAAAAAGCAAAAACGATTGAAGACATAATATATTCACAAAAGTATTATTGAATGTCTGATTTTTGATTTTTATCACATATTACAGGCGTGGATCCGGCAAAACCATTGATTCGAAACCGGGCGTCCAGCCGATTGGATTCTGGGGACGCGGACGTCGTGCAGATCATACACGCTACGTCTATGTACGGTGATCTGAAGCGCATGGGACACGTGGATTTCTGTCTGAACGGAGGACACGTGCAACCGTTTTGCTCCAATTCTTCCGGTGAGTACGGGGATGTGAAATGTGGTGCTTACTCTAGGGGTTAAGTTATACGATGTGGCTTACCCTGGTTAGGGTCGCTGTGTTACTATATATTCTACAGCACCGTAGCCGGCCACGTCAAAAATAATATGATATTGAAATCAATTAGATTACCTATGCAGGCCTACTGAGATAATAATAAAAATATAATCGACAAATACTGAACCAATTAATGGTAGTTAGCGCTCCCGATGATAAACTTTCCCGGGTCAACATTATGTTTGCTTAAGAGGAAATATTTTAACTCACACTGAGCTGTTTTAAATTGTATTGCTACACTGTGAATTATCGTCTGGACTGATGAGACTGTGATAATCATTATAAATAATAATTATTATTATGAAGTTATTTAATTACCGTTAACCTCATCATTGTCGTTTTGTATAATATTCAAACTATACCCTGTTAAAAATAAGAAGCCACCACATTTACGTTTAAAAAATCGGTTTTGTCCATGGTTTCTTATTTTGAACAGGTTATATAATATTAGAGGTACCTATAATATAATGATACAACTATAATGTAGAAACGAAGTTATAACAGACTCAAGAGAGTTCACCCTTCAGGTAGTACTGAAGTAGGCCCAGTAGAGTTTACATATACCCTTTAAGTAATACTATATAATGTAGACCCTGGATAGTTTACTGGGTCATTAAAATCGGGAGAGTTTACAAATTATATTAATTGTCTGGGTAATAATATTGTAAATACTTTTTTTGTGAAAATTCAAAGGAATATGAACCCGACGCCTGCTTAAATCAAGTACCTACTTATAATAAATGTATAATCTTACATTTTCTTTGTTACACAATATTTTGATAAAGTTCCTTATTAAAAATGCCGTAATCGTTAAAAAAAAATAACATACTTACTGATGTTATTGAGAAAATAATATATAATCATTTTTTAGTTTATATTGAGCTGGTTATTTGCTGAGAACAGTGGCCCTAGATTTACCTTGCTTCTCAACAACGCCACTGCATCTATCTGTTCGCAAACGGATTAAATTCGGTGCAACAAATCGGGATAGAACATACACCTAACCACAAACCCGACTCGGGGTGGGGGGAGTAGGTACTTTCGATCACATTTGATAATCTTGACGAAAAAGTGCGGGATTGAGTGATGTGCAGGCCACGATGGGAATCGTTTGCGAAGTTATTACTTCAGCCCCTGCATACGTAGCGCGAGTGTCTAACATTTTTTCTTCAACTTCCCAGGAGCGTTCTAATAAAATATGTTATCCTTATTTTCATGTGTACAGACACCGAACTGTGCGGTCACACGAGGAGCGTCTGTTACCTGGCAGAGAGTTTGGACCCGGAAGCCGCCCGAAAAGCGGTACCGTGCACCAGGAGATGTTTGCAGGGCGGCGAAGGAAGTTCCAGCTATTCGGTCGTCAATTCTTTCGGCCAAACGCCGTACGTCGTCCTGGGCCAACACACACCCGACGAGTAAGTGTCCCGTCTTGCTTCCGATCGCATTATAGCTGGTACATATTATTTTATCGAAAACTGTGTTAATTAACAATGTTTTCTTAACACTTATAAATTATAATAATATTATCCCGCGTGATTTTGTTTTAAACGATACTGGGATTAATCATATTAATACTATTATGGGTGAAACGCAATTTAACAGACATTATCATAGATTAACTGGTGATGGTTTTTTCTTGTATATTTTATTTTGTACCGCACACTACCTATATCTATTTTAAAACGAACGGAACCGCGTTAATATTTTATTTTAGTAAAAAAACAGCTTGCTGATAAAATGTATAAAACTGCAGTACCTAGATGTAACGGATATATTATTATTATTATGTTCTCCGTGGACATTAAAATAATTTAGATATCGATTGACTTCGTCACGATAATCCGGAGTCGTAAATTTGGGTAGTAGCTAGTAACTATGCATTACTGTAATTACGTTACATATTATATGTTTTTAACAGATTATGTTATTTCGTCAGAATTTATTCCAAATAACGGAAATGCAATAAAAATGATTTTTTATTCAGTAATTCCTTAAACATATATGCATTTCCGTGTTTTTTTTTACGAATTTTTAAATACACTTAATGACCATATTTTCAAATTCTGGAGATTTTATTTTACTACTTTAAAGTATCTTGACTCTTGAGATAAATGTTAATGTATCAAAGCTAAAATTAAAACAGTTGATTTTGAGTTATTTAGCTTTGTGTAGCAACTGTGTCCATGGTAATGGATTTTGAAAATGCACGGGTGCTATGGTGATTTGAAAATTCTGGTGATTAATATTATTATATCAACATTAATTATTTATAAGCATGTCCCCAGAATAATAAATGCTATAGATCCAATATTATTATTAATAACTATTATTCTTAGTTTATACATTTTAAAACCTTAAAAATTACTTGTTTGAATTTTGATTTAAGTACATGAACATTTTCAAAAAAAAATATCTTCTACGTCATAATTTACAGTAAAATGGCGGAGGGGGTACTCATTTAAAAAACAAATGCTTGTATCACTACAGGTATGCAGGACTACTTAGTCCTTAATTAGAACATTAGATCTCGAGAATTTGAAAATATAGTATTTAATAGTACCTTCCTATATTTAAAACTTCCAAAGATTAGAATTTATTTTGAATAAATTCATTACTAAAGGAGAAATGGGTGTTAGATGCTTGGTGAATCTTCCTGTAAAATTGGTATTCAATTTTAAATTTCAACTCGTTACAATTTAGTTTTTATATTTTATTCCACGTCTTGGACGTAACTTAACATAATTTCTTCGAAACAAATTGTTTTCTTGTTTTCGAAATTATTATTTTTTTGATATTTTTAAAATTATACCTATACGCTACTTCTGTATACGCTGGTTGTCGATTGATAAGAAATAGTAACGAACAAGTAACAATAATAGAGTATAACTCATTGAAAATTAAAGTAATTTCATAACAATTTTTAGTGACTAGTAAAAACGAAAAGAAAAAAAGAAAAATCGAAAATCCATTTCCTACATAACCTAGAAAAGAGAATAAGGAATTCAAATATGTTTTCCAAACTAAAATCGGGCTATTATTGGTACTGGGTGAATTTTTCTTCCGCTTGTTGGTTTGAATGCACGAAAAAACCACGAAAAACCTACCAGCCTTAACGATTGTGGCATTGCAGGGTGAACGGCGTGTACTGCGTGACCAACTCGGACGCTCCGTACTGTTCCAAGACCAGCGTCAAGGGTAGTCCGTACTGCTGTCCGCCGCCGACTGCGAACGGTCAACTGCCTACCGGCGATGGCGACGATCCCTCGATGCGGCTGCCCGAAGACGAGGACCACAACAGCAGCAGCAGCAACAACAAAAAAAACAACTGAAATCGTGGACGAGGGGACGATAAAATGAAAATCAGCAGCACCGAAATGATAAGACGTCTTAATTTTATTGTCTTTACACGAAATGTACAAAATATCATAATATATTTGTTTTTAAATATATTACATTTACGTCACATAAATACACACTTATATAATATTTATATATATATATATATATGCATAGTATTATTATTATTATTTTTGTGTACTCGTGCGACTCGTATAAATCATGTACAATGTTTGAATCGAGTAGTTATTACATAATATATTATCATAAATATTACAATATGCACACCTAAACATAATAAGTATATTATATTATATGGCTATAATCATAAAATTTATTATGCATTTTTAGAGTCCCGATGGCCACGAAGCTCTGCAAAAATGATCTAAAATGTCGACATCGCGTCATCGCAATTTATTACATTATAATATATATAGGCGTCTGATATAGGTGTATAACATCGTTGCAGGATTATCGGCGAAGTTGTGGTTAGCGGACGACGGAGTATCGATTATCGCTGACTATAGAAGCGGACGACGGTGTTGTTTTTGGTTTTTTTTTTGGTATTTCGGAAAATCGCGAAAATAAAGTGTTTCCCGGCCGACGGTGGTCGAGCGACGATATCACCGCGCAACGGTCGTATAGTAAATAAATTATTATATTATTAATACACATTACACACTATAAATCATTTTTTTTACGAAAATGGATTAAAAAAATAAATCGAGACGGCCGTGGAAAAAAAACGGTCGGTCGGTTAAGGTCTATCTTAAAAACATTAATCATTTGACATATTGCACATAGAGATATATACGCAGCATACAATACAATAACAACATTTAATATTACGCGTTCATAATAATAATATGATATTAAATATATACAGTTAAAAATAAGACGAAAAGTTTATGGCGTCAGGAAATAGGAACACCCGGGGGGGGGGGGGGCAAGTCTTGCAGTGGACTAAAAATAATGATAAAAAAATTAATGCAAAAATATCGAATAGTTATTCCCTCAATTAGCGCGACGGCGGTTAGACGACAAGGCCATGAAAAACGTTTTAAGAAAATATTAGCATGCGGTAATGATGAAAGAAAAACATTGCGAGCACAACTCCACCACTCGCGTGAGTTTACTAAACAATAAAATATATACTCGTTAAAAAGATATGAAGTTCTAATGGGTGACTACGTTGGCAGTACATACGCGCTATTTATTTCAAAACAAAAAAATGACATTTCTTAAAACCTAATACGATAAGCATAGACGTAAATAAACAATTTTGGAAATTATTATAATATTATAACAGATGGGCGGCCAATCACTGTTTCTAGAATGCGTTTGTTAAAAAAAAAGAATGATAATAATAATAAAACCGTTGAAGACACGATAATGTCAATAAAACACTGTTCAAGACAAAACAGGAAGGTTGTTTGAAAATATTTAAAAAAATTCCGCTTGACGGACTGTGTCGAATACATTGATCGCGAGGTTTCGTTTTCAGCGCTTCACGATTTTATCAATCGTCTAGAGCGTGACAGACATTTATGTTATAATAACGAGATAAACTTCCACCCGTTTGATCTATAATATTTTAACGTCGCGTTGGTATTTTTCGCCATGCCATTAACCTGGTACTGTAAACGACGCATTCGGAAAATCGCGGTCGCGTTTAACAGTAATATACTGGATACTCGTGTTCACTCCTTCCGTTATTCTCCCCTCGATTTTCCAGTGGACGATGGCCGAAAACAAATATTGTAACTTGTAAGCTAGTGTTAGGTTCGTCACGTTTTGATCGTCACTCCCGCGACTATATTACAGCATATTATTATAATAATATCATCATGACGGGGCTACGGAAACGGGGGGAAAAAAAATATAATAATATCTTAATTCTATCGATTTTGTACAATATAATATTTATTAGAAATGTTATACCTACTTACAAAGTTGAAAAAACACAAGGTCTTCTGAAAGTGTAACTGTGAAAGTATATTAATTATTTTAGTATTCGTATTCGGTGGAGGAGCTATTGTTACGAACATGGCGGGGGTGAATTAAAATTTACAAATAAGATCGTATTATGACGTTATTACGAAGTAGCCAATAAAAGAGAAGTGTTTTAGAATAATTATTAACATTAGATAGTGAATTCTAATTGGATTTTTATCACGAGTAATATAGCACGAGTGGGGTCCGCTGTATTCGAATTCCACGATGAAAAGAAGACCATAGGTTTTATGCCACTTTGTATATAAATATAAGTACCTACATATTATTAAATTGTAGAGGCTCGATAGACCGGAAGAAACATTTATATGTACCTACCTAATTTGACTGGAAATTCCGAAACACATATTTAATCTGTGAATTAAGTGGGAATACTGAAAGCTGCACTCAATACTGTTTGGAATTAGTCCTCACGGAGAGCACCGCAAATCGAAATTTTGCTGCTTTGAGCTTTCGAAACGAAAATTTATACGACCACTTAAAAAAAGACTACTGACTTTTTCGCTTAACAATACCACCTACCTAGTTAAATCTTGTACCTAATGTATTTTATTTTATTTTTTTTGTAATAAATTAAGGGGGTGTAAAAATGTCTTAGTCATTCGAGTAGCCAGGTACTCTTGAAAAATCTCCAGTGATCAAGACGACACTTGGTCTGAATTCGTCCGGACTATCGAGGTTCTACTATATTTATATAATAATAAAAAAAATAATAATAATGTTATGTAGACACAATGCAAGTAAAATAAAATTTAAATTTATAATAATAATATATACACTACACAATATTATAGAATAATATTATGTTAAGATTGTTATAATAATATAATTTAATATATAAGACTTAAGTCATACATATAGAGTTACTATATCATGTATATGGTATATACTATAATATTATATTATGTACAGGATTAAATATTTTTAAAATATATTTATATATATTATAATTATATACGAAAAAAAAATATAGAAAATTACGTCTTAAATACAAAACCGCGCACACGCATCATCGTCGTCATCGTCAAATTGTCATCGTATATTATAACCTATATTAAGTACATATCATTACAGTATAATTGTCACGGCCGTCGTGGTGGTCATCATCACGCCGCTCTGGACCGGCGCCGCAACACGTTCCTTAGTTTGTTGAGATTGTCCAGCGTGGTCCGGTCGTCCGGCGATATCCTCAACGCGTTCTGGTAACTGGATAACGCCTCGCGGTGTTTGCCGTTCAGGTGTAGCATGGCTCCCAGGTTGCTGTGGCTGCTCGCGTCCTGCGAACACAACAGACGCGTGATGGTTACGAGATGGTAAGTCACACTATACATTGGTGGCGGTGGTAAAAGTTGTGGAGGAGGAGGCGGTGGTGGAGGTGGTGGTGGTGATGGTTCGGGAGGATTTGTAGTGGTGACCTACGACTTTTGGCGACTGCTATACGACGACTGTCATTGTCGTTCTCGTTTAGCATTAGAGTGATGACATCGATCGGTAAAATGAGAAATAATATGTAATGCGACTGTGTTACTAAAACTTTTAGGAGAACGTAATCAAAATCGAATTGGTCGTTGTAAAAATACGAAAAGTCCATTTGTTGAAACTTTTCAAAATTATCAAAAAACCGTTTCATGGTTTGAAATTTTCATTCAAGATTATACTTGTTTAACATATTTAATTCGATAAAAGATATTGGATATATTGTATGACACTGTTATAGTTAGGTTCGTCTATTAGGTCTATCTATATATATATAAATGTGAAAATGAGAATTGTTGGCATGCATATTTTCGGGTACCACTCATCCGATTTAGTCATGTGGTTTTTTTTTAAATATAGTATATCTCTAAGGTTTTAAAGGGTAGCTCACACATGCATTTTTTTTGACAGCTCACGAAAAACCAATATTACTTTGGTTTTTTAAATGGCTGTTATTAGTTACATATTGCTAGTACCTACTAATATAATGTTATTAGTAGAAACATGACATACACATTTTTTAATGAAACATGTCTTTGGCACTGACAACGTCGAGCAGGACAGCTAGTATTTTATAAGAATGCAATGAAATTGATCTGATATGCCCTTTATCTGTTTTTTCCACAGAGTCAAAATTTTTGACTTTCATGAAAAAAATGATCTATATTATTTTAAAATATAAAATAGAACTTTATATTTCGACATCATTCAACCAAATTGTGGAATGTTTATGCATATTGCAAAGGTACTTTAATAATGAAAAACTCTGGTTGTTACATTCACTTATATGGAAATATTTTCTCTGTTTTATTCAGAGAAAAAGAGAATTTTTTAAAAAGGTGGACTTGTCGGTTTTTTTAGCAAGCTTTTTTATATGTTTTCAATTTTGGCGTCATGAGGTCTCTGGTTTTTATAGACGGTTTATTATTTTAAGTCGTTATGTATTTCAATTCCATGTTATGTTACTCTAAAATCACTTGAATATTATTATTCCAAAACATTCCTACGATTATTTTACAACTACATGATTCGGGTTTTAAAATATTCAAATGAACACATCTTCATTAAGCACGTTATTTAAAATAAGAAGTACGTAAAAAATATTTCAAACATACAATATTAATACCACATTGAACAAATCATCAAAACAGCTGATTGAAAAATAATAACACACGTCTTTTTATCGTGTCATCTGTATCAAAATTAAAAAATATGATAAGAGGTAATAGTTTTGGTCAAGCGCAATGCGTTTGTCGGATATTGCCTGCACAACGTTTACGAGAATCGTTGGTAACCCCGAAAAAAGCACTTTGTTTTTGTAGCTTTTGGTATCTAATATCTATGTCGGTAAATGTCGCTTGTCCCGAAAATAAAATAAAATATATCATTATTAAATGGTCATAGGGACATTAGCGCTTAAACCGTCGGTTATCCAGCAATAGTTAATGTCACCATGTAGCTTTGCTATTTTTTCCTTTTTCCTGCAGTCTATATATATTATTACACTATTACAGTGTTAAAAAACAGGGCACAAAACATTATTTAATATGCACCAGAAACGTAGAAATTATGAGGATATTACATTTTTAATTAATTATGGTAAACATTTCATAAGAATGATAATAATTAAGAATAAATATAAATATCTACGTAATATTATGTAGGTAAATATAAAACATCAGAAATCTTAGTTCTGATGGCCATACCGTAAATGTTGGAAAACCATTCGAGCACCTTTTCCCAAAACGCAGCCCGTCTGTGCCCCTTTGTACCATTTTTTAACAAAAACTTTTCAAAAGATCACGGTGAGTTTACACACACATATAAAATAAAACATACTTTCAGTAAAGATGGTTTACTTTTTTTGTGGAATTCAAACTCAAATTCAAATGTTTTTTTTTAAATTTACCGCATTTACTGCATTGTGAACGCATTATTTGTTTAATTTGTACCATATTTTATTGAACGTTTTTTTTTTTTTTTATCGAGTCTATCATCGGTGACATGCTTAATATATAGATATTATTATATTGTATCCTACTACTTTCTTGAAGATAGTATTTTATATCGAATTCATCAGCTAAACATTTCAAATAAATAAAAATGTAAATACTGTGAGGCGTGAGTACTTAACATACCCTGCAGCAATATCGTAAAATAAGAATGAGATGGTTTTTAATATACGTGTCGGACTGCGCGTGTGCGCCGCCACGCTTCAATATTTAATTTTTTTTATTCGTTGTGGATTTGCTATTGACATCGAACATGCCTTTAAAAAAATCGGCCTCTCAAAAATCTGTTATAAAAAAGTCGTACACTGCTCGAAAAATATAATATCTATGCTAAAAAACGGTTTTCCTCTGCACATGATTCGATATACGAGTAGGTAACTGTTTTATCGCGCGCGCGCGCGTGTGTGCGTCAAAGCGTTGCAATAACGGCCGCACAGATGAGATATTTATTGTGTTCGAACCCACCAAATAAATCATAAAGATATGTTGGTCAACTGGACGACGACGAATCGACAATAATAATAGTATTAGAAAAGCGACTGCAGTAAAGAAATAAGGATAAAGAAAAATGCAAACGGTTCGCCTCTGTACATAGGTAATTCGTTATCGTATAGGTATAAGTACCTATTTTATCGCGCGCGCGTGCGTGTTTAACCGACGCAATAACGGTCGCCAAGAGATGTGATCTCGACGATTGTGCTGCGTATTATTACCACCATCGTGCAGCGATAGTGTTCTTATCAATATTCAAAACGCTGTTTTCGCAATAACTGCAATAGGTAGGTAATCGACGGGGCTGGGTCGAGGATATCGGCCGTTCGTGATCTTTCCGAGCTCGCGAATCGCTGGCGACCGTCCGCAATAATGTGCGGGCGATACTTTCATCGTTTCACGTTTGCTATTATTACTGACGACGATGTCTGCGAACGAACCCCGTAAAAATATTGCTGTTAAAAACATTGAGCGAAACATCTCCTGACGGACACGCCTCTGTATAGCGGACACAATGTCAGCGACTGAGAGCGTTCGGTGTTCAGGGCAGGTGTCACCGTGTATATCGATCGCGTCGAAGAGTACTATTACGTATTATTGTACTATATATTATACTTATCGTGTCTGAGTGTATTACTGTTTTTTTATATATTATAATATAATATTATTATATCGCATTATGTACCTACGGGATGATCCGATTACGTAAATCCGCGACCATATAGATGACGTATTATGCATGCATAATGTATTCAAATCGATCAATTTTTGCGGGAAAAAAATGACAAATATTATATTATACATATGTATAAAGATACCTATACAGTACATTTTAGGGCGGTAAAACTTTTCCGACAACAATAAAAAACAATTGATGTTTTGTCGTAACAATTTTTCCGGTCGAACGACAACCCATACCGCGCCAGCTCATTCGGCGCAAACGACGTAACTCCAAAAAACATATATGCACGGGCCCCATGTCATATTTGTCAATAACAAAATTGATTATATTCTAACGAGAAATGTATGCCAAACTATATCGTAACTCCGAAAAATAACACTGACAAAACAGTCGCATATCCTAAACGGCTGAATAGCGTATATCCATAAAATGTATATTATCTACGATAACATTATTGGAAAAAATCGTGTCTTTCGCAAAGTAAATACATTTTAGACGAACGAGACGCAATAGTCGCATGCTTATACACAAAAAGGACGAATTCAGTACCAAATTATTATACGTTTATTTGATACGTTGAATAATAATCAGACTTGGGACCAAAACTCACGATTGAGAGAAATAAAATATATTTTTTTCTTCGGATGCACACAATAAAACTGTTGGGTTCTTTGTCGACGATATTCTGTCGAATGATGTGTGGGCTTTGCGGTGTATGTCGTATGTGGTGGTATACAAATGGATTGCGTACCAGTATAATATATTATTATACAAACACCCTGTATACACTGTACTGCAGTATATAAATTAACGAATTATAATCACGGGCGGCGACGGTTCAACGGTCGTGTTCGTCCCGATCGGCGGTGGTTAACAACGCATTGTCGCCGATGCGCGACGTCTGCACTACACCAATAGTCGTGAATGACGAGGGGAGGTCGGGTCGGGCTAAAATGACGATAGTTTCGGACGTCTAAATTAAACCCGAAGAGGGGCGTGTTTTCAATTAAACTGTTCATCGCAGGCGAAATCGAAATTTCCGCATAATCTTCTACTGGCCCGTCGCGCCCGCTCTCCGCTGTCCCGCTGCCCCGCGACTATATTGCAGACGGCCTAATTCCAGACGCGGTCCATAAAAGCGATTATCGCAATAATATAATGTTCGGTATATAGGTATACAAAATAATGAACTTCCGGTAAAACACATAATAATATTATACCATCGGCAGATGACTTTCACTCGTCCTTTCGACGAACAAGAAGTTTCAGTAGTAGTTATAACAAAAGATACGACTACGTTATCGGACGAGCGAAACGTCATTATTATATCTAACGATTATCGTCTAGAGTGGATCGGACAAAAAAAAATCGTGAAAAAAATCACCAGATGTCATTATCAATACATCTCGACATAAATAATTATTGTAGATCACCGTTCATCCATCAACGGTTTATAATTTGTAAACAATATCCGAGTAAATTATATCTATATTAGATCCATTATTACATGTTATATTTTATATTAGTATAACATCATTTTTATGGGTAATTACCGTTACAGGGTTATTCAAAATGATTCATCCGATTTACATACTAACCTAACCTGAACTGTATGAATCATTTTGAATAACCCTGTATACATTTGAACAACTCAGAAACGACTCGTTCAAAATTTGATAAAAATCCATCGGTTACATGGGAAATTTTCAAAAATAGTCATCTGCTTACAGTAGATATGTTTGTTTTATTAAAAAAAAAAAATAAGTTTGTGTCGTCATTATAGGACACACCGTAAGTGATATTTATACTTATACTTAAACGATATAGGAACCCAAACAGTTAATAATATTATGATCCTTAAGTATGCTTAAGGATTTCATGAATCAGAATTTGAATAGAGTCATCATCAAAAATAAAAAAACGGAAGTGAGAATACTCGGTGAATCGCAGCATGGATATATACGCACTGATCGCGATGATTCATGTGTAAAATTACTGTCGTTAATATTTTTAACGTTGGGACAATTTATAAATGTATATATTATTAAACATACAGTACCGTAAGGTGGGGTGATTTTGATATTAATGGGTGACTTTGATCATTTGATTTTTTTCTACAAAACATTTTTTCTTACATGAAATTATATGTTTGGAAATTTTTAAACCATCACCATTTCCTACACTGTAACTCATGTTATCATATTCCAGTTGTTAATTTACGAAAAACATTTTAGTTCACATTCCAATAACGATAGTACGATAACACTACATGTGTTTAATGATTAGATAACATATTTTTCCGTAACGACTGATAAAATTCAAATCGTCTTGGAAATTCAATAATATGAAATATAATCAGTCAATGGGTGCATGAACAAATTCAAGTAAGTTTCATTATTCTAGAATAATCTACTACAGAGTAATCTTCATGTAAAGTAGGGGAGGTCAGATTGATCGCATAGATATGAAATCGATTTTAACGAAAATTGCATGCTTTTTATTTATAATATAGACGTAGATATGAGGACGTACAAACCTAAGTTGGGCCATAGGCGTTACATCAACTATAGCAGTGAAGCACTGGATGAAGCATTACTTAAAGTAGTAAACGGTGAACTTTCCCTTAGAAAAGCTTCTAAGCAGTATAATATTCCTTATAGTAAATTTTTTTCTAAACAAATATAATTTTTTTTATTTATATATATGAATGCATTATCTAGGGACTATAAACAATAAATTTCATGGAGTTCATATAAAAAAAACTGGTGGACAAACAGCATTGACAGAAAAAGAAGAACTGGCATTAATAAAGGGCATAACTACTTGTGCTGATTGGGGCTTTCCGTTTACTACTATTGAACTTCAGATGTTAACAAAATGTTTTTTGGAGTCCGCCGGAGTGACTATAAATAAATTTAAAAATAATACTCCTGGGTCAGAATGGGTAAGAAGTTTTTTAAAACGTCATCAAAATGTCATTGAAAAAAGATTGACACAAAATATAAACAAAGCAAGGGCTGGTGTATCTTCTGAAACAATAAGTGAATATTTCTCAAATTTACATTCTACATTGGAAGATATACCACCTTGTAATATTTTTAATTATGATGAGACTAATGTCTCAGATGACCCGGGTAGAAAAAAAATGATTTTTCGTCGTGGAGTAAAATATCCCGAAAAAGTGATTAACCATTCCAAATCGGCTATTTCTTTAATGATGTGTGGTTCAGCCAGTGGAGTTCTTCTACCTCCTTATGTGATATACAAGAGTGAAGGCATAATGGATCCATGGAGGCAGAATGGACCAAAAGGCTTCCCATGTTGTACAGATCCATGTTGCTCAAGAGGAAGTAGGTATAATAGAACCTCACATGGGTGGATAGATGCAGCAACTTTTTCAGAATGGTTTCGTTCTACTTTTTTGCCCCATGCCTATCGATTACCTGGTAGAAAACTGCTTATAGGAGATAATTTATCTTCTCATTTTTCTCCAGATGTGTTAAAATCTTGTGAAGAAAATAATATTGCATTTGTTTGTTTTCCGCCTAATTCAACTCATCTTTGCCAGCCACTTGATGTTTGTTTTTTTAGGCCTTTTAAAGAATCGTGGAGAAACGTTATTTACAAGTATAAAATGACAAACAAAAATGCAAAAAGTATACCCAAGTGTGATTTCCCTACTCTGTTAAAAGAATGCTTAAATAATATGAACATGGTAAAATTTTTATAGCATAAACAATACAATTTGTTTATAATAATGCATAGGTATTTCATAGTACTTTTTTGATACCTGATCAAAGTCACCCCAAAACTTAGAAACTCAATAACTCAAAAACTACCGAACCGATTTTTTTGTGAGGTGAGAATGATCACTTTGATGACTGTACCCATGTTTATATGCATTTTCAGGGCTGCGATCAAAGTCACCCCAAAAGGTGGGTAAGTTTGATCAATAACTATATTAGTTATAAGTGTTATAACTAATGTAAAAATGTAAAAAAAAATTTGGTTTGAGAAATTATCAGTTAAAGGTGTAATGTAGAATAATTATTAATAATTAAATGTTATATATTTAAGTTGGTTATTAGTACAATAAGTATAAAACTTAAATAATTGAAAATTAATGATCAAAGTAACCCCACTTTACGGTACCTATATACCACAAACACATACCACGCGTTAATTAATTTCGACCATTGTGTGTTCAACTGTAAAATATGCTGTTTGCCGAACTCGACGTTGAGCGTTTAATTGTTAAAAATAACAACGAGATTGTCACGTGAATTTATTATTATTTGTTGTTATTTTGTGTGTCCAAGGTTGGAGGCCAAAATTGCACGAAATGATTGCAGCGGAATGTCCCACAAACCACGTAGGTCCGTTCTATCCGGGGAGGGAGGGAAATACCTATTGATAAAGGATAATAAATAACATTATAGTCTGTCGATGTATGTAGATGGCGAATTTGCTTATACCGAAACGGATCAAAGTGATCGAGTAGAGGTAACCTGCTTTAGTGCTTTATTACTATCTATGCACTATATTAATATCGATCGGCGATGCGTGTGGACGTATGGTGCAAAGAGTCATTGGCTGAAATCGGTGTGGGGGGGCATTAGGAGGCTTCGCACCCCCAGACATTTTGTTAGCCCCCCCTCAAAATTGATACTATTCGAAATGTTATTATTATACCGTTATAATTGCTCTTAATAATTATTTAAAAACTTAAAAATATTCAGCCGATAGATGGCGCTGAAATCACTAAAAATAGCAATTATTATTACATTTTCTTTTATGTAATCTACCTATATAATATATTATTATTTGTGCCATTTTTTTTTAGTATAATCATATCTGTATTAACAATGTATTATGATATAATTATAATACCCATAGTAGTGTCTTTGATAGGGGATGATAGCCCTTGTGGGTTACTTAACGTTACATAATCCTAATTCCCCTAAAAATTCAACCAAATGTCCACCTATGTAAAGGGGTAGATAAGGTTTTGACAGCGAGGAATTCTTTGGATGTGTGGTCTACCGTCTACGAGTGGTGTTAAACGAACAGTATTCGTGACGAGGCAATCATAATGATAACATACCTATGACTATGGAGTCATCAAACGACAATATAACATACAATTACCTATGCATAAACGCGGGACATATTGAGAACTTATATTAAAAATAATAAAATAAATAGATAGAGAATTAAACGATGTCTTTTTAGTCGTTAAAATATTTTTATTTTATCTTATTTTTTTATTGGATTATAAGGAGGCTTCGACGACTGAGGTCATTATCTTGCAAGGTTAGAACGGTTGGTGTCGGTGTGGTTGAAAACAAGCGTATGTGTAGGCAAGGTTTTCGCGCACTACGAACCCGAGTGGTCACCCATCCGAGACCTAGTGCGGCAGCGGCCGAAACTTACTCTCAATCACGTTGCATGACTGATAGCAGCCAACACAAAGCGTCCACCATTAAAACATTATTTCGAAAAAATCATTTACCCGAAACGTATATTATGGAGGCGATGTCCATTAATTACTATATTGGGATTGTAATTTTTTAATCGTTTTATTATTATTATTATACCACTCCGCCGCTCGCGACTCTATTTTCCGTCCACGTAGCGGTTATACCATAGCACAATATCGTTACGTCGTCTTATAATGAATGCTTTACAGAGCTTTTGTAATAATATTATCACAGTCCATCGGCGAGCGTCCTGTACACGAATGTGCGCTAGTATAATGATATAATATAATGCAGACCAATGTGATGATTTATTTATCGTACGGATTTTCGTTTCGGCTACGTTCCAAATCACGTACACACAAACAGCCGCCGGGAAAATAAATGCTTACACGACACGAAAACTAGAATTCGCGAAACTCTATAAATAGAATCTCCGTCCGAAAACCCGGTACATTCCATCCCGCGGATAGGCACTTAATAACATTATAACCGCGTCCGCACGCAAGTCTCGCAAAAGTATTGCCGAAAAACTAATTTACGACATCGCATTCGAATGTACTCTGTGCGCCTTGCCCAAGTGTGCTGCGTGACAGCAGTGTGGTTCGGTGCACAACGTTTCAGTCCCTCTTTCGGATTCCGGCTATCGATCACACGCAAGAATTCCCCCACCATTCCACGCCGGGTGGCACGCATTAAGTATTGAGAGATAAAAAAAAAAAAAAATGTCAACAGGAGAATTAAGTGGTATTTAAAACGTCGAGTCAAATACAAACGTAATATATATATGTATAATGAGTGTAGGTATACATATAAAACACGGTATTAAATTTTATTTCGTCCGCCCCGATCGGGTTTACGGCCGTTGCAGTCGAGTTGTTACGGTTGACGTTTGAACGGTGAATTGTTGATCGAGTTTTTAAAACATTAATTTATTACGAGGACGGTAAAGGATTAAAGCGAGCGGATTATAATGATAACGTATAGATGTATACGAGTCTTAAATATCGGCGACGACTGCGCGGATAACGGAGAACAATATCTGTAATCGCAGTATTTTTGCGTAAACTCGAAAAATGTGATTTTTATGATTATTTATATGGGCACTATCATATTATTTTCTGAACTCGTGGTTAATTTAAAAACCTCCCCACCGAAAAATTTCTCAGATGTAAATAAATTGACATTAATAATTATAGATCGTCGTACTTGTGGTCTGAGTGTGGCTGCCTTTCTGTACATGTCCTCTGCCCTGAGCGACACGCCCGCTTGTCTGAGCGCGGTGGCTGCCGTCACTGTCAGGTCGTAGTCTTCGGGCTCCAGTGCGACGGCTTCCACCAGCTGTGACGCGGCTTCGGGGTACCGTTCTTGTTCCAGCAGAAAAACTCCTGTGAAAACGGAGGCGTAAAAAAAACCAGCAACGAATGTTTACATAATCCATATAATATATATAAAAGTGGAACTGGAAATCTCTGTTACGGGTTGGCTCCGAAATTACCTGTTCAATGGTCATGCGGTTTTTTTTTTATTTAAAAAAGGACACTTCGGAGCAATTTTTATGCAAACATTTAGAACGATCAAGTTGTGTAGGGCGAAAGGAATGACCCCTTCTAAATCTGAATGGCAAAAATATATATAACAGTGGCGTCATCTGTCCGGCAAAAAAAAGAAACCAAATAATAATATATTTTCGTTCATTGAAAGGTTGCTATTGGTCGCAAATTAAAATAGTAATAATAGAAATTAGTTTATTTTTGTTTATTGGTTGACCGGACAGATCAGGTACGAGCGTTCATCAAATCGAATTTTCGCACATTGCCTACCAAGGTGGCTGAGTTGCACTAATAGCCGCTCATCGGCGTGTCGAGATATTGAGTTTCACTTACAGCGAGTTACGCCCAAAGGAGTTGAACAATCACAATTTTTTAAGAGTAATATTATAGTAATTTTTTACGGGCAATGAAGTGCGCGGGATCAGTTATTATATTATATATTCAAAATATATTATAAGCTGTTTTGGCGAATTTTTTTTTTTTTGGAAGTCGAGAAAACTATATTATTGTTATTGCGTAATGTTTTATATAAAATATATACCGACCGAAATGTTTGTACACGGACGCGTCACCGGGAGCCAATTTTTTTGCCCGTAGAAACCAATTTTCTGCCTCGTGAATACGCGTTCTCTGAAATAAATTTGTTATGTAAATCACAGGATGAACAAAAGTAATATAAAAAAAAAAACAGTCTAAAAGGTTAAGAAAACAAAGTGTTTCTGTGATATAAAAATTATACATAATATTATAATACATTATATTATTATATCGTTTATGAATTTTGTCGACCTGAATAACAATTAGGTATTGGTAAAGACTAAGGTGTTAGATTAATATATTGCACTCTATGATATTATGTGTGTACATATTACATCTTCGCGATAGTGTTATTGTGTTACGAATAACGACATTAATTATTTTTTGTTGTTTACCTATTTCGTTCAACGAATTGGAGATAATAAAATACTGCAGTGTTTAACTTATAAACTATATTAGGGTGCATAAATTACATTATAGCATTTTATGTTTTATGGTACGGATAATAGAAAGTTTGAGATGTTTGAATAGCTTGGCTGTAGCAGTCGGGTCCGGGCTGATAACCTATAACCTTAGAGTCGGTTAGAGTTTGTTCACGTTCCTTATTGGAAATTACGGCATTCGGTTAATTAGACGTCGTGTTTAACTTCGAGTCATACGCCACAGGTGGTGCAAATTGCGGGTTATTCTCTAGACATAGGGTATTGGCAAATGAGTGTTGTGTGTCCTATTCCGAGCAGGGCGATTATTGGTTCTGGTCTTTTGGCGGTGAAGTTTCTATAGAGAGACCTGCTGGGGACTGCGTGTAAAAGAAATGGAAGACCGCTTTGGGACTTGCACGCACATTTCAATATTATGCGAATATAAATTATATTATTTTATTTGGTGAAACATTTCAACCATAGTCAATACTAACATATTAATTATCCTATTTATATCAAAGTTGACATATCTTGTACCAATCGTACAGACTATCCATCGGATACAACTTCTGAAGACATAATTGAATTATTCATACAATTTAATTGAAAACGGGTCTCCTACATTTTCAATTCAATTTGTCTCTTAAATATTATTAAAATTATCTATATAAAATGTTCAATATTCTTATTTCCAGATATTATTTTCAAGGGGGGATGGTTAGATATGGCCAATTTAAAAAAAGTGAAACAATCGTTCATCAAGAAACTTCATGGACGTTTGAAATATGTTTTCAGAACTTTTATCCGATTATTAGGATGTTAAATTCGTAAACTTACACGTCCGTTATTTATTTATTTTGCAAACAATTTTTACAATTGGTTGTTTAATACACATAGATAATCTTCTAATCACTTTCTATAAGCTAAGCTGAAGAGTTCCTTAAATAATATATATAATTAATCACTATAAACATTTGATATATAATATAGGTTAAAACCGAAAAGAATAGATAAAAAAAAATGTCAATTACAATGTAATAAATTAGAAGAGAAAAATATCCGTGTTGGATATTTTGTAGATGAGAACTTTACATAATTCATTTCAATACTCGATGATTCAGCATGGCTGCCGCTTAAGACGACGTCGCACCCGCATGTGTTGTCTCCGTCTTACACACGTATGACATACCAAATTTCCGTTCGCTAGTTTCAATAGGGTGCTTTCAGTTTTTATATTAGAGTGAATTGACCTATTATCAAACTTTGAAGTATTAACATTATCTGTGTTCTCTCGTTGGTCTTTTACGATATTTCAATTTTTAAGTGAGATATGGGTATGGAAAGTATTGATATCTTAAAATGCTCATAATTCATGTAAAAATTAAAACATCGTAAAAAACCAACGAGAGAACATATAAAATGGTGTTGCCTAAAAGTTTGATAATAGGTCAATTCACTCTAATATAAAAATTGACAATACCCTATTGAAACTGGCGAACGAAAATTTGCTATGTAGTAAGACGGAAACAACACATGCGGGTGCGACGTCCTCTTAAGTGTTTCTTAATATTATTGTGAATCGAATAATGTTTATCGTATCGTCATTTTTTTTACTTTTCGGTCTTGGTTTTTATTTGAAAAAACGAACGTTATAATATTATTACGTCGTAAACCCGAATGTGGAACAGTATCAAACGAATCAAACGTAATCTCTTTATTTTAAAACCGAGACTGACGCCGCCGCCGTGTAACTGCAGGTACACTGCAATCCAATCGATGTTTCAATTATGGTAACGCGCCGGTGAATACAATTCGAATTATTTCCGTTTGTCGGGTTCGCAAGCGTTGACGGATTAACGAATGAAGTTTATTTTTATTTTTTAATCTACCAGTTTTTTTTTTTAGCGTTTAATCATCGCCGTATTGAAAACTACGAAGTTCTCAAACCGGAAAAACAAACAAAAGAACAATAGATTTTTAATCATCGTCAAAAACTAGGTCACGGCGCGTGAGTCGGAAAGGAAAACATTTTTTTTTCTGTTATTTCCTTTTTGGTTTATTATTATTATTATTACTATTTGCGCTCGAAGATGAAAATATCAACTCCCGGCGGTGTACGATTTGACAAACAAACTTTGGTACCTATATATAGACGACTGCAAATCCAAACACAAAAGTCCGAATGTATACATGGGGTGTATTATAAGCAGGTATATATTATAATATGTATAATGTATATATATACTGTCGATTATTGGTTGTATATATATATATAAATTGTATACGCATGTATAGGGTGCCGTCGAGGGCGGTGGTTTTCGTTCTATATATTGACTTGCGGATAAACAAAAGTTTTGTGCTCAACTGATATTGCTGAAATTAATGTTATAACGTTAAAAACAAATCACAGTGTGCTCGTACCTTAATAATATATTATCGTACGGTATTGGCATAATATACACACATAGCTGTCGGTGTGCATAACTTAGATTTAGAGTTCTGATCATAATAATGGTGAAAAATATTATACAGGTAATGGTTATAATATGGTATAGACTATAATATACCTAGCTATTATACCATTACTGCAGTACAATATTATATTTATGTTGATATGACGTTGTATATCATGGTATTCGCGTCTTAAGGCCCAATTGATATTCATTTTTAAACGCGCGTTTCTTTGTTTTGTCGACGCATAATATAAAAATAAATTATCAATTTTATATAAAGAACATTTAAGAACTTGACAACAATATAACCTCTGTGAACGTGAGAGGTTCTCTGACGTTGGTACTTACGGATGGTAAGTGGATTATTGAGTTTTCCTTTTTCGAAGCGATACAATTATACGGATTTGACACGAATTTCGATCTAAAACCAATCGAGATACGGGATGCGGGCGCAGTGAATTGAAACGACTACGACGGATTCCATTTTATACATCGTTGGACTAGACAATATATATAATTATAATATCTCTGCGAATGAACAACCTAGTCTGTTTTAACATGGTCAGTGTTTACCAGACCCACTTGGACCGAAAGCAATTTAATGCGATGTCCAATATAGAATGGACGATAGGTATCATACCTATATAATATATGCGTGTTACCAACAATGATGACAATCAGACATTGTTAACAAATTACTATGTGATTGTGAAATTTCCTGTTTCATGTAGGAATTGATATCATTATTCGCTAGACATTTTTGACAATGCGTAAGAAATTATGTCGACATTTGGCATTTTAGAAATTTCTAAAAATATGAATAGGCATTATGACGTGATCAATAAATGGGGACATTTTTTTATATAAGCTAAGTGAATCATCGTTCAAATTGATTTTCATATACGGCGAACTACAGGTACTGTATATTTTGAGTTACATATTTTATAGCACTATAGAAGATCAAGTAGAATTGCTATTGTTTTTAAGCCCCCGTGGTCTAGTGATACTATACTTTAATCTACAGACGATTCCCGAAGAGTTACCCATATCGCCTCCGTTCCCGACGAGTTTTTTAAAACTTGTAAAATAGGTGTGTGCACGAGGTAAGTCAATCGCGAGCCAAGCTTCAACCTCAGACGATTATATTGTATAGTATAAAAGTCGCATAGAAATTATCATAATTTATATACATAAAGGTTATATATATTATATTATAAAAACGAACGCACGTTTCTATGGGACTTATATAGACTCGGAAATTGCTGAACCTATTGCCTTACATATTGTTTGAAACTCCGGGAGAGTTCTTCAATTCATTTTTTGTCGATACTACTGGGTTGCTTAGGGTGACTCACAACATGAATTTGGTTTTGGCGCACGAAAATCGAATAATTTTGTTTATATATAAGTGGAGCCATAGGTTACAGAAATAAAATTTAAAAACAAAATTAATATGGACAACCGTCCGGTCATTAGCTTCAACTATGGGATTTTTTTTTTAAATAAAAAAAAATAATATTTAATTAATTGTTTGTTGTTCAAATGTAAAACAAAAAGCAATTTCCGTAATTTGTGTGTATTCTAGACTCAAAAACTGCTCCATCAATTTTTACGAAAGTTTGAGGTATTGTTTTTAAAGATATCAAGTAAGTTTAGAGAGTAGTTATTTTACCAACTACTATATCCAATATGCCACACGAGGATTGAAAATCTCGGTAAAATTAGTTCTCAAACCGAAATACACCGATGCTGATTTGAGTATTTGACCGAGAACTGAGGTGCACTAAAAGTCGAGATTTACACATTATCGATATACCACTTAATTTTTTCCCGAGCGAAGTTGGTTCACGCAGTTATAGTGTTGTAATAAATGATAATTTTACAGCAGTCCATTGGCTAACTAATTAATAAGGCATTTGAGACATTTTCTAAGAAATGTAGTTATATTTTCTGAATATTATCATAATTTCCGGTAATAAACATAATATACAGGGTTTAGGATTTAATGCATTAAATTATGTGGGATTTATCGATCTCGAAAATCTCCATTTCGATACATCAACGTGTGATTCGAGTGGTATTGACGTGAAAAAAAGTTTTTAGATATCATCTCGTCAAAATTAATATTATATGAGTTAAAAACAGTATACATTTAGTGAAATTTAACAGGACCTACGTGAGTTATTCGATGCAATATACCTAACAATAATAATATAACATGATGTGGCCGAATATAATTGTAGAATAATAATAATATTTGTTTATTTTTTAACCAATTAAAACACGAACAGTTTTATAGTAAAATTTAGAATATTACACATGTTTATACATATTATACCATAGTTTCTAGGTGGTTCAATTCTATTGAATTGCAGTTCAGTACTGATAAATGCCACAGTATGTCATTCTACAGAAATAGATCAATTATCAAAATATATACCTATCTCATCAATAGCTCAACCATTGAATCGGTAAGTATGAAAAAAGACTTAGGTGTTATACTCAGCCCTAAGCTGAGCTTTCACCTTCATATCGAAGCAATGTGTTGTAAATCTCTAAAGACACTAGGTTTTGTGCTAAGATTAACTAAAGAGTTTAAGATGTCTGCTTCACTCAAGTCTATTTACTGTTCCCTTGTTAGATCCCTTATTGAGTATGCCTTAGTACTATGGGACCCCTGTACGGCAGTGGGTCTTATAGAACGTGTCCAGAGAAGATTTTTAAGCTCATCTACGTTTATTCTGAAAATTAATCATCCGACTCACGACTACCAACCAGTTATGTACAAACTAGGTCTTTTTAGCTGATAGAAGAGTTGAGGCTAACTTTCTCCTTTTACACAAATTAATTTATGGATGTATTGATGCTCCTTCCCGTCAAACTAGGTCGTCCGCTCCCTTCACTATTACTTCTCACAATACTAATTACTGCAGAAACCAACCAATTGTTGGGATGATGTGCCTTGGATATGAGCACACTCACTTGTTTAATAGATATTAATAAATATCAATATTGCTATTATGTACCTAAACATTTAAATTAATATCTCTTTATATCTTAATATCTTATATGATGTGTTTTTGTATTATTATTATCTCCATTATTATATTACACGCGCAATTGCATGTCATTTTCACTCTAAAATTACTACTCGTAAAGTCGTAAGGTTGGGTAAGTGTAACACCTACTTAAGTTAAATATGTTATATTTGTGTATTATTTTAAGCTCACTGCCCGTAATAAATAAATAATAATAATAATAATAATATTATATACACCTATAGGTGTATTATATTGTTATTATATTAATTATACCATTAAATATAATTTATACCTACTGTCGAATGCGAAATTTGAAAGGATAAATTTCAGAGGGGAAAAAACGACTTTACAATGAAAGCTTATCATCGTATCTCGAAATGAGTTAGGTTTGGTTTTGTTAAAAAAAAAAAAAATGGAAAAAATCTTTGGACGTTTAACAACAGATCACTCCGTATAATATAAATCGCGCACAGTGTGGCTGCAGTGTTGGGTATATAATACCCGAAGTAATGCAATAACGTTTCCATGCCAGAAGAGGGTTATGCACTTCATACGAATAAGCATTGACAGCATTGTATATAAAACTACCACCCGCATAATAATAATAATAATATATTGTGTGCATTGTGTGTACAAACGAATTATAATATATATTATATGCGCCTACATGTGTAAACGAAACTGGCTCGCTGCGTGTAATGTCGAGACGTGTTGTCGTCGTCCCGCGACGTTTTATTTGTTTTATATATTATATTATTATATTTATCGCCCGCACACGCCCACCCACGCAGCGGAAACGGACGTCCTACGCGTTTTATGGGGCGAAATCGTGTAAAATGGACACGGGTGAAAAAAAAAAATTGTCAACAACGCCAAGTCGTCGCACATGTTATGCATACACAAAATATGTCTATTATAAATTCGTGTGTCGATGAATCGTGCTTGTGTAATATTATAATATATGTTATAATTTTTGCGTATTATTCTGGTTTTATTCTATATAATACCACTTCTATGGTATATAGGAATGTATACAACAGCGAGGTGATCCGTTTGATCAGTTACAGTCGAATTCCGCCTGTAAATCGCAGTGAGTGTTTTTTTAAATTCATATTCGGAATAGTTTTTTCTTGACATCGCGATGTTCAAGATAATATTATATCGAGCAAATGATTTACAATAAATAGTATTGTATTGAAGTATATCGATGTACTATGTATTATTATATTATATCGTGATTTAGGTATAACATGTTTTCAAACGAGAATAGAGGCGCAACATCGTTCGTCTAAACTTTAAACTATGGGCTGATGTAGATTAAAAAAAAATGGCAATCATTCAGCTCTGCAGTGTGTTAGAGAAATGTTTAGAAAAGTACTTTGTTTCAGAACACGGAAATACAATTATGTATTGTCGTTTAAAAATAAATGTGTATAAGAAGAATGTATCTACAAACAAAAGTACTTTAAATTGTCGTGTGAAAAACGTATTTTTCAAAATCACAAACATGTAAATAGAAAATCGTGCCTAACCTGTAGGTACCCATAATAATAATAATATTGATTTTTGAAAATCATATATGTACGTAATACCAACTGTAGTCCCGGGGAAAACAGATACATGTATAGGTATTATAGGTACAAAGATGATTGAGTTGACTCATTTTTTAACTCGTTTTATTATGTCAATTAAGAAAAATTAAAGTTTAGTTTAAACTTCCTTTAATTTCCTTTTCAAAGAAAAGTTAAAAATCAATTTTTTCTTTTTTAACCGAATATAATACCGCATAATTATTACATTTGATAATAGTACACATACGAAATAAATATATAGGTAATGAAAGTAATGCACACAAGAGTAATCAACAGAATCATTACGGATAGGTATCCAATAATATACCCTACCAACAAAAGTTATTGTTTTTTTTTTGTTATTTAACCTAAAAAAATTGTATGTTAGTGATATTAAGTTTGGACGACTATGTCCAGATAACTTTATATTAATAAAAGTAAAAACCAACCTAACCTAAGTTATAAATTGTTTAAAAGCTCGTGGTATCAACGTTTCTGAAGATGTCAAACTTATTGGTCTGACAGTGTTAATGTTGAGAGATTTTCAAATATTAATGCATTTGGGTCCGACTGTAACAACTTCTAATAGAGATGTACTTATACAAAGTTGTATTTATAAACGTTATTTTAATTCATATCGGAATCCCGAAAGAGGGTATAACAACAAATGAGTGAAAATTTAGAAGGATGTTTAAACCATAGACATAATATAACCTAACCTAACCCATATTTATATTATGTCTATGGTTAATACCAAGAATTATACCGGTGATCCTTCAGTGACGCCAATGTGAACAAAAATTCGTAAATTATTTACAGTGATGTCCGCGTGACCACTCTCTCGCTGCGCTGCGCTCGGACAAAAAAACCGAAAATATCCTTCGAGTTTCTAGCTATACCACCTCAAGTTGGTAACCACCGTCTAACCACTCTTATAATTTTTTTTGACAAGTGATTATTACTCTCATATTTTTTAATTAGGATTTTGGAATAAATGTTCTTATCTCTGTCTATTAAATTGCAAAAAAGTCGTTATGCGTAGTTACAAGTTTAGTTAAAAATAACTTTTCAATCATTATTAATGTTGTGCATTCAGTTGAGCCATCACGGCGAAAAAGTTATTAAAATAAATTTGAAAAAAAAATTACAAACCAACGAATTACATTCCGTCAATGTCTCACCAAAATTTGGTTATAATTTTTGCATAATATTATTGCGTCGTATCGCAGAGGGGAGAAGTTTGCGCCAAATGAATAATATATAATATCAAAAATGCCATTATTTGTTACCCATTATGTATTTATCGAAGTGGATTACGATAAAATATGATAAAGGGTATTACGTATAAAAATCATATATAATATAATCGCCATCGCATGTGACCGAGTAAAATCAAATGACTTTTATGTTGTTTGTTTTTAGTTTTTGTAAATAGGTTTTATTAGGTAGGTATTTAACCCTATCATTTTCATTTTCAGACCTGGATTTTTGTGGTATTAGATTACATTAACGAATTATATAATATTATTTTGTTGACAGATTTACTCCCGCAATCGTCCAGATGGTTTTTTTCTTATCCAACAGAGCTTCAGTTATTGTTACACCAAATAAAGATAATAATATTATTATAAAATTACGATCGATGACAAATACGAAATAGGTAATATATGATTTTACGTTAAATTATAATATTTTGGCCATTGGATTGTACACATGTTTTTGCACCTTCTCTAAATAAGCACACATATTATTATGCACATCTTTGATCGTGAGGATAAAATTATGATATAATTACGATTTTGAGCGGCCAAATATTAAAATATTTCCTTGCTCTATCCCGCCGAAATTATTTTTACGACGTTTGAAAAAGTGACGTTAAGTTTTTGCAGTGTTAACAGTATATATAATAATGGTTTACAATGTGAAATTCTCCAAAGACGATTTCAGATTTCTACGATTCGACCAGGACGTCACGTCACCCATTGGCGTCCCAAAGGTGTGTGTGTGGGGGGGGGGGGGCAGGTCCTTTATGTTTATAATCCTGTTGGACCAAGATATCATAATATCGTAATAAATTATGATATACCGAATTGCTGCGCGTTCGTTCGCGGTTAATAACAATAATATAACACTATAATATTATTACTACAGGAGATATCCAATCGTTTATAAAAATTAAAATGTTTAAAATTTAAAGCAACACCACCACGTCAACGAGACAAAAATGTCGACACATAATACCATAGGTAATATATATATATTACAGGCGCACTGCTATTATAATTGTGACAACCCTGGACTCACGTTTTTTGCCAGCCATTTTCCGTAACTCAAGTGCGCCGGAACATGGTCGGGCCCGACTTCCAGCGCCGCCTTGTGCCACATTTCGGCTTCTCTGTGTCTGTTGAGTTGTGCCAACGAGTCGCCGTACAGACTGAACAGTACCTGCAAACGACAATAATATTATAACACACGTTCGAGATGGCTTTATATCGCAATCGGATATAAAGGGAAAAACAGGGGTGCCTATCCACCCCCGGTGCTGATATTTTATCGGCTCCTCGATAAAGTGGTGAGAAAAACGCTCAGAACGGTTCTATAAAATTATCTTAGTCTAGTAGATATCCGTGAGGAGAAAAATTAGATAGTGGTGGGAGGGGGGGGGGGTGATAAATTTTACTTAGATTGAGTACAACAGTTTTGTTTGAAATCGAGCTTCTGTTATTGTTGTTGTTGTTATTATTATTATTTTTTATGGAAGAGAACCCGACAACACGTATGTTGGATAAATGACTTTACCTACAGTACCTAAGTTCTTATTTGATTTGCGACGTCTGTTGTAGAGAACAAAAACTCACAAAAACCGAACTGAATAGTATATTATTTCAATATGACATTATACTGTGGATACAACAATCCTGGTAATTTTCTTCTATCCTGGTATATTTATGTAATTATGTGGTTATAAATAATTTGGTTAAAACATAATAATATGTATATTTAATATTTATATTCAACTCCAGAGAGTTGTGCGATTGGCTCTGGTAGGAATGTTTAAACGGGCTCGAGCGAAAAAAATCAGTAAATAATAGTTCGTTTTTGATCTAAAATCTCTGCGTTGTACACACGTCAAAACTTTACAGAGATAATATCCAAAAATATTATACTGAGTGGTTGAATATTACTCGTGGCCTATCGTTGAACATAATATTATTATCTATACATATTTAATACATAAAAATCTGTACCTCTATATAGTGACATTATCGTCACGACCACGTCAATAATACAGTATACATAGTATATAATAGTATAGGGTATTCGCGGTATACAGTTTTTTGTTTCAATAATATTTTAATTTTGTTTGCAGTCGACAACTGATACGGTTTGTTAATTACAATTTACAAAACTCGTCCAGAGGGTATTTTATGGTATTAATTAATTTGTTAAATAAACATTGTACATGCCCGTCGACCGGCGATGTCAGCTTGTCGAGTATTGCATTTTCCACTCACTATTTGATTCAGTATGAGTCACTATATTATACTATAATAACGGTTATTGAACGTAATTATTTTCCTACTTTCTAATCGTATCAATTATTTAAAAAAAAAAAGTAAATAAATATGGCCTTTCCAATACTCCACCGCGTCCATATGTTATTTCGGTCTGAGCGGATTTCGTTCTATAGATTCGTTTATATTGCACTCGCAGTGTATCAGATTTTATATCTCGAGTATTTGATCAAGTTCGGTAACGAAAGATTATTTATCAAACTTCGTCTCCCATTCAATATCTTTTAATTAAATCTCTCCCAAATGATCGACATTCGCTCCAGTCGGTTTTGACCGGCGATTAAAGTATTGCGTTACTGTCGTAGGATTGCTAATAAATTAATACCACGGTAGACATATTATATATATATATATAGATATATTTGAAATTTTGCTAAGGACCACCGCAAAGTTATGTCCGGTTTGTCCTGGAGTTAGAAGAATATATATGATATCGCCATTGTTCTCTTTGACGTGGTTAGGCATTTTGAACTTGAAAGTTGGTCCAACCCGGTATAAGTTTACGCAACCATATTTCGTATCTAGATTGACTTAAATTCGGTGAACTTTGTTGTCGGTTGCCTTTGTCGCTGAATACATAATAATATACTAATTTATACATTGATCAAACAGTATAATATTATTTCTGAGTATTCGATATCGCTCATCTTATAACGTATTGTATGAAGTCTCAAATTATCTGAAAGCGTTAAAAAATAACGGTCGTAAACCGAATCAAACGAATTCCGAAAGGTACACAGCGTAAACCACGAAAACATTGTTTATACACGACCTTTTTAATTGTTAACTTTGTGCAACATAAAATGTTTATTTCTCCAAAGAATTCACTTACGCGGGGAAGCTGTGCACTTTTATAATTTCCCTAGAAATTTATTGTTTTAATCCACTCATGATATTAGTCCGAGCTTATGTTCAAACTTTACCGGGTAATCCCTGCCATCGGATAAAGCCTATAGTCGGTGTCGTGCCTTGTTACAAAACTAAATCCTATTAAATGTATTACATTTTCTCGTACTGCTCTCGCCTACTTATCATGTGTTTCTGTTCTTTACAAAACCAAAAAAGGTGGGTAGTGGATGCCGTTCTGCTATACAGTAGGTTACAAGTGGGTCACTGATTATTGGATGGTATTAAATTTGAATTCAATGATATAATATCGTTGTATGCGAAAAACGGTTCTGAGCTGAGATGGATTGTCAGTGTGGATATTTTATGTTATATAAAATATATTGTTATTACTTATATTATTAACACAGTAGCCGGTAAGTCGAATTAATATTATAAAATTACAACAAAATAACTAAAATCGTTGTTCTAGGACCTAGGTTATTTAATATGTAACGTCGTCCAAATTTGAACTTTCAATGTTAATAAAAAAAAATTGTGATAATGCTATTTTAATAAAATGAAAGCACCAACTAGATTCACTTTCCCGTCGAACAAGATATTTTTGAAGAAAATCAAAGCAGTTTTACTCCCCCAAACAGTAATGACAGACACACAAAAAAAAAACAACGTGCATCATTGTAAAATCAATACATTAATCTGAGCGATGAATCAGCTCAGCTCAGAATATAAAAGGTTAATTTATTTCTTGTAAAAAAAAAATATATTCCCGAACGAGATACTGGAAAATGGACAGTGTGGTAATTGTGTAGTTAAATTGCCTATCCAGGACGCCGTGTCTAAAATAGTTATATTAAAAATAAAAAACACAATAACATGACGTAGAATATTATGAAATAATAATGATGCAGTGGATCACATATGTGGGACACCGTTACATACTATAAACTAGGAAGTATATATTAAAGTCATCCAGGTACACGTCATATACATATTATACAATTGTAAACATATAAGACACACACGATATCAAGTTCGTTAGTTCCAGGACAACAGCACCCCGCACACCGGGGAACTTCGGATGACCATATTATTCATAATTCTTTCGTTATTTTGTATTCCATAAAAACTGTGTAATAATAAAACATATAAACTAAAACTTAGTAAAAGATCTATTTTTCTTAATGCTCCCAAGCTACGATTAAAATATAATTCAAAGGGGTCTGTAAACCCTCACCGGATTACCTATATATAACAGGTTCCCAATCCCGTTTCAGTATTATATCGAACAATTTACAATCCAATTCAAATTCCACGGAATTAAGCGCGAAATAAAACAAGAGATTTTTGATGTTTATACCTCATACACTACACATAACGAGGAACTAACACTACACATAACGAGGAACTAAATGTTTTCTTTGACGATGTGGACGAGGACCTTCGATTTATGTGTCTTTCCTTTTTTTTATACAAGATTGTCTATATTTAAGTAAAAACTATTGACAGTGTCGTTATATGGCACCACTGTCCATTATCATAGTGTGTATGTCGAAGGCTAAAACGCCAAGTTCGCCAAAGTCGTAATGACACACACACAAATCCTTAACAACTTGTCCGACTGAGCATGCTAATAAGAATGTGTGTGTGTGTGTGTCGTAATTTCGTGCCTTGACGTTCGACATACACTCTATGATGATGGGGTTAGGTTAGGTTGGGGTATCATTCATAACAAATGTAACGTGTGTCAAGTATTTATGACACGCTGTTCACGATATAATACAAGTCTATACCTGCAGGAAGGTGTGCAGAAAATTTAAAGTTAAAATTCGAATAAAAAATGTCGACTTTATGGACCAAAGTCGTATTATGTAGTTTGGAACACGAAACGCGACTTGCGCACACCGTGCCTCAGATACGGAGCAGGTGGAGCATGTGTGGGGTGGCGTTTTGTTATATACCGAAACGTTTGATGGCGGAAAATCATAACGGACGACAAAAAAAACAATGCAAAACACCCACCGCCGAACAAGGGTGAAAACAAAGGGTCAGCAGACGACGACGACGATGATGACGACGACGACTACAACGTTGTGTTAATTATAAACGCTAACACGAAGGGCGAAAGGCAAAAAGGGCGCGTTGAATAAATAAATAATACGATAAAAAAAAAACCACGAAAACACTCAACCCAAGATTAGCCGGAGTCACGTGTTAATTTTTTAGTGTTTTTACTCCAAGCACCTGTAATGATATTATTACATTGGTTTTTTTTGTAAGCACCTCCTCTTTTATTACGACGGCGTACCGCAAAGATTCCCGACCGTTTTTGGCCGCTGTTCTCGATACATTTTACTCGATCCTTTTTACATCTCGCCTTTTAATTTTACCTGTCGCACACGTTACCTGTCGCCGCCGACGGCCTTATTTCAAGGCATTCCTACGTTCTGTACAATCGTTTCGTTTCGGCACGTTCAAGCGACGATGCTGTTGTCGTGCAAAATGCCTTACAAGACGTCGTTTTAGCGTGACAATATTATATCGCGAGCACCAGAATTTTTTAACGGCAACCTTTTACCCGTGATATCTTTACCCATATCTTGTCTTTTCCATTACCACAACGGCAGTTTGATAAATATCGTTCAACAATGCTCACCCGAGAGTTGTAGTACGGTGGCAGTATGGCGACTGCGTGCTTGTAAGCCTGCACCGCGTCCGAGTACCTGCCCCGGTCGGCGTGCAGTTTGCCCAAAGTGACCAGCGCCGACACCCTGCTGGTCTCGTGGTTCACAGGGTCCTTGGAATGCGAACCGTCCAACGAACTGCACAGTTTCAGCACGGATTCCGCTTCCTCGCACCGGCCCATCGTTGCCAACAACTGTCCCATGTTCAGGTACGCCACTGCGGAGGAAAAAATATTGTTAATATACTTATACATATGTGTAAATATCATTCAATGACGTGTAATAGTTATCGTGGGGAGGGGACGAGGGCATGATGATCGGGGAGCCGGGGAAGACGAATATTATTCTTGTAAGACGGCCGTTGCACATCGAGTGCACCGAGCAGTGATCTTAAATGCCGACTTGTGAAAAATTCAGATTTCGGTGACTATTTTTTTGTTATTTGACAGATGGAGACATTGCAAATGTCACGCGTAGTACTTCGATTTTCAAAACCACAATTTCAGAAGTAGTTATAAACGACTGATAAGTAGTACTACAATTCGTTAAATGCTTTGAAACGTATCTTTCAGGCGTTATTTCAGGAAAATATAAATCAAAGATCGATGTGATTTAAACAAAAGTTTTAAAAAAATGTATCGGAACCTGACTGTCTTACAAATGTGTGATTGTTTTTCTTGTAGATTTGGCGTTGATCATTCTCTATATGACTTATTGTGTGGACGACGTTCCAAGTAACTAGAAATTGGCTATATTTTTGCCACTCAATTTAATAATATCCGACTCTTATATATTGTGCGTGCTTATATACGCGTGCTAATAAACGTATAAAACGAAAACGGATGCGCTGCATAGGGTTAATGAATTGAACTTGAAATATTTTCGTTAACCATCTAAACTAGTACCTGATGGTCACATCAGTTGTGTCATCACCAGTGGCGTTCTCAGAAAATGTCAATGGGGGAAAGGGGAGTTGTGGATTAATTTCTAGAAAATATGTAGGGTTGCACAAAAAACGGGCACGTGATACCTGTTATTTTGTGTTTTATTTAGACAGGTAGTCAAGTCCAATTCCATTTTTTAAATTTAAAATTTCAGTAAAATAATATACATATTGTATACAAGTCATACACAACTGGGCTTTGCACCCGAATCATATTTTATTCGGGATTTGGGTGTTTATATACCGAAATAAAAATGTAAACAAACGTTTATGTTCTAATAACCATGACCATTCGGCTCGATAAAGGTATTAATACTGGTATTTAGTAATTTGATTAAAACCTAAGAAAAATAAAAGAGTGATCGGACACATGGGACGTGTATAAATACATTTCTCGGGTTTGACATCAAATTTATCTAGCCACACTGTCAAAAAAAAAAAAAAATTCAGCTTATTTATGTTTATGTTATTACTTATTACATATAACAATAATTAATACCTATTTAAAAAAAAAAATTATTAATCTTAATAGTTATTGTTTTTTTTAAATTTTAAAATAATTTCAAATTTGTAAGATAAAAAAAATATTCGGGTTTCGGTTAACCTACTGGTGATTTGGAGAAAAAAATCATTCGGGTTGTACGTGTTTCAGGTGTTTTCAAGGTTTTCCGAGGGTGTTAAGGGTTTAGGTTAATTCGGGTGCAAAGCCATGGCCGTAGTACAGTCGGCATTAATTTATTTTTCGCACATATAAACATTGACGTTTGCAATTGATTTATAGTTAAAATTTCCCCGCACAATTATTGAATGCCATCCGCACAATGACCACTGCCTATTCTCTCCTCGCCGTCCCATCGTATAATAATAATATTATGTTATAATCCTATACCGTGCGTGACTGGTTATTACCGCACAGGTATAATAACGGCGACAGCGACGACGATGGTATAATGTGTAAGGAAAACAGACACGCGGCGGGCAAACTCGACCCCACGAGACCCTTAAAATAATATTTGGCCGCCTAATAGTAAATCGGATATAAATCTGACCCGTCGCCGCGTTCAACAAACAAGGGAACGTGACACGCCCGTCTCTATTTACATAAGTACAAGCGAGAGATAACGGCGAATGCGATAATTAACTACGAGTACATATTATAATATAATATAATATTATGCTATGTTACGGGGTTTAAAGGATAATGTCCTCCATACCACGTTTGTTTCCCCGGACAACCTTTTTTAATGTGTATTTTTTTTAAAACCCTTAATCGGATAGGATGACCTAGTCGCGACGCTGTTTAATTAGTTTAATATTTTTTTGTTGGTATGAACTTTTTAAATCCAATCTTTTAAACGAAACTCAAATTATTAATTTAATATTTAATTACGTGTATTTGAACGAATTTGTCTGAAATAAATTATTAGCGAGGACTTGTTACATTATATAATCTATTTCAGTCAAACGTGATCAGCCACATTTCATCATTTTGTTAGTTATTTATTACAATTCTCTTTTTTTGAATTTTTAAATATATTTGAAGCTCATATTTTCTACTACTATGGTGATACAAGCTTATATTAGTATGAGTATTTTAGAAAAAAGTGTTTTGACCAAAGAATAAACTGTTTATCGACAATAATTAAAAAAGCAACTAATATAAATAAAAATTTGGTACGCTAATAAATAGCTCAAAAAGAGTCAAAACAATTTGAAAATTGTGTGGTGTATAGAAAATGCTGAATGTTTTGTATAAATTATGTATCTATGGTCGAACGTTAAGAGCATCAACAGTGAATAGTCTTTAACTTCATTTTTCTCATGTTAACTGGACACGTTCTTAACGCGCGGGGAGCATATATTTATTTTTTTGTTACTACAAAAAACAAAATTTTTGTCGAGATTTTGGTTAGGTTAGGTTTTAATTTCCCGGTTTGTTTAAATATTTTTTTTGTTTTTCCTGCCACTTTTGAAAACTACTGAACATATTATGTAATAACATTTCATAGTTTAAATTTCTTCGTAGAAATCTAGAATCTATATGCCAATTAGTTTTACCACAGTTTTGGCACAAAGAAAATCTTAAGAACTTACGTACTATATGCATATATAGGGGTGATTTAGTGGCCAAGCCGCTATCAACAATTTGAACAGCCTTCCTAAACATTTTCTACATTTTCCTGATCTTATTAAATATTATAATAGTAAGGCTTCAGACTTCAGCCTCCCTAAACGCTATTTGAACCATGGCTACCTATTAAGGGTATTATTGAGGAATATTTTTGAATTTGCTCCAAACATGAATTTTCCGGACAATTTTATGTACATAAAAAAATTAATAATACGAAATATGCACAAATACGCTAAAAATATCTCAAATATGCAATTTTCCTAAAATATGATGAAACATGCAAAAATATGCAAATTCAAACTTTGTATTTAATTTCGTCATTTCATAAAACAAATTTATAATTTACCTAGAATAATCTACAACCACTACAAAAAACATGTAAATGCAAGAAGCCCCGAACCCTTGTCATTAATATACATATATTATAGTATACTCAACATTTCCCAAAATCCCATTTCCACGGTTGTATAGGTTTGGGGCATGGTAATCGAACAATTATCGGGAGACCTGCCGGCTGATGATAGCGATCGTTATTAAATCGCACTGAGATATTAATAAATTATTATCGCTACTATATTGTCGTATTTGCGAGAGGCTATCATCGAAATCAATACATCGAACGGATCCGATGACCTTCGTCCTTCGATTGAGCGTTGTTATAATACAGACGTTGCTGCCGCAGTGGTCACCACCAGTGGATTTTGGGTTGCTCGTGGATTATTTTAGGTTCATTTCGCCACTGATCACCTCTATAATAATGATGTGTACGGCCGAGCTCAGATTCCGTTTAGACGACGTTTAGTAGTAAGCAATTTCTCGAGAGAGGAACAAAACTAAACAAAGGGGTTGGTGGTGCGTACATAATATCATCTTAATAATATGATATTTATTTCTCCTGTCCACGTGTACCCAAGTATTCAAACTCCTCCTTAACGGCTGTACCGATTTTGATGAAATTTTTTGCGTGTGTTTGAGTGGGTCCTCGAATGATTTGGACTCACAATTGGACAAGGTAGGCCAAACCCGGGGAGGTTCTCAAATGGGGATTTTGTGATTTACGATGGAAATGTTCGTTTATAAATGGTGGTCACTATAATAATTGGTTGTAGGAGAAATAATCAGTAGAAATTAGTATTTAATTATTATTGGTTGCCATCGGTTATTTGAAAACATAGACCATACTATAGAGACGTAACAATAAATCACAAATATAAAAGACAAATTTAAATTAAAACTGCGGGAGAAACGCAATCCGACCGCGGTTTCGATACCGATAAAATAAAAAAACTTCCGTTTCCGCGTACTTTGTGTTTGTTAGCTGTAGACTATTATGAAAATTAACAATACATAACACGATGCAATGACGATACAATATATTCTAATAATATCGGAAACATTTTTGGTTACTGTGTACAATGTATACATATAAAAACCGTAAATATTTAAAGCGATGACACGTGGTTGTTCGCCGAGGTCGGCTGTTATTGTTTAGACCAGTGTACGGTCTCGTTTTCTTTTATATCACGTTTTACGGTTGTTATGATCTATATGGCCATATCGTCTTTGTACAGCTGAAAAACTCAGCTACAATATGTCATCGTTATTTTTTATTACAGATTATAAGAACGTAGGGAGGTGGTGGATGCTATAAAAATATCAAATACGTAAAGTTTTATTTATTTGACGATAAAATAAAATTAGATCACCGAGTGCTCCACGACCGATCTGAATGTAAAATGACAACGACGTGTCATTGATTTCAAATATTCTATAGTTGTAGACCAACGATATTCCCACTAATTATATAGGCGCGGACTAGTTTTACGAGTTGGCATACTTTATTTTTTGTTCCCCGACGAATATTTTATAGGTACTATATGAGAATACCCGATGAAACAACCGTGAAATATTTGGAAAATTTTAAATTATTCTAACTTTACTTTTGGACTACTGAAATAATTTTGTTGGTCTGAAAAGAGATTTAAAATGTCGTTAAAGAAGTTGGAATAGCAATCGATATTATAATATTATGGTCGTTATGCCGAAAATCGTTATAATACACTGTTTACGTCATTCATTTCGCGTTCCAAGAGCCAAGACTGCGGGACTGCACAGTTTTACTTTCGTCAGTCTGTCTCATTATACGATAAGGGTTGGGTCATCCTAGCCCCCCTCTCCATAAGAAAAAGAGCAAGTACTATGCTGGCATAACAAAATGGTCCACAACGATGGTAAAAATATCGTTTAAGCACTCACTCCGGTGCGGTTCGGACCACCGGCGTCAGGTCTCGTTTTATCTTACCTGCGTTTTTCCATGCTCGTTAGATTCTGCTTTCTAGCACAGCACGTTTGGAACCATGTCTGGAAAAACTCATCTCTTCCGTACATATCATATTGAGAGAGAGAGAGAGAGAGAGAGAGAGAGAGAGAGAGAGAGATAGAGCGAGGGAAGTACAAACGGATGTATTTTGTGATCGCCCTCGCCAGCTCTGACAATTTATATATATTTATATATTTACGACGACAATCTTATTTATTTGAAAGAGGAGCCGACCGCGCCACCGAGTCGATGTCGGCTGACAGAGAATAAAAATAAATAATGCTGGGCGTGTGACTCATAATTGCAAAGCATTTTCGAGGCGAACACGAGTGAATAATATATATATACTATACTTACACACCCACCCATATGTGGGTGATGTGTGTGTGTGCGTGCGTGCTGTCCACAGAGCGATTCGCACTAACCAACCACCCACCCACCCACCATGACGTCCGAAAACGTATTGCACAAGCACACGTATCGGCACCTTCGATGGCCGAAGAGGGTGGGAGAGGGATATACGTCTATATTATTGTATACGCGTGCAGTGATCGAAATCCCGAATGAAAAAATTCTTCGTCGACAAAGGTTAACTTTTCAAACGACATATTTATTTATTTAGATATAATATGTCACCGGAAAAGTGGGAAATACTCCGACCATAGAAGTCTGTTTGACTTCATTATATAATTTACTCATTATAATAATATATTGTACATTTGTATTTTGTGGGAAATGTGTCATAACATTTTGAACATGCTTGTTGAATCACCCTGTATAAAAAAACCAAATTTTATAATATATATTCAAACCTTATACTTTAATAAAATGTTGTGCTTTTAAAATACAAAATTAAAAGTACGGACCTACCCCATAGTTAACCCTATTATAGCATTGACATTTTTTTTTTATTAAAAAAACCGGTCACTAAAAAATAATTGTTGTATTGGAACGGCCATCATGTTATTGTCTGGTACGATAATTATTTGTATTTCCCGTCGGACAAGTCACGAATTATAGACCCAACCACTTCGAAAACAATTGGGCCACGTGCAGTGCGCAGCAAAACACAACCGCACGGGTATACACGCGTTTTCATTAATTACATCGACGGTAGTTGTTTGGTTTGTACAATTTTTAAAAATTGTGGCCCTCGGCCCATCGTAACAATTATCACATGGTACCGTTATTATAATAATAATATAATCAATGCGGTCACACGAGCGAATGTTAAAACAACAACAACAGTTAACAATAAAGGATGAGCGCCGTTCGACAAGACCTCTCATTTGTATTGCCTTTTCGACGCGCCGTGCTAATAACATTTTGATGCATTTTAATGATAATTATCGGTTCGTACATTTCCCAATTATTTTGACCATCGACTTTCTCATGACACGACATGATACGACACGACACGACAAGCGTTACGTCGAGTGGATAGTAAAATATGATATCATTATAATAATTTTAATTTGGAAAAAAGAACAAAAAATAGAATTTATATCTACGACGAGGGCTGCTGCGACTATTTTGAGCACATTTTAAAATTTCCCAGCGCGGACCAATCGTCTGCTCTCGAATAATATTACAAAATTAACCATCCCTCGTTTGTAATAATGTTTTATACCAATCGCTTAGGTTCTATAATACGTGTAAACAGTTCCCCTATTGCCGAAATTATTTACTCAGCTGTTTAATGTAGAAAAATGTATTATGTTTGCGTGACTGTTGAAGTATTTTGTGTTTTTTTTTTTAGAAGATAAACATACGTCGACTTACACAAACATGAATGGGAAACACTCCAAAACGCGTGTAACCACGCTCTATAATGCAATCGGCCACTTAATATTAAACAAGTCCATGTCGACTTCGAAAAAAGTATATGTTCATATATTGTAAGTGTATAACTCTAATATTAAATGATTTTCCTCTTTGTACAACTGAAAGTTGTAAGTATAATATAATATTATTGCATTTAGTCCGATCTCGGTTTCGTTACAGGTAGCTCATAATATTATATCGGGAGGATAAAAATAATAATTCCTGTAGCTTTAAATATTTTTTTGGTTTGCCGTATAACTGCCACCAGAAAAAATATATTATTATTAATATTTCTTGTAGTACCTAATTGTAATAGCACACGAGCCTTATAAACGTGTTTTTAAAGATTATAGAGCTAATAAAATATTTTCAAAAATAGTTTGAAGTGATTCGTAAGTATTGTACCTAATAGAGGCGAAATATCTTATTTTATATTTTGTGATTTCCGTGCACTTTTTATAAAATCATAATCGTTCCAATAATTGGCGAATATTTTTTATACAATTCGAAAAAGTACCAAGTAGGTACAACGAACAGGACCACCAACAACACATATTTAGATGGTTATAGAAATCGATAATTTTACATAAAATGTATGCAATTTATTTTGAACGATAAAAACGAATAGGTTGTGGCTTTGTTTAAACAATAATTCTGTAATCACAAAGTTTTATATGTGAAATACAATACCGAGCTATTTTCATTTTGCAACGGTTGAACGATCGTTTTCGAATTTCATAAAACGTTGACAGTTTTACAAGGTGTAGGTTTTATCTTGTTTGATTATGAAATTTTTCTGATATTGATAACCAAATTTTAAACGTATAAGTTATAATTCACGATTCGAATTTTAAAACAAATCTATGCTTTAAATAATAAAACGATTATGTCTTACAATCGAAATAAGGTTTTATTCATTCTTAGAGCTCTCAATGGAACTTTTATCTCAAATTTGTAACTCCGAGATTCACGTATCTAACTTGTAACTCGTATTTGGAATTTAGATGGGTACAATGATTTAGATTTTACACAATATAACTTGTACACGCATATTTTTATCGAGTGACTTTTTCAGCACTGCCTACACCGCAGGATATTGAACGTGGAAAATATATTATTATATCAGGAACCGTGTTATGCGTACGAACCGTGTCCTTAATGTCATACTCGCGTTCAGTGATCCTATAAATAACAATTCCAAATATTTGTGACTTAACCTACACGTATGATGGGTATGTGGTTTAGGAACGATACGGATACGGTATACCTAATTTAACGACTTCGAATTCGAGATTCGTTTTATTTTTACGACAGGAATCTTATTCGAGTTATCACTATAATATATGATATACTCGTATATGTATATATAAACGTTATGGACGTTATTTTCTGTCTCGAACTGTAACAATTAACTATTAAGCACATCGTAATAATACTGTTATAGTAGTATTCGTAATTGCTTTTATATTAGTATGAGTTTAACGAAATTGAGTTTAATATATTTTTCATTAAATACTGTTGCAAGCTCCGCGCCGGTTGTCGTATTTTTCGTACTGGTCTTTTTATCTGAAACGTGTGCAAACATCCTACTTTCAATCGAATGCTGAGTGAAGTAATTTATTTAAATTATTTCACATTTATATCGTAGTACCGATGTACGTTAACGTAATATGTTCAAACAAGTATAATTTAGTGTTGAAAATAAGTTATATATAGGTAACTGCAGTTAATTCTGGTTGCTAGTTATTATACTGATTACATATTATACCGTCTACTGCAACTACTGGTAATGGAGGTTTTTCCTCGATTATTTCAAAAGCGTTTAACATGCCAATATTATACATCGCAGTGTTATAATAATAACAAAGCAGTTTGATATTGCATATTAGTCATCATTTTTTTCTTTCTCAAAGTGTGTCGACCTAGCACGGTGCATAAGTCTTTCGCTCGAGGCAATACACAATTGTATTTTGCATTTTTTTTGTGCTGTGTCTGCAGAAATTGACGATATAAAAATAAAATAATATATTCACGTGTCGTGGGCTCAGAACCAAAAGGTGCAATTTCAAAATTGTTTGGGAGAGCCATTTTAAACTATTTTCAAATTGAAACTGTATTATATTTTTTCGTAATAAATGATTTTTATAATGAAAAGCACTGGATTGAAAAATCCACAAGGTTTTCTGAAGTAACACTAGCAATTTTTTGTTTTTTAATTAAACTTTTACCTAAGAAAAACAAAAATAAAAATAATTTCCGATGAGAACCAAAAAATTCTTCTGATAGAACTTTTAGGTGATTAATACATTTTTTTTTCTGAACTTTTATTAGGTTATTAATACAGTTTTTTCTCGTTATTAGAACTTTTATGTTCTGAATTATATTTATGTTTTGTCTAAGTCATACCAACTTGAAAACAATAAATAATGTGATTTTGGCTTTTCGTTGAAATAGATTGCCTATTTACATGACGATACCTGGGGAAGATTTCTGGAAGGGTTCAACCATTCCCCACGAAATGTTCTCAGATTATGTACACTTATAACTAATTATTTATTTAAACAGTTAAACATTTTGGTTGTATGGTTTTGATTGTCATCAATAATATTGTACCATTATATTATTGTTCTAGTATTGATACAATGAATATGAAATAGTAGTTTACTAGTTTTTGCTTACCTATCACTAATTTGCTTTATCATGTAGATAGAACCTTTTATCTTTATTTAGATCGCTATCAAGTAACAAATGTGTAAATTTGATTGATTTAGCATCTTTTGGTTTTGGAAAACTTATTAAAATGTAATGAACCTACAACGTTGGATATGAGCACGCATTGAACAATAAACCCGTGTGCATAAAAAAAGTTAATATTTCGGTTCTGAGCTCACAGTGTGTCGTGCAAACGGATAGTATATTCATCTGTGCACCTAGTGAAACACGTCCACGGCCAGAGGAGAGGCAGCAAACACCGTCGGCAAGAGACGCGTTCAAGCTGATTTTCAAACACGACAGAGTGCTTGTGATGTCAGATTTTCGAAGTCTTACGTTCCTGCTCAGAACGATACTGCAGTCAGACCAAACACGCTGTTGTGTACAACAGTCGGTCATAAGCAACCGATTTTCACCAAGACAAAATTGTATTACGGTGATGAAGCAGTTAATAGGCAAAAATAGAATACGTCGAAATGGGATGACATAAAATTAACATTAATATTATTATTATAGTTGAAAACTGAACGTTGACTCCAGCGATCCCCGCGACCGTTTTCAATAAGTGATAATCAAACATGTTGGCGCGATTTTTAAAACTGTAACCTGACCTGCAGCCAGCGGCACGAACAAACATAACTAAAAAACTGACAGCCTTTGATTCCGACAATATGTTTTGAACTCCGCTTCGAACGTTCACTTTTCGTGGGTAGGACTATAGATATTATTGCAGGCTAATATTATGATGTTATAAATTATGGGTATCTTGTACACAGTCACACGTCTCGTGATTTTTAATAATGTATCAATCATTATTTATGACGGTAATGTTTGTTTAAATATATGACGTCAGATATATTGTTTAGTTTTGTAAAATACAATATAGACCTCTATTCAAAAACAACAACAAGTTTAACATCCGAGTTCGTGATATTTTTGTATTTCACGCCGTGTGAATGAGTAAATATAATATCCAGCTGCGGAGTGTGGTAAAACACATCTGTGCAGGACGGTCGGAGAGACTTCAACGTAATATATTTTATACTGTATACGGGCCGGGAAACGCGTACACGTCGATTTTTTTTTTAATCAAGACGAGAGATCAAAAGAATATAAGACGCATTCGAGGTGATCACATTCGCCACCGGCGTGCGAGCGTTATTATATTTTTATTCGCGTCGTGTGGAAAAGTCGTATTTGCAAAGTTTTTGCGTTTTTGTTCAAATAAATACAGTCAGACCAATCACACTCGTGTACAGACACGGTAGCGAGCAAACGACTTCCGTATAGTGATTTGTTTTTTATTTTATTGGTATATAATATAACGCCGTCTTGCGGTAATCGACCTCATACGCCGTGGATGGGACGGTCAAAAGAAACGGACGAGGTGGTCGTCACTCGTCAGATAACACTTTTTTAGCCAAAATTTGGTGTTTGCATCTACGAGTCTCGAAATATACCAAGAAAGAACTATGGCGGTGAAGTAACCAATGCGTGTGAATAAAATACGTCAGAATGGGAGTTCAAAATCCAAGTTATTGGTATTTTATCAATGTTTTGGCGAAATGTATTTTACAGCCAATTTGCAGCAGCGGGTAATAGTTCTTGTAAAAATTAAGAAAATATTTATTTGATGCAAATAAGAACGAATTCTAAGAAATGTTCAAAGTTATGTAACCAGAAATAAAAAAAATTAGTCTTTACTCGGAATAGCTCAAACCATTTCACTTAAGAGTTAAGGGCGTCATTGGAGCCGGTGCGTTTTTTATAACTCAAACATGGCTTAGAAGAAAAACTCTCACACCGTGGAAAATAGGTACTCGGATTTCGACTGAAAACCCGATTTTCAAAATTATAATTGTAGAAGCTAAAATATGCATTTGAATAATGAACAAGATTTGTTATTTTTCAAACGTATTTTTTGACAACTATTTAAAAATAATGAAAATTTGGCTTAACATCCGACCTGAAAAAAAAAACATTTATGGAATCCGACTATTCAACAGGGCGTGGGGGTTTTTCCTGTGAAGTCTTTTTCGTTGATATAATACACCACATAACCCGCCCCCCCCTTCCCTAATTAAGTATCGAGCTGTAGATTAGTGGAAAAGTACTAAAATATAAAATAAAATTTTGAAATTTTATAGAATTTCGGAAAATTAGTAAAACCGGCACCAACACCCTTATAACTAGTATTATGTTTATAACATTTTAACACTGATCTATTTTTGGCGTTTTACAATAAATATATTGCACTTTTTTGATATTGTGGTTACATTTTTAATTTTCTTACTACTCATATTTGTATTTATTTATTTTTTATTAATAAAACTACCCTCGGCGGCATAGGCCATCGTGATACAAGTATTATTTACATCGAGAATTTTATTTATTATTTTTATTGAAGTAGCAAAGTCCAAACGGACACGATCGCGTTTATGTTTATTTGTTCTATAGATTGCATCAATTTACAGGCTGAATTAGTACCTAGTATAATTGGGCACCGGGATAATAGGCTTTTCGACACCGCAGAAACCACCCACCGTTATAACAATCTGTGTGCTTTAAGGCATCAATCTATTTCAAATATGTGTATTATTATATTTAACTTCGCTACCTACATTCTTAATTCTTGTAGAACCAAAAAAAAAAAAAAATTAACGCGTAGTGGCTCTTGTAACTATCGCGTGGTAAAATCATCAAACATTAATTGGTTTTTCGTAGGTACCTAAATTGCGACTTAAAAACTGTCCAAATAATCCCATTCGACGCACGCCGCTATTTAAATAAATCAATGATTCACACTCGACATATTAATATACATATTTTGAAGTCTGCAGCGGTGCATGATATTATGTACCTATCCTATTTTCTTCGTGCCCCGAACACCCTGCGCGTTATACCGTTTACTCTTCCGAATGACTGGAAAACAACAATGTTGCACATTATTATTTACAACGTCGGTCCGAAGACGACGACAACTTCAAAACAACAGTAATAACGAGATATTGCTATGTCAGGACCCAACGAGCCACGCTTAATCCGATATCATCGGAGCAGAGTAATCGCACGATTATAAAAATTCGAACGAGCAATAATAATTCTCGTACAACCACTCAATGTACGGACAAACACGGTTCGAAAGGCCGGCGTCGTCGAGTTCTCTGGACCGTAAGACGTTTGGAAGTTGTCATTTTTAAATTTTTTTTTTCTTTCGTAATGTGTTTAAATATATTGATTGCTCAGTCGAAACGCAGTCGGGTCACCGGCGTTTGTATTATTATTATATTTTTTGCGTCGACCCGAATTTCCGACACACACACACACACACACATTAACGCAGACCAAGAATGACATTTTTTTTTCATACCCGCAAGTATAACCGTTGAGTCTGTGTCATTTCAGATAAAAATGCATTTGTACACGCTTACGTGGTTGCCAATGAAAAGTTTGCTGTCGTGGTTTTTTTTACAATAGTTTCCGCCATCATTTGTTTTGAATTTTTGAAAATGTGAAGACATTAGTGATTTTTAATTTGTAAAAAAATTGTAGAGGATAATAATTGATAAACAGGTGGGTGGATGACTAGATGATTAAACGCTAACAAAAGACATATTAAATACAATATAGGTAGGTATTTAAACGTGTTCTTTAAGTTTGTTAACGATGCATATAATAATCGGAGGACAAAATCGACTTGAGCATGCACGGTAGTGAATCGCCTTATTTTATAAGTACACGCATAAAATGTTATGTATAGGTGGTATATTATACCACGGATTGTAATATAATTATAATAATTTCCAAAATAATAAACCCGACCGTCGTGCGGGCGGGCAATGTTACGTATTACGTTATCATACGATACACTTTTGCATGTATATATATATATATGATGGCTACCTCGTGGGTCGCGTGATGTACGCTCGTTTTTATAGCAATATATTATGAACTAGAGGTTAAACGAGTTTAAGACGCATTAAGTGCGCACAGCAGTATAGCTTATAATATCTGGTAACAGGCGTCGTAAGAATATAGTCGTGGTCTTGGAGTCTTTGGCGAGCGGAACGACGACAAGCTGCACTAAAGGTACAGAGCGGTGCGAAAGACTGTCAATATCATATTATTATATAGTATACACGCCTACAATTTATAATAATATCCTCTACGCACAAACGCGTGAAATTCGATACGGACGACATACCTCGCCGGAGAGGTCTGTTTCGGTAACGTTCGAGTTGAAGTGGGTTAGGTCAGGTAAACGGTGACGTATATAATATAATATAATGTAATGTTACACTTATAACCGTAGGATGGCGCGTGTAGACTTACACATTATTCCGACGGGATTCGTCGTAAATGCGCCAAACAACCATAGGTATATATAATATTATTTGCAAACGGTACTGCAGGACGTTTTTAAACATTTTTTGTCTGAACGTTTGTTTCGTTATTGGTATACAACAAGATACCTGCGTAGACTTAGTCTCTCCACCGACCGCACACGAGTTGGGTCCCAAAATTAAACTTTGATACTACATATAGTTGGGTCCCGAATTATTTAGGATATTAATTACACCAGTGCTTCGCACCCGAATTAACGAAGCCCGCAACACCCCTATAGATCCTTAAAAAATCAAACAGTCGAAACCCATATGACCCGAATGATTTTGTTTCCAAAACACCCGAACTAACCGAAACCCAAAGGATTTTTTATTTTGCAAATTTGAATAATATCTTAAAATTAAATAATAATTATTTCTAAGAGATTACTCTTGGTAAAATAATTTATATCCATGAATAGTATATTAATTGGGGGGGGGGGGGTAAAGTTATTTTGATTTTTCTTAGAGACATCCGAGAAACTTTTTTGTAGTTTTTATTTAAGTCATATTATATAACCATTATTTGAATTTTCTGAGGTTTTAACCTAGCACCCGTGTTAAACAGTATTACCTCGAATATGATGATACGGATATTAAAAACCAAACGTTTGTCTAGTTATTTTATTTTGGAAAATACATCCAGCATCCAAAATCTGGGTCGACCATTAATGTTTTATTGAGTTGATACGATCATGTTATCTCGCAAAAATATAGCGCCCCGCGAAAACGAAATAAAAATATATGCAAACTACTATGGAAATGATATTATTGCAAATATAAATCAATTGTGACGGATATATTATAATATAATACAATATAACCATAGCCGGAGATCACACTTATGAGTTACAACTTTATAAGCACGTTGTAAAGTACACGTTGGTTACAGTAAAATCGAAATAGGCAAAATGGGCGTTGCTGTTTGCACGTAAAAATTCGTATGACAGTAAGTTTTATAAGACTCGTGATCTATTTATGTATTGTGCCTATATGTACCTACTTATCAGAAGCTTTTAGAAACGGTTTTGGGGATTTTCCATAGTGATTATAACACATTTTAGTTGTTTGATTCAAGGTCAATTATTGATATTGTTCAAATTTTAAAAAGAATCACCATACTGCACCCATGTTATAAATTATAATTTATAATCGTAAAAGTAACACCAAAAGTAATTTCACGAAGATTCCAACAATTATAATAATAATAATAGTAATAATACTGTAATAAGTAATAATAGGGGTAGTTATTTCTCTTAGAATTAATTTTTTGACGACTGGTTTGCAGTATTATAGAGTAATTTTATTTTTAGTTTTGGATTTGTGTTTATACTATATATAGGTTGTTATTATAATAAAAATACTTTTTCAAAATAAACTTTACTACGAAACTCGTTAAAATTTGTTCATGAATGGCATGTTCATTTGTTATAATATTATTCTGAATATCTTTATATTGATAAATACCTAATAAACATATTTTAATCAATGTTAAAAGTCGATGTTTAAATATCACTAAAATTTCATAGAATATTCAAAGTGAAACTTTACGTTTATAAATTCAAAAAATAATTAAATTTTGGTTCAATGTGGTTTTCAGTCAAATATTCTGTTTCCTAGTATTATAATTTGACTGTGTAAACATAATATATGACAAACACCGTCAATCGAGAAATATGTTTAAGAGGGCTCTACCCCGCATTAGTTCTCACTTCTCTCTGCCTTACAAACGCATAGAAAATAACGTTTAGCTCTGATAGTTTAAAAATTAGGATAAATTGACTTCTTATAAAATGTAGAAGTAAAAATATGTGAACCTCAAAAAGTTTTTTTTTTATTTTAATTTTAAAGCAAGTTATTTAAAAATTGTAAATTGTTCGTGCATTTTAAAATACTTAAACTTGTGCAGTATTCTTACTTTTAAATTTCATAACATGTCAATTCGCTCTAATTTTTAAGCTAACCAGAGTTAAACGTGATCTGCTGAGCGTACAATTTGATATGTTATGCGTTTGTAAGACAGAGAGAACCCATGTGGGTGTAGCGCCCTCTTAATGTTTCAAAATATAATATAAAATATAATACGTATTCATTTTCATTTTTATATGTATTTGTGTGTCCACAAAAACAGGGTAGGTATACATGAAAAGTGAAGTTGTTAGAATGCGCAAAATACTGCAGGAGTTAAAAATTGTAAGTCATTCGATTTTTTTTATCTAATCATTGTTTAGTCTCATGTCCTGCAAATAAAATTCAAAAAGATATGGGGTGCTGAGTAATACAAGTTACTAAGTCATAGAGTGTACCCACCTACTGTGTGAATATACACATTAATATGATGGCCATAAACAATAAAATATTTTAATATAATAATAATAATATATATTCTGTAAACTATGAATGTAGTTTGAAACTTTGAACCATGTTATTAATGCGTTTTGAAGTACTAAGTCTTTTACAATAAAATAGCAACCATGTATATTGAATTCAATGATACGGTTCAAACGACAGTTTTCAAAATTAAACCCTTAAGCCATAGTTAATAAGTGTTCACTGTTTCCACACACATGACAACATGGACAGACAATGCGGGCATCAATTATTGTCATTATCGTTACGATATAATATATAATTCGACGTAACAGTTTTAAAACGCGTGAGAGTTTTATTTTTATTTTTTCGGAATTGTTTAAGCACCGAAGAGTCAATAATGTGCTTTGGAAAATTATTCAGGAAATCCGAAAAGGATGGAACAATTTGACCCCGTCCCAAGCTATAGGACGATGATAACCCAACGCGCGGTGTATTAATGAAGTCTAACTCGGATTACGGAGAACGGTTTCAATGAAAAAAAAAAAAATAATAATAATAATAATAATCATAAAAAAGACGAAAAACAAATGCCCAACTTTTTCATTTTTTTTTTTTTTATTGTTATTAAAACTGCGGGAATTTAATCAGAAAAGCCGCGCTACGAAAAAAAAAAACTTTTGCCCGGAGGAGTTTAAAATTCGATTACTATCCTAACGGCGGTAGGGTGGATGGAAATCGAGAGATGAGATAGGGAGGGTGAGTGAGAGAGAGAAAGTGACCGAGAGAGGACGAATGAAAGAGGGATGAAAGGAGAAAAAAGAACTGTGGTTTTCATTAACCTTTATGAACCGAACGAAGGATAAAATAATTTGTGGTAACATTACTGTTTCGGCGAAAACGAATACTGCAGCTTTAACTTTCTTTATCGTTATCATTATTACTATTATTATTATTTTTATTATACGAGTTGTTAATGGTGTTGGTCGGGGCTTAAGCAACCGTTAGTCGGCTGTATATATGCTCGCCGTGGGCGCGTGTGAGCCGCCATAAATAACGGAAATAATCCTTACACAGCGAATGTCCGTTTTTATTTTTTCGTTTCTCTCTCGCAGGTCAAACACCGTAATTATTTGTATATATATAGATAAAGTAACACGCGTTTTATTCTTACCGACAGCGAGTCCAAAGTCTAACGTGAAATATTATATATATTTTTGCAATAAGCGCTGCCTTGAATGGACGGTATTTTAATGACAATAATGTTAAATGTTAACAATTATAACGCATATTATTTATGTAAGGCGATCCGTTTATGAACGGTGTTCACTCATTATTTCGAAGAGATTACATTTTTTCCCCCCAAAATTTGATTTTTTTTCATCGCAAAACAACACTTTTGTAAGTAAAATGATATTTTTATATATCGGTTTGCAATAGTATCAAACAAACTATGTAAATATTTTCCAAACCATTATGAGCATACAGACACTTAAATAGATCAGCTTGTATAATATATTATAGCTTCGTACATTTATAATTCCAACGGTTACACGTTTTTACTTGAGTTTTGACATTACTCCGTGTTTGACCGAATGACAGTAGAATACGTGTTTACCTACTATTGCTTTATGGATATACTGTTAAATAGTTTATTGAACAAAAAACAACTAATTTTAAGAATAATATGCTTTGGAGATCTCGAATTTCCCGAATAATTGTACGTAAACGTTCAACTTATACGATGATGATTATTTTGATGTGTTGATTTATGCACGTTTGTGTACAAGTGTACGACTGTGGTGGCCCACTAAGCCAATATAATATTTTTTAAACCATACCAATAGAAAAGTCACAGAACAATATTATGTACCCGACCAGTAGCCAGTAGGTATTTAATGTTAAATATATACAACTGTGAACGATAGTCTGATAAGAAAAATCTTTAACTTGATCTCATATATACGGTCAATTACTTAAAAAAAAAACCAATGGATTCAATTTCTTTTAGAAACTCATTCTTTTGTTCTAATGGACATGCACTATTATTCTGTATTCAAATCTAGTTTTACGCATCTATCATCATCGTGATTATTATTATTGTTATTGTTTATCATTATTAAACTCAAACAACTGTCGATCCCTGCAGCTTTGTACTACGATATACAGCTATTGTACAGGGAGATTCGATGCATTTCGGCGTTAAATCGTTACAACGTCTCGCGATACACTCTGTATGCATGTAAAGAGGTAATTCGAGTTTTCGTCGATCTTCTAGGAAAATAAGATAGGCGTATATATTATATTGTATATCTAGCTGTCGGCCGATTGCAGGGGTGCGCGACGAAGGACAATGTTTTGTATACGGTTACCAAGGTTTGGGTTGAATTTACTATATGCACACCATAATAATATATACCCTTTTGGGTGAACTGATGATTTTACACAAAACACTCTAAGGCCGTATATTACAATATATAAGACGACGACGACGACCACTACCACCGCCACTTACCACGAACGCTACCGCCTTCGGCCTAAACAGATTTTGAAACACACACACACACACCATACGGGTACCTACGACGCGTGTATGTAATCGTTTTGATTAATTCACGACTGTGGCCAAGACTAGCGTGCCAAAAGGTTTTAATCACGGGCACAATGTTCGGCCGACAGAGAGCTAGAGAGAGAAAACGGCCAACTTCGGGGGGTGCGTAGGTTCTACACATGATATAACAAAGATAGATTATATTGTGCATAATAGTTCTGCAGTGGCATATCTGAGGCTCGATCGATGGGTTAAGGGGGTGGTTACAATTTTCTGATACAGCACTCGTTACACGTGGATGTAGCTCTTCCTTGACGGTTTTCTCCACGGGTTAGGTTAATCCACCCTTTGATCTTTCTAAAATTCATACCGCCGGAGAAGACAAGACGACGAATAACAGAGTATTTTGTAAATCCACGTGTGCACAACGAACCGCGAGAAGGAGTTGGCCTAAATCTCACGGTCACCGCATCGAAACCAGCTAGACCGAATTTTTCGGAGTCCGAATATTTGCATCGCGGTACAGTCTGCTGCAAGTGCTCATGGGTACCTAACGCATAAAAAGAGGTGAACGAGAAATGCAAAATCACCAAAGAGTTAATTATAGTCAAAAGGTGAGGTTAGAAGGCGATTTACGTAACTGAATATGACGTGTCGTTGTATATGGTAGAGGTCACGTCGAATATTCATAGAAATATTGCGTCATACCAACAAATTGAAACTCACAAATCTCTAATAATTTTGCAATATACTGTTAGTGAACAGTAGTTGTTCTGTTGTGAGGAAATTTTTTTAATAAATATGATTTCCCCTCCCCTCTCACTGCGCATCTTTGTAAACCCGCAAAATAATAATACATAGTCGAACCCCGCCCATAAGTGAAACACAAATAACAAAGTTTTTTTTAAATAATATAATATTTTATACTATGAACTAATATTATATAATAATAATAATAATCGCAGTTAATAAATCGTATCGGTTTTGCAATTTTCTTCCGACATCGATATAGTATATAATACGCGTATATCTATACAGCTGCCACCGTTATGTATATAGACGACCATTTTGACGGCAGAGTTTGTTTTTTCAATATTTATTTTATACTTAACTTTGTGGGTATTACGTATAACCGTGATACATATACGTATATACGATACTATACTTGACGATGCTCTCGGTGCGGCGGGTACGATGAAAAACCAACAAACTTACAAAATAAACAAAGTTAAAATTCTCTCGACGTGCAGTCAATTTTTTTTTTCATACTTTGCTATTATTTTAAGATTACTGTTTCGGTTGACTCGCGACTATATAGGAACAATGAAAATAATAATATATTTTGCTAACTATATCTATGTCCTATACACTCGAAATGTCCAAAACGCTTTTCCGACTATTTTGGATTCTGAGCGATGAATGTATTGATTTTAGAATGATAATGTGTGTTTTTTTAATTTTTAATTTTATTTGGATCTGTGTACACGATAAGTAGTTGAAATAACGCTTCGATTTTTGACTTCAGTATGTTGTCCGATGAGAAAGTGAATCTAGCCGGTGCTTTTGGGAGGTCAAAGTTAAAAATAGTCTACAAAAGCGCCGAGAATAATAAAATTAAAATTCACTGGTCATTTATATTAGAATTTTCTACAAATGATAAAATTTTAAAAATATTTTGATTTTTTTTGAACTGTTTATGGGCATTTTCAGTTACAAATTTTTTTAATTTGTTTTTTCTATGAATGTGAATGAAATGTTATTTGTTGTGTAAGAAATCTTGACAGTTTAATTCAATGCTCCTACTATATTATTACAATGAAATTTTAAAAATATTAACAATCCTTATTCAAAATATTTTGTTTTATAAGCATTTTAAGTTCTAATCTTGACAAAATACGTACAAATCACAAAAATTTGCAAATTATTTTGAGTAGAAATTCATAAAAAATTTAGATTTGAAAATTTAATTCATGACTCCGCATAAGCTGCCTACCTTTTTCAAAAAAAAATGTCTACCTGATAGTCAAATTAAATTTTCATGAACATCTGAAGTTCAAGTTTTTACAAGATTGGATATTCACTCAATTTCTCATACAGCGATTTTCTTATGTTGCAGTTATTCAAGAACGAACAACTCTAGATAATTGAAATTTATATCATATTATGTTAATTTTATCAATTCCTATACTTGATAAAATGTTCAAAATATTTCGACTTGTTTTGAGCTGTTTCTGTACATGTTCTGTTTACAATTTGTTTAGTCTTTTTTTCTATAAATGTCAATAAAATGTTATTCGTTGGATCAAAAAGCTTGAAAGCTTAATACAAGGCTTCTGATATATTGCTCTTGAAGTAGTTAAAAAATACAAAGACACAATTTATTTTTATAAGCATTTAAAAACTAAATTTTGAAGAAAAGTTTTATCATTTGTCCTACCTACGTTATAATATAAGATAGGTACCTACTGTGCATTTCACCTTCAACACACATTTACGATACCACTACATTCAAATTGAGTTATTGAACTGTATAGAGTATCCAACAATTTTTTTATATTTCAATCACTAATTAAAAGAAAATAAAGTTTTAAACCTAATAATCGAATCGGCCGAGTTTGCGTAGTTGAACGTGAATAAATTATTTTTAATTCCACATCCTTATTGAAACGCTTTTCCATTACATTTTTCAAAAACACGTTAAAATAAATAAATACATCGACTTTAATGACTTTTTAATAATAGAACGCTTACAAAAACCATTTGTCAGTATAAAGTCTTAGGTTATTAATGCATTTTTTCTTTTTGTTAATGAATTCCAATTAAAATATTCAAAATTATGATAGGGAGAGAGGGAGTAGTCGGTTAAAACGAATCGACATTAAAGTTTGTAATTAATCAACATCGTTGGTGAATGTATTATTTGATGCTCTATAAAAATTAATTATTTAAAATCCAGTGAATAAAAATGTTGAAAAAAATAAAACCTAAGAAAAAAAAAGTAATAAAAAGAAATTCAACTATCTTATCAATCGGAAGTCAGAACATGCATTATGATGGTACATTGATTTTTAACGACCCGTTCTTATTTATAGAATAATATGAAAACGAAAATAATGAATCGGTGTAGTATTTAATATTATATTACGATATAATAATATTATATTATACTCGGCGTACTTGAGACTTAAAAACTCAATTCGAGTGGGTCGTATTTTGAGCTCTTATTTCGGAGATGATTTAACTTCAAGATTTCGATTTAAAATCTTCTTTTTCTGATCTTTCTCAATTCGAAATTAATTTTTGCTATTAAACTATCACCGATCGACGTGTTAAACCCTAAGGGATTCCGATCGTGAACATTAATGAATTTATTCCAAGTTTATATATCTGAAATGCTTACAGGGAATTGGGATTGGAATAAAATTTCAATAGAAATCATATCAAGTGTTAGCACTTGATCCAAGCATTGAAAAATCAACTGATATTGTTTATTTATCATAATAGGTGAGTACAGTAATACAAAAATTGTTTAAAAAAAAATGAATTATTTGATTAGTTTTTCTTAAATGTTTATTAATAGTAAATACATAAAATGTAATCGCGTGCTTCAAATGAGAAATTAAAATCTTAATAAAAAAGTGGCGTAATATTATATCTGTCATTATATGTTTTCATAATTTGCTCAGATAAAAAAATATCAAAGATGGTGTCAAATCCATTGAAAATGCACGTTCAGGACTATAAACAACAATAACCGACAGGATATGTACCTATATATAGGTTCCATTGATTAAATATAATTTGTATAATTGTATGTATTTATTAAATGGAATTACGCAATGTCCAGTTTAGTTTACGATGTAATATTCTATTACACCGTATATAATATTATATTATTATGTAACCGTGTACCTATACGTGTAATATATAATATTATATATTATATCACCCTCCGAGGACACATTAATGCGTTTACGTTGTCATCGTAAATATAGTCTTGACTTAGGGTTATTAAAGGAATAAGAAAAAAAAGCAATAGTTAAAAAACATAATAAGTATCATACAGAGCTGCTTTAATTTTTATAGCGAACCGAGTCTTACTTATATATAATATTGTCTTATCTTCGTATCGTATGTTTATATGATTTTAATCAATCTCATCCTCGACGAGCACGAAACAGTTTTACATTTTTCATGATTCGAATGTTTTCACCGTGATAAATGCATTAATCAAACCGTGCAACGTATATCCGAATCACTCCGTACACATAATACGTCTTAAGTAGTAGTTTAAACCACTTTACAGTTGCCCGTTATACGATTATAGGTAGCAGTAATCAGGCGTATAAAATATAATTCTAAGTGACGTATACTCGAACAAATATATATATACTGCTTAAGATGAAATGCAGTTAATTCTAAAGTGAGCAGCTTCAAGCAAAATATTAAATCCGCTTAACTACTGTCCCGATGGCGAATGCAGTTCAGAATAATCGACAAATCCGATACCAGACGAAAACCGTATATCGAGACGTTTTATGAAGGATTCAAACTGTTTTTGTACCGCCAAATACCACTAATTCTTAATCACTCCGGGGAGTATGCTCAATATATTATATGATGACGTGGTATCGTATAACAAAACAGATCGAATAATATTATTATAAAGTTTTTTTGTGTGATAATAAGTTTTGCGACAAATTGTTACGATGTCTAGCTAACGATTGTGTCGTTTACCGGCCATTATTGAAACCCTTTAATGTATAAATTAATAAATAAATATATATATTATATAATGTGAATAATTCTAGAGTAAATGGACACTATATCGGTATTTCCCTATTTGTTTAATTTATGTATCCATAACATTTCACTCTGTCTTACCCACACCATTCCTGAAGTATAATAATTTCTACTGGACTAACAATAATCAGTATTATGCTTCTAGTGTCAGTCTTAAGTTTTGTCTTTAGGTATTTGCGAATAGATAAATGCCACGCTTTGTCATATTATCGGATAATGGATAGAAGTACCTAGGTAACATCAGAAATTTAAAATGAGCAATTTTCGTCACAATGTAATATAGGAACGTTTTACTATTATTACTATTATTAGTCTTATTATTTTTAACATAATATTAATATTAATTACAACAATATCACAACCCCCATCCCCCCTTACCACCACTTTAGATTAACTATCATTTATACCGATGGCTGTGAGTACAGTGTGATTAAAACAACATCTTTTAGAGGCCAAACTATATATATATATATTATATATAAGCTCACATGCTGATAACTGTAATTATTTTACTGTATAACAGGAAAAATATTTTTTGTTATCAAATCGTCGTTATGAGCTACGAAATAGCGATAGTAAAATAATTTTATATCTAGACATGAATGGGTGTAGTGCTTGCAAAAATATGTATTTTAACTGTTGAGCTATAATAGTTTAACTAAAAGCTAATAAAAAAAAAAAAAAAGTACTATAATTGTGTCTTCATGTATAGTTGTTGTATTTAAATAGTATTCTATCGTTCTATTCGTATCAATATAATGAAGTTTATGTTCCCCAACCCCGTTTGAACGAAATATATATTTACATCTATGCTCGAGTTAACCATAATTTTTTAAAAAATTGGAATTTTTTTACACAGGCAACCGCGAATATATTAAAATGACTTAAAGTTAAAGTTTTATATTTTTTTATTTTATCAAATAACAAAATATATTGTTTTAATAATATCAATAATATTATTTACTAAATTATTTGCATATTATACTTATATCGATTGATTTGTTTTTTTTCAAATGTATTTAATATAATATATATATATATATATTTATCTAGTTTTTAAATACAATATTTTAAAAGTATTTTTCCTATTCCCGCTCGTGTAGATATATATTGATATTATTTCCATCTGTTACAACTACTCTTATACGGAAACACTAAATATTGAGTGGAAATCAGTAAATCGATTATTTTTATTGATAGTTTTATTATTACCGTCGAGTTTTTGTTCATTTTCCGTACCGCTGCCGCCGCCGCAAAATCTCCTCTTGATATTATTTTTCTACTTCAAACGCCGCGCGCCGCCGACGTCATTCAATTATCGCACGTATAATGCACGTATTAGCTATACGTTTAACTGTCCTCGGGGGACGTATATATTTCTTTAATACGCCAAAAAGGTTTTCATTTCAAAATGTTTAACTGTCAATAATAAAAATGCTATTAGGGCCGCACGACGTGCGCGTAGTATAATTTATATAGGTATACATGTATGGCAACGCGAGGAAAAAAAATTGAGATAATTTAATGGCTATTTGAGTTTCAAAAATACATAATAATATGTTTATAATATATTCTAACTGCGGAGAATACAAATAAAAAATATATATACATACAAGCAATATCGAGTTACATAGAAAGTATAGCTGGTATATTATACGCTCTTTTGTCGATCGTAAGTCACAATAATAAGTAAGACGACGACGACGAATTTTAACAGGTAAATTTATGTGCGTCGATAAATTGTAGTCGCAAAAAAAAGAAGAAAAAAAACGACGAAAGAAGAGAGCAGAAAGCAGTCTGCAACAAACGACGATTCGTGTCGTAAATTATTCATGACTTTAAGTAATGTCAATGATATTATTATAATTTTTTTTCCAAACAAATTATTTCCAATTCTATTTGCACAGTAGTTGCTTATACTCTTCGACGGCGGAGTTGTTACTAATACAATATTTACCTGTCAGTCATTATATTTTATCGATCTGAAGAAATCATTGAATTAACGAAAAAAAAAAAAAAAAGCTATAATAAAAAATAAAGATAATGCGCACCAGAGCATCTTATACTGTAAGTGAGGATTTCGATTTTAACTTCCGACGTCATTTATTACGCCGGAGAAGACTTTGTACGAGACAAACGTTCCAAAGTCAAAATGAATATTTTTATGCGTCAGTTAACTTCCTGTCGTACAGAATAAGTTAGTTTTTATTTTTTTTTTTGAGAAAATATTTTAAATAAATAAATAAAAAAACTTACATTATATATATACGCGTACGGTAGATCACACCACTGAGCATAAAAAGTTTCAAAGACATCCGTCCAGCGTAATGCACTGCCTCTTCCGAAAAAATGCGAACGAAAAAGGACTTAAAAAAAGACGACGCGTATGAACAAGTCAAGGCAAATTAATTCATAATATTATATGATCATATTAATATATTTTCGGTTCCGAATGCGCAAAGTGATCGAATCAACGTCTTCATATATAAATCGCATAATATAATATACTATTTTATAATACGCGAGCGCATCATAATAATTATACGATTCGTATTATAATGGTATGTGAGACACAGTCTTTGCGTCTTTCATCGTGTACGCGAAACGCTAATTAATCCGGCTCGGAATATTATTATTATTATTATTATATTATTAATAAATTTCTCGACTTGGCATTCGCGATATATAATTTATAACGCTCGTTGGGTGGTATGATTTCGCGTCACCGGCGGGGGGGGGGGGGTGGTCCAACGACGAGAGGGTTATTATAGCAAAGAACAACGGCTGGTGGGTTGGTCTGCGGGGAAGGGTTGGGACAAGCTGACGGCGTATTAACGCGCCGTGTAATTTTCAATTTGGTCGGATGACACGCATACCACCGTCGACTTTGTCGTCGTCGTCGTCGCACATAATATATATTAATAATAATAATAATAATAATAGTAATAATAGTAATGTACGCGTATATAATACTACTATATAATATATGTATATATAGTACCTACTACAATATAACACGGTGAGAGCGCCGTATGAGGAGAGGTAAATTGTTTTAAACGCACCGTCGTCCCGTAAATTGAATTCGTTGTGACCTAATTAATCTCGTCACACGTCACCCCACCATCCTTTCTAAGAATCTCTCCTCCCTCTCACTCTCTCTCTCTCTCTCACTCTCTTCCCCACCCACTCCCTCACCCTCTCGCCATCTCTTCGCATATAAATTATATATATATGCGTGTATGTGTGCACATTAGGAGCATACCTAACTAAGCTCTACAGAACCGACGACGCTCATATATACAGTGGTGGCGATGGTTGCGGTGGCGGTGGTAAAAGTGGGGAGGTTGGATCCGGAGAGGGTAGTGAAAGTTCGGCCGAAGATCCGCGAGTGAAGGTTTTCCTCGGAGAGGATATATATAAATCGCCCACCGGCGGAGGCGGATTTCTCGCGGGTGTTATGACGTTAAATTATAATATATACCATGCAAGCGAGCGCAGAGACGTCGTGGCGGCGGTGGTTAATCACGAGAGTTTGTTCTTTGTCGAGACTGCTGCGCACATATAATATTTAATTAGACGACAGCAGTATGAACATATACTAATATATATATATATTAATAATACAGGAAATGATAAATTTTCTGGAACCGACGACGCGAATCGACTTGTTGATTTCGTACGATTTAGTGTCCGCGCGAATGCGAGAGTGTTGCTCCGACGTCAACGATATTATTTACCGTCGTCGTAGTTTTCCGGAAGAAATATAACTCTCCCATCGCGTATTATAAATTACAATTAAATATTCATACCTATACCTATAATGTAAATCCGTCTTACCGAGATTAAAATTGTTTTACGTTCCTGGCTACTGTCGAGTCACGGAAATGAATGAACGCATATGTACAATGTACATCACACATACTGTATCATTATTGCTATGAGAATAAACTTTTTGATTTCAACACGTGTCATAGTGTTTTCCATAAACTACTTCTAAATGTGTCACTGCACGTGTCAACTATATAACTAACAACTATTAAACTACGAGTTTGAATATTATACGTCGATTAAGGACGTACGAGAAGGTCGTTCAATTTTACCATTTTATTTTGACATTGTAGACACCCATTTATTGGTACCTCCGTACCCCATCATACTGAGTTCATTTTTTCGATATAGATCATACGTATATGTAACTTGTATTATTTCAATCATGCAGTTATGATAATATCACGGTTACTTAGATACGCTTATAGTAGGTACATCGGGATAACCCTAAAAAATTAAATACAATTCTGAGTCCTCTGTACTATTGTCAGTTGTTGGTGCCTATTTTTCCAATTTTCCGCAATTCTATACGATTTGAAAATTATATATTATATTTTAGTTGCTATACCTTAATTTTATAACACTTTTCCACTTATCTACTGCCTGATACCTTAAATGGTAAAGGTCGATACGGTGTATTCTATTTAAAAAAAATACTTCTCAGGAGAAGCTCTCACTCCTTATTGATACATACAATTTTGATAATTTTTATTTATCTAAAAGATGAGTGCCAGAAAAATACGTTTATAAATAAACAAATATTATTACGTAATTTTAAAAATCGGGATATGACCCGACCTGCAAAATGTTCTCATATTTTAAATAAAAAAAATTAACGAAATCCGACTTTTTTACAAGGCGTGAGAGTTTTTCCTGTAAGACATATTTTCGTACAAAATTTTACCGGCTCCGACGCCCTTAATATTTTTTTCGCTAAAAAAAATTATTCATATTATCTAGGTATAATAGATTAAATTTGTATTAATATCTCAACTGAAAGCATAATTTAGTTTTAGTAAAAACCATTATTATTTGTTATTATTAAAAAATAATCTACAGGTACATAAATATAGCAATATTACGTAGAATTCATTAGAGTTAAAATTGTGACGAAACTACGATTATCCGTACGAGCGGAAGAGTATTATTATAATGTAATATTATGTATATTCAAAGAGTTATTAAACAAATTGACGAAGTATATTAATATTTATAAGTACATTTTAAAACGAAACTTACACAGGACGAACTAAATGTAGTCTATATGAGTGTACCGAGTGTGTATAATTAAAAAAACTCACACCCACACACCCACACATATTAAGCGGATATTTATTATTAAAGTTTTGTTTTCAGTGAAACACGTGTACACATCATAAGAATTTTAATAAAAAAAATATTGTCTGATCTCGCTTCAAACGAATACAGCTATTATGCATGCTAAGGATGAAAATCATGGTAAAGTTTCCAGTTTTCATCAAGTCAGCCATGCAATGGCTCCGCAATTCGGAATCTGTAATAATAATATAACTATACCTACATATTATATTATAATGTTTGTAGTGTAATTGTTTGGAACTGTATCCATGTCAAAGTACAAAGAGTACTTTGATAAAAGTCTCTAAGTGAACAAAATCAAAAATAATTAGTAAAAACAGTACACACACGGAAGAGTAATTAACAGCGAATGAGTTCATCCAATATGATAAGCCCCCTACTATTAATAGAAGTTAAATTTTAAGATATCACGGCAACAGCAACAACGTCTCTTTAAAATTTGAACCGAGTTATCTGGACTACTCGGTAGTCCACCAGTTAAATCAAAGTGATTATGTAACTGTTGGAAAATTCGAAATGAATATGTTTCGGCTAGACTTTAATTTATTATCCATGGACATTGGAAATATTTATAGGTACAGATAATATGTGTTTAAACTTTGTATAGGTTATATTTTTGACCACTATTTAAATCCAGAAACAGTACATTCAATATACTATAGTCTATAATAGTCACGAGTCAGTACCTATTTTTTTGAATACTATTAACAAATTTAACATAGCTATTATTTTTTATAACCTTCGGTTTTTATATTAAAAACAAAAACTGACTATAGAATTAGTAACTCCATGGTTTACGGAACAAATTTGAACTCGTCTAGTTAGAAAATATAAAACAAAAAAAAAAGTTAACTATTATGTAACTTAACTTTAACTCTTTCAATTCTCAGCATTATAATGTAACCGGGGCCACACAAACGCCGTGCGATTTCATCTGGTTTAAAAAACACGAACAATAACATAATTTATAGTACCTATCGTTATTCCGGTGCACTGACATCGACGCATACCGGATATTGTTTTTGGCCAAATTCAGATATACGCGCATCGTTTTACATACCTAATTGATATCACTTATTATATTATAAATTGATAATATTAATGGGTATTGAGTATTGACTATATAAAACAGGTAGGTACCCGTGAATATTGTGCACGTTAATGTCGTGCTGAACGTATCTCTAATATTATATCGTTTAATAACCCGGATGTGCAGAGTGGGACGTACACGGATGAAACCACAGACGATGTCCATATATTATAATAATATGCTCACCGTATATACAAACAGGTGTACACACGACGTTATTGCGTTATGATGTTGACTCGGGTTTTCGATTTCGTAGGTTTAGGAGTACATTATAATATGTATGTACAAAACATATATATATATATATATATAGTGTATTATAAATGTTTGTAATGTCGTAATGTGTATTATGTATAAACATATTATATATATATATATATAGTTATTATATAATATCGTCGTCGTTCGTCGTTCTCTCGCGTATTGCGGGTAGGTACCTGCTATATAAGCAACAGCAAACACGCACCGATATAATATAGCATTACCCATGGGAAAACGCGAGTTGGGTCCCGAGATATTTGATCCCTTAAAAAAAACACGAGTTGGGTCCACGGTATTATTTTAAAATACTCGAATTGGGTCCGCGGTATTATTTTATAATACTCGAATTGGGTCCGCGGTAATATATATATATATTATTATTATTATTATATTATTTTAATAAGATATTAACACGTATAATATTGACAGCACGTGTCAAGGTTAGAAGTGTCCATCTAATAACATTTTTTTTTTTTACATTTTGTCTCTTCCATATTTATTAATATATGTATTTGTTTAGGTATATCCATAGATATATCCATAGATATAACCTATCATATCTTATCTTAATAAGACGTATACAACGTAACCGGACCGTTGTCGCCGGATAACATATTATTGTAACTTGCCAGTATACCGGCACATGTCAACGCTAGAACTCTAGAAGTGTCCATCTAATAGAATATAAAATAAAATAAGTATAGTGTTTTGTAGTGTTAATATTATATAAAAATTAAATTATGGATTTCATGTCAAGCGAAAAA
>JANEHU010000704.1:0-17815 GCA_027563435.1 Nasonovia ribisnigri | reverse complement strand
TAGATAGGCTGGAGGGGTTGGAAACAACGGTCGACAAGCAGCAACTGACAATCGCTACTCTCAGCGAGAGCGTGGAACGCTTGGAGCGGGAGTTAGCCGAAGAAAAGCTTAGGTCGACCGAACGGGTGGAGCAAACAAGTTGCTCATGCCGTGGAAATTCCCAACAACCATCAACCAGCGATATATCCGGAGCAAATCGGATTTGCCCGGACGAAAGTCAAAATCTTCCGGTCAAAACTCAAAGTGTGAGTTCTGAGAGCCGATGGGCGAACATACGGAGCAGATTGTCCGGGAAAACACGAGAAATCGAAGTTTGTCCGGAGTTTCCGGTAACCAGTCCGGAGTGTCCGGTGCCTTCGGTAATCTGTCCGGAGTGTCCGGCGAAGGGTCCGGCAGAAGTCAAGGGGAAGCGTTACGGAGTAGTTTTTCCGGTGTAAAACGCGTGCATTTCCCCGATAGCCTGCTCATTCCTCAGAATGAGTTGAATATGGCCCGTGCGTCGATACCAGAGTTTGCCGGTAAGAGGGAGGAAGACCCGGTGCGGTTTTTGCTCCAGGCCGAGGCAATACTGGAAGAAACTGGTATCAGCAAGGCTAGATGGGTGACCGTTTTGGCCCCTCAGCTAAAGGCACAGGCAGGAACATGGTGGGGAACCATGAGAGCTTTGGACTTACCATGGCAAGAGTTCAGGTCCGAACTATTGGAGAAGTTCAACGGGGACGAGTTGCAGTCGAGTCTGCAATCAGAATTGTTGAGCACCGCTCAGACCAATACCGAAACACTGGGGGAGTACGTCCTATCTAAGTACCAGTTGTATCGGAGGTTAAACCTTGGTCTGACAGAAGAAGCGGTGGTAATGACAGTGATTGGACTCATGCGTGATGAATTTAGAATTCATGCACGTATACAGCGACTGAAATCGTTCAGTGAATTACGAGCGCTTGCCCATGTTCTGGATGGAAGCAAGGCCGTAGTGTTGGATAAGGCGGGAGTGAGCACCAGCGTACCACCAAAGTTAAAATGGTTGGATAAACGAAAAGCTGAGAGTGCTGAGAAATCTCAAGTGCCAAACCCGAAGCAACGACAATCTTCGGGAGCAGGATGCAGAGTATGTGGTAGTCATGACCACTGGCAAGCTGCATGCCCAAAAAGAAAGTCGGAGTCGGGAAACGCCAAAACGACCGGCGGGACTGCCGGGTCCTGGCCGGCCAGGAAGTAACCGGCGAAAAAATCGCGAGTCTTCCGAAAACAGGTAAGCAACGAAGTTCAACTCGGGCAGTAAGTAACGTTCCGGTACAGGAACCACGAATTACAAGAACTGACCCGAACAAACGCAACTTCGGAGCGTTACGGACCGGAGACTCTAGAAAGGGCCCGAAGAAATCGGACCAGACGAGTTCTGAACCGGCAAAACCTGGTAAGAACGGAATTCCTCCGGAGAAAAACTTTGGTCACCCGAAGATAACCTCCGGAGTGAGGAGTTGTCCGGTGAAAACCGTCGAACCTCCGGAAAAACGCCGGAGAAATCGCCAAAGCCACCCGAGAAAATCCATTGGAAGCGACGTTCCGGTAAAGGAACCACAGTCCGTGACAATGGACCGGGTAAATGGCGAGGTGACGGAAAGGTGGTCCAACAATCGGGAAAACAAGTCGGGAAAATCATCCAGGATTGAAAATGTTCCGGACAAATGTGAAAATCTCACCGAGGTGAGCTATGTTTCCGAGAAAAATGTCGCGGACAGCATTTCAAGTGATGCGGAACAAGATGAGTTAACACAGGAGTTGTTAATTTGTCCGGTCACAACCGAAGATTTTTCCGAGGAGTTTATTCCTTGTCCACGGGAAAAGTGCAAGAGGAGAGACTCAGATACAGACTCAAAATTTGAGTTGAGAAAACGCTTCTCGGATCTGCGGACCGGAGTGTTAGAGTCTCCAGCCATTGCTACGGTGTCAACGGGGAAAACAAAAGTGACGGATGTTCCGTTACCGGCCATAGAACTAGAGTTTGCACTCGGGGCAGTAGTAGCGCAACTGGACTCCCAAGCGGCGAGGACATACGTCAAACCGTGGGTGGCAAAGAAGTTTGGCCGGAGTTTTACCGAAGAACCGGAGATTGTCCGGATGGCGGACGGTCGGACACGAGAAATTACGGAGTTTTCCGAATTTCGGGCCCGGATAGTGGACTTGGAGGTAACCATCAGGGCCGCAGTGATGGACAATCTAATCGGAGATGTCTTCCTGGGCCATGATTTCCTCGTGGAGCAACAAGTCGCTTGGGACTATAGCAGTTGCATAATACACCTGGGGAAAGAGAGACGTGTTTCCGTGAGCTGGAGAAATCCAGTAACTCCGGTCACCGTAGAAGTGGACTTAGCAACCGCAGGTTTACCGGAAGGAGAGTACGGTATGCGGGTCAAAGAAGTCCTGTGCCAATATCCGGAGGTTTTCTCCGGAGAAGTAGGCAGAACTCGGGTGATAGAGCACCAGATCCGTCTCAAGGATCCAAAGCCGGTGGCTCTAAACGCTTACGGGTACTCCCGAGAGAAAAACGAGGTGATTGCCGAAATGGTGCGAGACATGGAGGAACAAGGGTTTGTTGAACCTAGTATATCTCCATGGGCTGCACCGGTGGTACTCGTGAAGAAAAAGGATGGCTCACGTAGATTTTGCGTAGACTATCGCCGTCTGAACATGCAGACGGAGTCGGACGCTCACCCGATGCCGGACCTCCATGACATGGTCCGAGGAATGGGTGGAGCGAAGATTTACAGCACCATGGATTTGAAATCAGGATATTGGCAGGTGGGTCTCTCGCCAGAGACACGTCCACTGACGGCGTTTAGGACCCAACGAGGGTTATTCCAGTTCAGAGTAATGCCTTTTGGACTTAAAAACGCCCCCGCCACATTCTGTAGCTTGGTAAGCGAAGTCTTCCGTGGGTTAGTTGGTAAATTTGTGTTGGTTTATTTGGATGATATTGTGGTATACTCTGAGAGTCCCGATCAACATCTAAACCACTTGCAGAGAGTCTTGGAGCGACTCCAGTCTTACGGTCTGACGTGTCAACCGAAAAAATGTACATTCGGGGTGGCACAGATCAAATTCCTAGGTCACGTCGTGGACGGTGAAGGAATAGACCGGGAGCCGGAAAAACTGACAGCAATTCAGGAATTACCGGTCCCAAAGAAGACGAAAGACGTGTTACGGGTGTTGGGCGTTTGTGGTTGGTACAGCCAGTTCATGCCACACTACGCCGAGATCACAGCACCACTCACGAGTCTGTTGGCCAAAGGGACCAAATGGCGTTGGTCAGAAATTGAGCAAGAGGCGTTCCGGAAGTTGAAGGAGTCTTTGGTGTCCGCACCACGGCTCTGCCCTCCTCTTCCGGGTAAGCCATTCAATCTACAGACCGACGCAAGCGAAGTTGGAGTTGGTGCCGTGCTCTTCCAGCGGGGGGAGAGTGGCGACAGGAAAGTCATATCCTACGCCAGCAGGAAACTCAATCCGGCTCAGGGAAGATACTCAGCAGTTGAACGCGAATGTCTAGCCATAGTGTGGGCGGTTGACAGGTTCAGGCCGTATCTTGAGTCTGGTAAGTTTATGTTATTTACAGATAACGCGGCACTCCGGTGGTTACAGCAAGCTCGCTGTACCAACAGCAAACTCACGCGATGGGCGCTACAACTCGGGGCTTTCGATTTTGAAATCCAGCACGTGCCCGGAGTAGAAAATGAAGCAGCCGACGCGCTATCCCGTTGTCCGGAGGGACCGAATACAGTGGACGAAGAATCGTTGGAGAATAATATCCACGATCCCCCAGTGATTCGGCCCGGAGTTTCCGGAGAAACTTCCGGAGTCTTCGGTGATCTGTCCGGCGTGTCCGGAGGATCCGGTGTAGGTGTCACCCAGTGTGGAGCGATCCAGCCGAAGAGGGATGACGGAAACGTTACCTTGCAAGTTGTCTGGGAGTGGCAACAGAACGACCCGAACATACGGGAGATAGTTTCTAAACTCTCCGGAGACGGTGCAAGGTTCGGTCGTCTTCGGAAGTTGTACGTCATTCGGGACAAGGTGTTGCACCGCCACCCTCGGTCCATTGCGAATGGGGAAGAGGGGTGGTCGTCCCAGCTGACAAGGCCCAAATTTTGCTACACAGGTTTCACGACCACGAAGTAGCGAATCACCCAGGGTGGAAAGAGACGTATCGAAGCGTAAAGAGTCGTTTCTTTTGGGCCGGTATGCGAGAGGCAGTGCGTAACTACGTACGGGCGTGCCACGTCTGTGCAAGCGTAAAACCACTGAATCGCAAACCAGAGGATCGGATGTGCACCCGAGTCCCACGTCAACCTTGGGAGGTGCTGAGCATCGATCTCATGGGTCCATATCCACGAACGCAGCGGGGTAAGACAACGATTTTGGTGGTAACTGATTGTTACAGTCGCTGGGTAGAGGCGTACCCCTTAGGAAAGGCGACGACCAAATCGATTGTAGATACATTCGAACGGGAGCTGTTCCCACGGTTCGGATACCCGAGGGCATTATTGTCAGATAATGGCCCGCAGTTCGTGTCCAAGGCAATGGGAGACGCACTCAAGAGGTGGGGAGTGGAAGGATGGACGACTCCAATATACCACCCACGTGCCAACCCGGTGGAAAGGCGAAATCAAGAGTTGAAGAAAGGGTTGCGGACCTTACTCGTTGATAAGCCTCATCATCTGTGGGATGTCTACCTGCCACACGTGTTGTTCTCTGTAAGGAACAGAGAAAACCGAAACACCGGACAGTCGCCGGCCAAAATGATGTTTGGTCGGGAGATCAAGGCCCCCGGAGACTGGCAGCTTGAGTTGGCCGAAGAGTCGCCGGACGATGGCAGAAATGGTCCGGAGTGGGCCGGAGCACATCGGAACCCTTCGGTAGAAACCGAAGATTCTCCGGTAGAACCGGATGATGCTCCGGTGGTAGAGGGGGGTTACCCGGTGGTTTCCGGCCCCAAAGCCCTCATTACCCATATACCCCCAGAATCCCCGGGAAAAGGCAATCTGGCAGTAGGGGATTGGGTATACTACAAAGCGCATCCGCAGTCAAGTGCGGAGAAGCGGTTTCACGCGGGGTTCGCCCCGAAATGGTTAGGTCCGGTTAAGTTGGGTAAACCCCTAGGAACCGGAGTGTTCTTGACGGAGGGTAAACACCCTACTAAGTTACATGTCTCAGCGATGAAGCGAGCTGTAGGACCGTCAGAGAACATTAACTAACCATACATTGTTTTAGATGGCAGAACGCGCAAACAACCCGCCAACGAACCGCAACAACCGGCCATCCCGTGGCATGATTGCCACGCACGTGGAGAAGCTCCGTGCCATGGCTGGGCAGCTGCTCCGTGAAGCCAGGAGGCTTTCCGGGGATGGACCGGAGGACTCGGTGAGTGGTTGGTCGGCTGAACGCGCAGCCACCGCGTCATTTGGACGGATCCGGGCTAGCCCGACGGCGTGGGCCCTGTTCGAGAGAGGGTTCGCCGAGGGACGTCGGTCCACGCGGGCTAACACCCCGCAGCCAGAGACCAGGGCTCGGGCAGGACCTCCGGGGAGGGTACCACCCCGCCGAGCGGTGCCGGCGTACCAACGCCACGATGTGCGGGACAGACGGGGGCGGTTCCAGCCTCAGCAGCCAGCCGTGCAGCCAGCCGTGCAGCCAACCTTGCAGCCACCAGCTCCGCCGCCAGCTCAGCAGCCAACCGTGAGGCCACCAGCTACACAGCCTGCAGGGCCACCGGTGCGGCAGACGGACCAGCCATCAGCCACGCCACCACCGGTAACTCCACCAACCGGCTCCCAGGAGCAACAGATGGCCGTGGTGGAGCGCTGGATCCAGGCCATGGAGGTGACGTCGGAGGCCCCGCACCCCAACCCGGAGTAGTCCGGTTGCTCGGACGCGTCTCGCGGACTCGGGGGGGAGTATGTCGCGGTCGTTATCGCAACGACCGCGGCGGCTCTAGCGACGTTCGCGAGATCGCGACCGACAACCGGTTTGGCCGCCGGGCGAAACGGCGAAACGGCGATCAGCTTTTGCCAGACCGCCGTTGTCGCAACAACGTTAAAATAGCTAATAAACTTGTGTTCATCAAACGCCGTCTTGTTGTATTCATTGTTGCGTTACCAAACCATTCCGACACCTACAACCTCCTTATGACTTATTAGGACACTTAGAATAAAAAAATCCTGAGTTGGTTGCCGAACTTAAGTGTTTTTTTTTTTTATCAAGTTGAGCCGTTGGTTGTTGACATCTTAATACTTAGATCATATACTATGAAGGATTGCCCAGCTCAACCTTGAAAACAATTTTAAGCACATGTAAGCGACGTGTCTCTGGCATTTTTATTGGTGCATTTTAATTCACATAGAATTTCTATCGGCACATGCATCATAGTCAGAGACTATATATAGTGTCACTAATATTAAAGTAGTTATATGTGCTTAAAATTATCGTTATATGGGCCCATTCATAGTATATGATCTAAGGTACATTAACTGTGATAACAACTTGAAAGTATGATTGGATATAAATTGCAAAATTAATAAACATTAATGATTTATCAGCATAAATTTATCAGCACTTTTTCAGCAGATCTTATTAAGCATTGTTAGTTTTAATATAATTTTTATATTATAGAGTGATTATTATTGTTTAAAACTAACAAAGCTCAACGATAACTGCTGAATGAATATTTGGTATATCTTTCACACTTGTAAAAAACACTCGGAGACAACGCATGCAGGTAAAACGTCTTCTTTAAAGCATTTTTTTTAATGATTTAATTTTAGCTCCTTATGTTTTGTAAAAATAGGAACATTTTGAGATTTGGAGCATTTTTAAAACGTATTCAAAAAATGGGAATGAGATAAAAGGTTTGTGATCGTCACCTCGCTACCGTGGGGAGGCCCAAGCTATATAACCAGATGTCCGTCATTAGCCTGTCGACGATATTGTTAGATAAAATTTTGATGGTAGAAGAGAAATACAATGTAATAGACAAACATTTTAAAAGTCATTTTTTGTATGTCTCATCCAATTATGTAAGTTATATATTTTTGCGTATTCAATATATATGCATAATTAAAAAATAACTATTAACATTTATTATAGTACTTAATTAACTTAATTTTGAATAAGAACTAACAGTACATAATAGTATAATAATGTATTATGTATGTTTGAACTCATAAAAACCTTTCCAAAAAACAAATTCAGTCCTGGCTCTATAATTTCGGCGGCACTAAAAATCAGACCCAAATTTAATACTAGGCGAGATTGATTCATAATTAGGTGGCCAATATTATTTTGGTGGAAACGAGTAACTCCCCCATAACAATTAAGCATTTAAAGTAGGAGGTGCATATTGAGTTCAAATCATCAAAATTCAACTGACCAAATTATAAAAATTTTGTGATTTTTAAAAAGTAGAATTTGATTGTATTATTTGACTTAGATATTATTATTATTCACATAATTATTGTATTTCTGACTTCTTGGAGGAGAATTTGTAAGGTGGTCCTTTTGTTGTCCGCAGTATCCACAACAGAGTCCCGTTTGTTATAATATAATATAATATATTTTTTGTTTTTACTAGAGTTAAGGTTTCGGTAACTGTACTGTAGATTTTAATACATGTGTGTATGCTTGGCAAGTATTTGTTGCTAAAAATCCCCGGTGGTCACCCATCTGGGAGCTAGCAACACTGGCCGATACGTACACTCAGAGCGTGTTCTCGTTTCGAGCGTGGCCCCGTACCACTAATATTTTTTTTATAGACGACAGTACTTCGACGTCTCGACCTAGTAAGGCAATACGTATACTAAGAGGGTTTCCTAGTTTCGAGTGGCCCCGCACCACTATATTTTTTTTATAGACTCTTTTTGATAAATGTTAGATACTCAATCAAGTATTCTGATTTTGGTACTAAAGATTAATATTTTGTAGACGACATAATTTGAAAGAGAGTCTGTGTGAACTGTGCAGAAACAAAATATTGTCATTATTAATATTGTTCATCAACTTTAATAAGTCAATTACCTAAGTCAATAATAATTATAATACTTACCCAACGGACTAAAAATAGTATAGGTTGACAAAAATTTTAATGACTGAAAAGAGACTTGTTTCATGAGAAAGTTCATCGCCTCCCCAGATAGTACTTCTCACCAATATTAATGATTTGATTTAGTGTACCTAACTCTAAAAAAAGTTACTTCCAACCATTTAACACCATTTTTATAGTGCTTAACCATAGTGTCCAAACAAATTACTGAGTATTTGATTTAATTTTATAAATGCTTATGTATAGAATGTTATCATTCATTAAACTTAAACAATATTTTTTGTGTTTATTTCATTATTATCTAAAACCTGCCATTTATATTATGTATGTAAATATTTTTAACCCACATTTGTAATTATTTATACTTTCCGTTAAAATCCATTACTATTTTACTGGTAGAGTAATATTATTCCTAAGAACATACTTGATTAACAAAATGTATGGATAAATTAAGCTAAAAAAATGTAGGTACTTAATTTAAAATTATTATTTGTGGGTTCTTAAGTATATTTTGATTTGCAAATATGATAATATTCAATAGTATGCAAAGAATATTAATTCAACTAAATATAACGTATTAAAAATAACAATATAAAACATCCTAGTCTGACAAGCCGTCTCCGCTCTGAATTGTTTTTCGTATACAATGATATTAACTACTTATAGCTACCTACAACATCATTGAGTTTAAATTTAACTCCAAATATTATAGTGTCCCCCTTGTAACCTTCTGTACAGCAGAGCGTCACCCACTTACCTACCCGCTTATTTTGATTTTAAGTTATTCAAGAATATTTTAAATTTCCTCATTTTATTTCTGATAGATATTAATAAAAATATGTTTTCCTCAGAAAACCTTGTAAATGTAATCCAAAATTCCTCATAATGAATTTGTTCGTTATTTTTTTCTATACCTTGGTAGGTATACACTATACACAATACAATTTTCAAAATATTTCAACTAATTTTCAGATTTTATTTTGTGAGACATAAGAACGTCCGTGATTGCATGTTCAACACAATTTATAATTAATTGTATAAATATATTATTATTATATTCTACGGCCTGCGTATGCTGTCGTCACCTGTGCTTACGTATTTTATAAATTGCGCGCTGTGCACGTAAAATTTGCATGTACGTCACCCGAGTAGCAGATTGTCCGTGGCAATAAATATTAATTTTAAGACTAAAACGTAAATGTAAGCCCCTAAAGAATAGGTAATCAAACTTACGAATATGTCGACTCTTCGGGTTGAATATAGGTATGCCATTACTAGAGTACTGCAGATTCCATATCAAGGAACTGCTATTTCTTCATCCGTCTTCATCTCGCACTGAAGTGATAGTATTGAGATATTTTATGAAATTAACTTGAGCAGAATGAAATATATGAATAAATGTTGTATAAGTAAAATAATATTATTGTTTAACGATTTGTCTGTTCATTGTTGGCCTATTAATTTTTTTTTGTTCATTGAAATTATTAGAACTGCGAATCGTCTCCGACAAATGACCAGGATTGGCGTTTGCCATAGATGATAGATATTATAATATGACTTCGTCATCAGTTTTCAATTTTCATACTTCTTTGGATGAGATCATTCATTTTTATTTCATACTTCAAAATAGAATATTATTCGGAGTAGGTATTTAAATCTATAAAACTATATTATATTATAATATACTATTTTATAATATTGCATTATTTTTACTTAATCATTTTTTTATGCGATCGAAACTTACCATAGTGAATAGTGATTAGTGGCAACGTTCGTAACTTAGATTGCACAGTGGGTAGTAAAGAAAAAAGGAAAAGCACGGAAAAAATGGCATCGTACAAGAGATCCATTAGATAAAACTATCTGAAACAGCACTTGCACTTTTACATGATAAAATAAGAGAAGTCAAAAACGAAACATTTAAATCCTACTTTAATAATCTTTCTGCAACGATTATTCTTTGTGGAAGGCTACAAAACAAATGAAAAGGCCCAGAGCCTAAGTACCACCAATTCGCAAGGAAGATGGATCATGGCCCATGGGCACGCTGTGACCAAGATAAAGCTAAAACGTATACACTATACACGGTATCTGAAACGTGCTTCCATCCGAACAATATCGCTTCTGAACTCGATATAGAACAGTGTCCACCATTGAACAAAATACGTGAAAAGATTAAGTTCTTCACTCTATTCAAAATTGCAAACGAAATCGATCTAAAAAAAACCTATTATAAAAAATACCTAATATTTTCAAAAACGATATCTAGTGTTTTTAAAATAAAGAGTGTCAACTTTACGTTAACGGATCACCCCGTAAAATATGTACCAACCTATAGGTATTGGTGTATTAAACAACTTGAACATACAGTGTGGACTTTAAGTACGATATATTATTATAAATAATTATATTACATATATTATATATATTGTGTGTGTGCATTGTTATATTAATTATATTACGCACCTGTAGTACCTGCTGGTAAGTTTATGTAGGTACACCTACTTGCACGCAAGTACCTACTGAAGTACCTACCGTTTTGTACGATAAAAACATATATTCGACAAACAATAATAGTATACAATATTTACAAGTATACGCACATAATCACATACTTACATAATATTAATATTACTATACCGACACGTAGAATATACGTACAATTGTATATTCAATATTATATATAAGTACCTACCCAAATGGATCATGGTTGCTATACCTAACTATTACTGCGACATATTGTGATACCGGGAACGATAATTTTCATTTGCTCTGAATTTCTAATCATCTTTTACCATTTTTAGTTTTTTAGCTATTCATTATTATTATGACTTTTTTGCTGTTATACTGCCACTTTATAGATGTCTTCGTCAGAAGTAGCAACATAATAATAGCTACTTAGCATAGACTGACTTTTATTTCTTCTCTGTACAGATTCTATATACATTTACAATGTATATTAATTGTATCTACTACGTCCAGTGGTGGCAGTGACGCCCAAGTACCACTTGTGTAAAATTACATTATTTTTTATTTTTATATAATTTTTTTAAAACATTTTTTATAATATATTGCATACGAAATTTCATAAAATAATTTTTATTTTTTCAGTTAGGTATTTGTATTACAGTTACACTGTATTGTAGTAAAAAATTATATCTATCACTATAAGATATTTTTTTTCATAAAATATAACGGTGTGACACTACAGAAAAACTGTAAAAATAATAACTAATCTAAGATCAAGTGGGGTAAGTGGCTAATAATATGTTAAAAACTTTCAATAATATTACTTATAATACAATTTTCTTCGGTTTTTTTATATGTAACTTTCTAGAAGGTATATTGACACAAATAACTATATTAATAAAACAAAGTATTTGTTTGAAAAAAGTCAATACAATTATACACTATCAAAAATAAAGTACAATATTAGATTACAATATAATCACACAATATGCAATTAAGAGTGTTGTACAACATTTAAAAAACCCTATAAACTATTTTTCTGGATTTGAAGTACATTCCATATAATATTACATAAACATAGTTGTTATTATAAATATAATTTAACTATTTTTTCAAAAAATAAAGTATGAGATGACATATTAATATAATATTATATCCTGTTTGAGCTCCAGGCTCTAATGTAATAAAATAAAAAATTTAATTAAACATAGGTTATCTAAGTAAAATAAAAATAACAATTGGTCTTATATATTTTTTTGAGACAAAAGTTCTTGGTACTCAAATCTTTTTTAGGTAAGACAAATAAAATTTAAATAAATATTTCATATAAAATACACAATAAAAAGCATTAAAATAATATTTTTGTTAAATTAATGTAATAAATTAAAATAATTAATAAATAATGACAATATTTTGTACGACTTGACATGGAATGATGGAAATAAAATATAAAAATAACATGGCAATATATCATCAGGAAATTTCTTTTAGTTTTAATAATTCCACCAATACCTATTAATAACACTACATTTAATACATATTATATTATATAGTTCAATAGTTGTTCACAGCAATTCATACAAATTCATGATGTATCTATTGGCCTGAAAAAACAATAAACATTGTACATTTGTACACCAACTGGCAATTTTATAAAATATATCATTAAGAAGGTACTTACCACCAGGGACGACCTGGGAAAAAAATTCAGACCGGGAAAATGTATTACCCAGACTACATTTCTAAGTCTGCATCATAGGCGTAACTATGTGGGTTTTGGTGAGGGCTGATCATATATTATACCCCCTCCCCTACAATATTGTTTATAGCTATTTATTTATCTAACCTTTTAGTTTACATTATATTATGTTAGAGGACCACAAAAAAAATAGTCCATAAATCAGTATCAACATTTTAGTGTGACTCTATCAGTCTACCCCCTTAATATTTAAAATGCATATAGATAAGCTTATCTATATTGTATATTCTCTCATAACATATTTTTAAAAAAGTTCATTCAACAATTTATTAAATGCAATTACAAGTAGGTAATACTATGCTTGAAGCTTTTATAACAATTCATAATTTATACCCTTAAGGGCGTTAGAGCCGGTTTTCCTAATACAAAAGCATCTCTTATTGGAAACACCCTCACATCCTGTAGAATAAATGGTTTTCGTCCATTTTTTTGTTTACTTAAGAAGACAACATTTTTTCAAGTAGGATCAAGGAGTAAAAAATCCCAAAACAAGTATGAACTATTTACCTACTATAAATTAGATAATTAATAAATACTTATAATTTAAAAAAATTATTTCATGCATCGGTCCAGTGTAATGGCAAGTCCCAATAGGTCAGGCCACCAGGAACATCCCAGTATCCTGGTGGCCCAGGCCATCCCTGCCTACCATGATTAAAGATGTACTTATATAAGATATAAGGTTAAGTATACTTAGGTATATCTTTAATTGCTGTATCTACTATTGTAGTATATTACTACCACTGTTATATCTTATGTTTCAACTTTTAGTTATATATTTATTTATTTTTTATAGCTATTAACAATTAAACATTGAACTAGAATAAAATTATTAAATACTTTAAATTAAGCATCACAATGCAAAAATATTATATCTTTTTTTAAATACTTCAACTTAAGCCTTTATAAATTACAATAACTTATTAGTAGATTCGATTACTAGGGGTGTTTAAATTAGAAAACACTTAAGTGGCAACATTGCCTCGTGTTGTGTTCTGTATAATTAATATGTAAGTTACCTACAAGTTGAACTTTACTATATTTAACTCTACATGGAACAGTAAAGTGGAGTGCTTAAGTGATGATTTTTCAAAACTGAGTTCATTATAAAATATTAAAAGGTTAAAACTCATGTACTTCTAAAACATTGTTAGTAGGTATATAATTAAATTAAGTTTTTATCCTCTTAAAATGTAGAAAAAGTAACTTACTTAATTAATTTGTAATTTGGACATCAAACTTACAGCAGAATTTTCCAGATTGATATCAAGGCTTGAATTGTTTAAATCTATACAATTTTCTATCATTATATTGAATTGTTCATTAATGAATCTTCCAAATTAATGATGCTTCTATTAGCCTGATAAAAATAAATAATACTGTACCAATTTTACAAAATATTTCATTAAATGCCTTCCTAATGTATATTGCAATCGCTGTTTCAGTTATATTTTTTTATATTACCAATTAATCAACATATAGATTACTATAGGTTCTTAAATTAGAAGACACTAAAGCTGAGTTGCCACAACATTGTTTTGTATACAGTGTTGTGATCCGTGTATTTTTTGTTTCAATTATCCTCATTTTTATGATTTATATTTTTCAAATATTCAAAATTTAAGTTCTAGTATTTGTAATTTGTAATGTTAATTTTTAACCTAAGTATTATTGTTATGTCATGTAGGTACTCATGTTGTCGTTCTTTAATTCTTTGTAATTATTGTCAATTAACTTATTTCTTATTTTAAAGTTTTATCAAAATTTCCTATTCTGAAACCTTTAAAATAAGAATTTGAACCCTTAGAAAAGTATAACATATAACTAGAACATTTGTATGCAATAAATTGCAATTTTATATTAAATATCATTGCTTGTCATGAAAAAAATCTAATGAATTTAATAGTATTAATTATAATATAATTAAAAAAATAAATAAAACTGTTACAGATTTACAAACTAACAACAATAACATTTTTCTTTATATAAATTACCTGAAGATAAACATAATTTTATACAAGAAATATAAAACCAAAACAATTGTACCTACTTAAGTAGATAGGTATAGCCTTTTTTTACAAATGTAATATAATTAATAATATATAAATAATAATATGGTAGGTGTTTTATGTGAGTGCTCTGTCATTGAATGTGTTTGTCATGATATTTTATTAAAAAATAATTACTATAGATAAGTACCTACCTGTTTCCTTAAAGCAGCAGCGGTATCTTTCCAATTTGCATCTATTTGCAGATGTAACTTAATCAACTTGGTTGTGTCAACAAATATTGAGCAAAACGGGCATTTAAGTACAACATCATTGTTCAAAAACCTTAAAACAATGTCATTAAGTTATATTTAAGTACCCATTTATTATAATTTATAAGTAATGAACAATTTGATATAAAAACAGTCAAGTAAAAATAATTAAATAATACTACTATACTAGAATAGATGCCAGAGATAAATAAATAATATAGGTGCCTACTGCTTGTTGAAACACATTCTAAGGCATTCAGCATGGAACAAATGACCGCATGGAGTTGTGAATACAGATTCTTGGTATATGCCTGTAAATACAGCATTGCATACGCCGCAACAAAACATCTTGCGGTTTGCACAATTTTATATTAGATAAATTTAAATATTAATAAAACGCACATCCGTACTCTGTAGCCTTAGGAGACAAATTGTATATTTATGACATAATTATTGTATTATTTACTTAACTACATAAGATTTAGATTAAAATATTGAATGCTGATATAGGTACCTAAGTAAATAATATATATCTATGATTATCAATTATAATAATGAAACATAATTTAAGATATTAGGTAATGTATAATGATAAAATTATAAGTTGTCGAAGATTAATCATGAGGGTTATACTGTTATAATATTATAATATTATGTGCATTCAAAGTTGGCATACGCCATACACATAACACAAAATTAATAATTAGGTATATTATAATTTACAATGAATAGGGAATAGTGTAAGTACTGCTTATTAGTTATTAATATAATGAAAGATTATAAATGAAGATTGAACTAATGAGGGAATTATAGAGCTGAATAGCTGATTATAACTTATTAGTGTGGAAACTGGAAATATTAAACGCAGATAGACTTTGGGTAGATGGTATCTTTAGCGATAACTTAATTTAGAACAGAGGAGAGAAGGGAAATTAGTGGACGGATGATTAAATTTGAAATTTAATTGTGATAACATGGTGAGGACTAATTTTTTTATTATTTTACATTAAGATATAGGTACACAATCTGTACTATTTAATAATTTTAATACAATAAGCATGACAAATAAGTAAATGTGTGCGTCATTTGGGGGAGCCAGTGTACGTTCCTATCTGATTTTAAAAGCAGCCCAAGGGGCCGGTCGCGGTGCCTGGTGGTTTTCGATTAACCATTATTATATTATATTATTGTGTAAAAAAAAGTCTATATTTGTAGGAAAATATTATGTTGTGTAAGTACTAAGCAATTATTGACGAGCCGTTCGCGCCAGCATCTTTTTATCGTGTTATCAACATATTGTTATCAGTGCGGGATTAAATAAAATATTATAATATAATTATTTAAAATAAGTTCATTAGTTTATTTGAATCGTTCATTCAACTGTATTACCGTTACAGTGGTGTTTTGGTAAAAAAACTGGAGGGTATACGCGGAAGAATTTATGACAATGACTATCGTGTATTTATTGGGATCAAAACATATCAGATTTTATCACTTAAAACGACGCTCGCTTCGCTCGCGAATATTCAAGTTTTTTTTAGATCTCATGTTCACGAGTATAAGCTTTTATATCAAAAAAAAATGTATATTAATTTTATACCATATTGTTTCTTGATTTATCTAAGTATTTAAAGTTTCTATGGAAAATTCAATAATTGCCCGATTTTAAAGGCAAAAAATATTAATATAATTGTAAAATAAAAGCATAATCATGTCCACTCAGACGGCCACAGTGAATCCTGACAGTCAGCTTCAGAAGTCTCAACACTGTCTAATTGAATAGATGGAGATGTCTCGGAAAATAGATTTTCTTTTACCTACACCAAATAAAACCATCTAAGTATTTAGTATATAATTATTTCAGGTACCATTCGGCATTCAAAATTTCTAGTATCTTGAATAAGAGATAGGTATTTGGTACCGATATAATTTTTAATTATTTTCTTAGCACAATAAGAATAGATTTTGCTATACATAACTTATTTAACTAATATTCTCCTCATATTCTCTTAAAATTATAAACATATGCCATAATAAACAATGAATATAGGTAGGTAATATAAATAGGTAGGTACTAGGTAGGTATATGAATTTTCTTTTTATACAAATATTATAAAAAATGCACAAGTAAAATATACATTGTACAATACAAAATACACTTGAGTAATACTTGTAGGTGTTGAAAATAATCTTAGATTTAAAATAATTAAAGATAATACAAATTAACAAATGGTATTCTTTTAGAATACTTATAGGTATTTTAATAATGGTGAGATAAATCTTGAAAAGTTTTATTATGTTGACAAAATATGGCACTATAACTTATAAGTGTTCCTTAAATAAATGGTACACAGTTGCATATTTGAATTGCACTATAGCATAGATTTTATAATATACAGCTAAGACAATACACATACCTATAAAATAATAATATTATACAATATACCAATATATTGTAACATAAAAAAACCAATATTCCTTTGATATATTTAAATTATAGTAAAGTAAATGGTTTAAAATAATTTTGTTCAGGTGTTTTTATTTACCATAATATTAAAAAGAATTATAACAATTTAAAATTTAAATAAATAGTATTTTTTCTCACTATTAACAAAAAAAGCTAAATAAGCTGACACTAAAACTATTCTCAAGTATGCAAAAAAAAAACTTTTTACTGTTAACTCGATGTTGAACAAATTATCCACATATTGTCCCTAATAAGTCTACATAGGTATATTCAGTAGCCATGGACCATGGTAGTTTTATTGGGAAAATAATTATCTTATTTGTTGAAAAATAAGAAAATAAAGTGTTTTTTTCTTTCGAGTGTGTAGAATCCATATTTTCAACACTTAACACTTCACTTCATAAGTCGCAAAAAAAAAATATTACAAGAAACAAAATGTAAAATAAATAATAACGGAAGATGAGCAATGCTGCAGGACGTCAGCTCTCGGAATAGCACTCGCCACACTATCTAGTAATAGTATTCTAGTATATTCTTGTATAGAAACATCAACGGCCGCTTGTAGATATATTATTATAATTTGATGCCTAATGAATATAGCAATAGCTAGATGATAATCGATAGCTATAAATAATAATCAATTATCAATTTTATTATTAACCTACCAATAACAAATTTTCTAAAAATAAACTATGCCCTATGGATTTTTTTCTGTTTATGAAGTAGGTATACGAGCGTATACGTGCGTATACGTGCGTATTGCCGTTA
>JANEHU010000702.1:0-354894 GCA_027563435.1 Nasonovia ribisnigri | reverse complement strand
AATTGAATTTATTATATTCCAGTGTTTCCATTTATTTTTACACTTTCCTGAATATTTTGAAAATTGATGAAATTTTCTACTTTTTACATTCTCTTCGTCCCAAACTATTAACTTACTATATCCATCCTATTTACTACTAGATACCACACTTCAAGTCGAACATTAAACCGTTTTTATTCCTTCAAAACGACAGATACCCACACACGCGCAAATTTATTTCAATTTGTGTATTGTTCATTAATTATGTAGGTATAATCGTTATATATCCATGTAATTTAATATAATATTTTATAAAAAAAACAGCTAAAATACATTCATACATTCTTGGAGAATTTTTATACTGCACAATGAAAAAAGTACTAACCAACTAAAAATTAAAAAAAATCCTAAATTAATAATACTTACTCGTTTCTTTAAAATGAAATAAATTATCACTATCTTCTTCATTATTTCCATTTATAATTGCATATTTATCTATTTCCATGTCTACACAATTATTATCATCTTTCGTAGAACTGCAGTTTTCTAAATTCTTCCGTACCATATCACTATACATAATATCACAATCAAACAAATCTAAGTTGTTTACTTCATTTTCATTTTCATTTATATTTGTTTGTTTGTTATCTTCCCATGGACGAAAACAAGCCATAATACTGGATCTTCATAAAGTAAAAATAATAACCAATCAAATAATTCTATAGTGAATAATAGAAAAATAATATGCTTATAGCCATTGATGCAAATAGATGGTGACTTGAGGGGGGGGGGGTCACAGGTTTCTAATACCCTCAAATCCCCCCCCCCGGGTAAAATTGAGCGTCGTGGCCCAGGGGTAATAATATCATAGCATATAATTCATTATATTCTAATAATGCATTTGATTATTATTTATTACAATTTAGAGGGTATTAACAAAGTAAAATTAAAAATGATTAACCATCAAATTGGATATTGTTATAGATAATCTTGTTTGTACTATAGTCCATAATCATTGATTAGTAGGTACCTATAGAAATTAATTTCACAATATCCATTTTGAAATTACAAGACTATTATTGTATGTTATTTGTAAAGGTTTAACAAAAAGCATAATTATTAATTTTATAAGTAAAAAAGTAAAATATTTTTAACTAATATATTTAAAATATTTAAAAATCATAAATGTTTAATATCTAGGTATACCTATAAAGTGTGAAAATTCAATATAATTCTATGTAAGTTTTACGATTTATTTACTATACAAAAATAGACAATAGTTTTGCATTGTAACTAGAAATATGCATCAAATAGACATTTTGGGTAAAAATATCCTACTATTAGTGCACCTGAGAGGTAAATATATCATAGTATATTTTAAACAGGTACCGTCTATTTAAATATATGATAGGGCCTAGGATATTATTACCTCCAACGTACAATTTTGTTGTAGGGGGGGGTGGAAATAACGTAGTACCTATATTTTTACCCACCTTAAAATTGTAGGTAATATACAAGGATATTTTTATAGAGAGGTGGTAAAAATTGCCATTTATTGGGCCTCAATTCAAAATTTACTTCTTAAGTATATTGGTATTATTTAAAGTTTTATTTTAAAAACTAAAACTTTTCTAAATAATGAGTGTAGACATTTATTAATGGAACACCCGTTATTATCTCATTTTGAATTGACAATTGTAGTTGAACCACCCACCCATCCATAAATTTATTTATTGTAATGGGTTTTGCATTATTATTATTTCATAGGTAATACTTAGTACCTACTTGGCTATACATTTTTAGACTGAAATACTGAATCCTCCGACCAAGTAAACTAAATTTGGATTAATTTTAGTTAAAATAATTCATATAATAAATAAATATAAATAACCAATTTTTATTAAATTTTGATTAATTACTAATAATATAATATAATATATTACATGGAGTTGACATATTGTTTTTGTTGGTATATTATTAGTTTTTATAAATTTTATATATTATATTATATTTATTATTGCCGTCTCCATAGCGCGTTTATAATAATATTATTTGTTAATACGATTGATACCTCATTCTAACGATTTGGTCCATTTATTAGACCTGTAGCCTTTAATAAATAATACAAAAATATTAACACATATTAAATGGGAATGTTTAGGTTTTTGAATGATAATATATTAATATATATACACGGTCATGTGCTTCAACTTATTTTTTTTTTTACTTAAATAGCAATTGTGTCGCTGGATTTGTTTCAAAATTCTAATCATTCAGTAGAATTAATAATAGGAAAATAATGTCTCATTACCTAGCCTTACGAGCTTCTTATTTTTTAAAACATTTAAATCCACGCAGTACCATGACGTGGTCACGTTGCAATTAGAAAATATTGATCTATTAATAATAATTTATCCAATGTAGCCAATGTAGGTAATATATATTATTAGGTATATATAAAATATAGATTTGACGTGTTGTCATTTAATATCATGTACCTAGTTAAGTGGCTAAATATTACGTTTCAATGCATATAAAACTCTGATAGGATATTATTTACTATTATTACTACAATATGAATATAAATTAAATATATTATATTTTAATTAATAGAAAATATACTTACGAAGTTACGACACAATATAACAGCACAATTATTCTAAATATGATAATTATATTTTAAAATAAAGTAGATATCAAGGTACAGTATACACACCTAAATACAAAATACAAAATTAATTTAAAAATTATAGTTATTATTAAAGCTCAAAAAATACTTAAATACTTTTATAAATTACTTACCTTCTTTTGTACGTACGTCTTTTCTCAAAATCAATTAAAAAAATAATAAATACAAATTGAATAAACCAGCAATACAGGTACTTTGAACAAAATAGTTGGGTATAAAATATCATAAATCAATGCTTATTATGGAATAACTATGTTGTACAACAGTAAAGCTAGGAGTGATTATAAAATGTTCGAATAAAATAATTTTAAGGACAAACAATGATAAAAATATAAAATTTATATGTAAATACCAAATATCAATAATAACAATTATAACTGAATTGTGGATTCAAAAATAGATGTTTAGCTTAATAGAAACGTTCAAAAATATATTATGTATACATCTTGTTTCCATTTTTCATAAACACAAATACGTAATACGTCCAAAAATAGAAACTTCGAAAACCAAATTATTATATCGGTAGTATACATTTATTATAATAATATTAAACATAAATATTTCATGCTGGTTAACCGTTAAGTATTTACTATTTTGTAAAACCTATTATTAATAACAAAACAAAATGGTAGTTTGACTTTAATAGTTGTGTAATCGTGTAGACTGTAGATAAATTAAACAAATAATTAATTTTGTTTAAAAACATTTATTTGAAGAGGTAGGTTATAACTTATAAGTTATATAGAAAAAATTATTAATTAATAAGGGTAAAAGGTTTTACTAATACCAATAAGTGGACATTTGCATATTATAAAACATTATGATGGATGCGATAAAAAACTCTTGCATCTTAGAAAATTTTGTAAGCGAGTTTTACCCCCCCCCCCCCTGTAAAAATTTGTAGGTGGGTAAAAATCGCCTGTTACGCCGGGCGATTTTTACCTCAGGCGATTTTTACCCCCCCGGTAAAAATTTGAAGGTGGGTAAAAATCGCCCGTTACGCCAGGCGAATTTTACCTCAGGCGATTTTTACCCCCCCGGTAAAAATTTGAAGGTGGGTAAAAATCGCCCGTTACGCCAGGCGAATTTTACCTCAGGCTATTTTTACCCCCCCGGTAAAAATTTGAAGGTGGGTAAAAATCGCCCGTTACGCCAGGCGAATTTTACCTCAGGCGATTTTTACCCCCCCGGTAAAAATTCTCGGGGGTACAAATCGCCGGTGACACCGGCTTATAGCCACTACTGCTTTCGTCGTCGTCGTCGTCGTCGTTGTTGGTGTATTGATTGTTAGTTTTTGCCTACGACTGGGGTCGGTGGGTGTGGTGTATAGTGCATAGCGTAGTACTACTGTGCTTTCGTGTCGGTTAATGCGTAACGATACCCGAAACTGTTCCTCCATCCTCTGGGACTTGGAAAAAATTACTCGTCACAGTCGCTATCGGAACCCGACACCGGGCCGACCCTATCTGGTTACCGCGGTACAGGTGAGGTCAGTTCCGAGGCACGTGCGGTCACAACCGTAAGGGTAATCACCGAAGCTATTATTATGCTACTAACGTTACCTTACTGGTGTGTGTGTGTGTGTGTGCGTGTGTGTTAATTAGTCTAGCCGCGAGCACAATGCACGTTTGCGCGCGCACACGCGCGTGTGTGATTACACGTCAAATGATGACCCATGTGACCGCCACTGACTTCCACCCCTTTTCACGCTTCCTCGGTACAATGCAGCAAATTGACCGAACGACGACGAATGTCGTTTTATTATTTGCGCTTTCACATCTAACTGCTTTACTATAATATATACTACCATATATAGTCATTTTTCTCGATCTATTATTGAAGGAATCGATTTTGTGTTTTATAACATGTACAAATGTACAATGGGGGTTATAAAGTAATATAAACTCTTGGAAAGAAAAGGGATTACCTTCAACAAATAGTATTACATATAACATGAATATGAGGCTGTGGTTGTATTGTTGAAGGCATGTGCTTCAATCATTTTTTTATCCGTTTTTTTAATTTATATAAATATAATATAGATACCTATCGCAGTTTATAACAGACCTGCTGCAGGACTATTATTGAAGATATTATTTTTATCCTTATTTGATTTCGTTGAATTATATTTATTATTATTTTTTTTTTGTTACATTGTCTTATTTTCATAATTTAAATACTGCAGAATATATGTTGTATTAACATTGAGAATACATTTTACGTAGAAGAGATCATAGCCAATCATAATCATAGGCTTGTTTGGACTCAAAATCAATATTTACCAATTTTTCCATACAAGTAACATATTTAATCTATGATTATATAATTGTATCTTTGTATTACTGTATTAAATAATATATTTGTTAGCATTATTGTAATATTCTTTATTTACTGTACAATTTTCCTTCGTGGAGTAAAATTAAATTATTATTATATAACATCTGAAATTATGTAATAGTTATCCGTATTCTATAACAATGTAGTTATCCAAAAAAGCGTATACCTTGTACTTTTCTATTGAAATTGTTTTCTTTTACTATAGATGTCCAATAGCGATACGTACAGAAGTCATTATAATTTCATCCAAAGGAAAATGTTTTAAAAAGTAAAATACTTTACCAATAATAGATTCAAGTATTAGTACTCATACTAAAACAATAATTTGCAGGGTAATTCCGATTTTCAAAAATTAATTTTCATTTGTTTTATGTTTCAGTTAAACCTGTTTTTAGTTTTTTGCATTATCTGTACCTACTATCTATTAGTTTTTCGTCGAAAAAGCTCAAAATCATGTTGGAAAACCAAAAATTGAGTGTGTGAATAAAAAATTATTTTTCTAACAATCTGTGAAATTCTATACTGCACTATCTTATGCGCAACGTAGAAAGTTATGGATATTTCGTAAAACTTTTATTTTAAACATTATCAACTGAGATACTATATAAATCTTTATTATGGCTTCGATGATCGGTGTTCGATTTTGTGTATTTGACATCTGTGGCTGACATAATATAGCGCCAATTATAATATCCCTCTTCCGCCTGGATCCAACATGGATTATGATATCCAACTTAACCTTACCTATGATATTGGATGATTTTGAATGATATCCGACCAACTGCAGGATAATGGCTATATCAAATAAATGCTTGTATTTTATATACATATTTAAAACTTTATAACTATTTGAAAAGTATTTGAGTAAATTCCTTAATATTTTTATAAAAACTATTTCAAATGCTATCCAAATACTTTTTTAATATATGTACAATTAAACTTAAGTAATGCTCAAATATTTTTGTGGAGTATTTGACATACATATACATTTAAAACACTAAAATAATATCCGCTACAAACAACGTTTTTGTTGGAAAACTATTTTTTGTAGAAATAATGTTGAAAATTAAATACAAAACAATTTTAGTAGGTACCTCTTTGTTTTGACTTACATAACACATAAACTTACACTTTAGTAACTATACTGTTATGATTAGATTGTAGGTAGGAAATGTAGTAAGGAATTATTAATGATGAATAACTGTAGGTATTATTAATTTTGTATAATATGATCAATAGAATTTGGTTGGTCGATTGAAACAAAAATATCATGTTAAAATTGTGTTAGTTAAAAAAAGTTCAATATTTGTTATGTAATTACCTATATTCCATGCACGTTAGGCATTCATTTTTTTTATAAATTATAACGTATGCATAATGAAATCTTAACAAAATTAGGTACAATATAACAATTATAATATCTGAAATTAAACTAAAATTACCTCGTGAATAACTATTATAATATATATAACGTATATACATATATATTATCATGATAATATAACACCATTTGGTTTTTTGTTTTCAAATTGTTCCCTGTGACCATATTATATTTTGAATTCTTTTTGTTTACGACTGCGATTGAGGAGGAGGTGGTTCTTTTCCCTATCGTTGGCACATTTCTGAGAAGCACATAAATTACGGTTCATGTCTCCCACCACCAACTGGCACACAAGCTGAGAAATTACGAGATTTAAATACGATCTTGGCCGGCACATTTCGCATCATCATGCGCATAATTTAACGTCAGACGCATATCGTACAAGACAAAATTATATCTCTAACCTTCTCTTCCTACCCTGCAACCGTTTTCTTGTTGCACATTACCACACCCGGTCATCATTCAAACCCCTTTGTGATTCCAGCAGCTTATACAATATACATATAGTAATACATTATTTTATTTTTTCAACTTTCCTTTGTTCCTTGAATTTTGCATTTGAATATATGTATTCTCTCTTAGACGAATGTATCAAGTCACCCCGTCCGATTATTCTCAAACATATGCTTGCAAAATGTCACGCGTTATAAGCCAATTACATATACATTTTAGTTTTTACGTTGATTATTATACATCCACTATGCACAATAAAATACCTCATTATAATAATGCAAATTAGAAATTATTTGTTTATGTTTGTGAAGAAATTCTTAGTGTCAAAGTTATACATGTAAAATAACCTAAGACCCGTTAACAATTAAAATATAATATAAAGTTTAACTACCTATATATGCAATCGAAAAAATTCATAATAAATCATTATTATCTGAGTGATATTCTTATTTATTTCTTAATAATTTTCATATGTATACGTAGGTACAAAAAAATACAATTATTTTATACATACCTATGCTATATTTTTCAACCAAATATGTTGAACAACTTATTACTAGAACTCTAGTATAATGAACACATTGACGTAATAATGAAAAAAATGGTAGCTTATAAAAAGTATCAGATATTTTTACTTGACATTAAGAAAAATGAAATAATATTCATTTAAATGCATTTTGCAAATTACCTAGAACTTCTCTAATACATATAAATTTAACTCGAGAATTCATTTTAATACACCATTCATATCAAATCAAATACATTCATTTTAATAAAATGTAGGTATTGCATAAATATTTTTTTTTTAGGAAGTTACTTGTATACTTATGATATTCGCTGACCTATTATAATAAAATATATAAATGTTATGTAGATAAATAAGCCATTTGTACGAATTAGGAAAACTATTTCAATAAATGGCGTGGTTGTTATTCATTTTCTCACAATAATAATAAAAAATAGCTGTATTTATTAAATATAAAATTAGCTCTCTATAGTTTAAGAATTACTTTTATAAATTTAAATTATTTTATTTAAATTAAATTAAATGTTTTAATGCATTAAAATAAAATGCATATGTTTTTTTTTTATTGTAATTTGGACGTCTGAATCTGAAACAATTTTGATTAATTAACTAATTTAAATTTATTTAACTGCTAAAGATTTTGTATAGATCTGTAGACTAGTGAAATAAAACTAATATGAACTGTCCAAAATACGAGTTTCAAAATTATTTATAGATTCATAAAATAAATAACACATGATGCCTGTATCAATCATACTCGTTAGGTTAGCATTGGGTTGAAAAAATAGCTGTACCCAGTTTTATAAGAAGACCTAATACCTGTAGGCTTTACACAATGTGATAGTGAATTGAACTAAAATAATCAACCGGGTCTTTCGTTAATTTTAGAAATAGTGATGTTTTATGGCAAGTATACAGCTGGTTGTACAATTTAAATTTTTTTTTATGTCAAATTTATAATTATTTAATGTTTAAAATTATAGATCATTTAAAATGCTTGGATTTTAAAAGTTATAGACTAAATTTAATTTTAATTTAATTACCTTTTTAAAACAATTTAAGTTGTACCTAATTAAAAAATATAATAAATAATACATTTTGAATTAATTCAATCAGCTAACCAACTATAGAAATCTATTAGATGTTTCTTTGCAACATAATTTGAGATTTTTTTATACAATTATTTATAAGTGACTATATTTTACTTATTGATTTTTAAAATAGTTCTATTAAAATGTATATATAAGCTAATATCTTGGCTTATTTTAATCAAATTTTAATTTAAAATAAGAACTTCACTGTAGGCGTATTACTATATCAAATATCAATTATTTTTTATTCAATCGTCATTTCCAATTCGTTTGTACCCACCACCTAGTTATTTTAATTCACACACATTTTCGTTTTGTATTGCATTTATAACGATATTCACGTGAATAGTCCGATATACGTAGCTATTGGACCGCGGTAGAGTATTGCATAATATCGAGAGTGAAAATAAAATAGAACGATAGTATATAATATGTATGCTGTAAACTGTAGCCGTATATGTAGGGTTGGACGTTCCGTTATTGATTTAAGAGAAAAGTTTAGTATTGCCCGAGATAGATGTGCAGGAAATGGCGGGAAGTGGGAAAAAAATATGCAAGCGTTAGGTTATCGGCGGATATTAAAATAGTTAGCACGTGAAAAAAAAAATGTGTCTGAAGGCCCGGAAGTCACAACGAAGTTGCTCGAGTATGTGTGGACGTGTGAAATATTGACAATAACGGAGGAGGTCACGCAACTTCCGAGTGATACGATGCTATCGTATCGTTTAATATTCACTGCCGATTTACATGTTTAAAAAGCAAATATCGAATGAGTAAGGAAAAGGAATTATGTATTCTATTGAATTTCACAGGGTCAACAGTATAGTATCACGAGCGCTGACAGGTTCCATCAACGTCGTCGGTTAAAATATAAAATTTATTATGTATAAATATCAGGTGAAGATGAATTTTTAGTGCGATGTATACAAATCATTATTCACGACACAGTTTTTTATTTCGCTGATTGTCTTTGTCGTCGTTGTACTCGTTTGTTTTACTAACTATATATGATATTGATTATAAATACCTGATAAATTATTTTTTATCGTCATATTTTTCATAATAAGTCGCCAAATAACACAGGTATCTTATTAGTTATTATTATAAAGTATCAATCGTATAATTATTATTATCGTCACGTAGGTATGGATTTAAGTCCTTTTAGGTATACTAAAATGTACATACTCATACTTATATAAGTCATACAACATTTTAAACATCCAGGATAACGTAAATAATAAATTGTATGTAGGTACCTAAAAATAAATACCGCAGCAAGTACATGTTTTATAAGATCGATACTATAATTATCTCTTGATTCTACGTGGAAATGTGTTTTATGACAATATCATAATATATTTAAAATATGCCTTATTACATAACATGAAGAAGTGCATTTAAAATAATAATGACTCGCAGGACTTGTTTTTTTTTTGCGGTAGATTTTGAACTGGGTACCTATGTATTACATTATTTTTTACTGATTTTTTCAGATCAGGTATTTGATTTTATTTCTAAATGTCATGTTTTTTGTCTTAAAAATGTATTGTTATCATTGTGAAATAATTGTGTTTGTCTTATGCGAACTTTGTTTTCATATTTAAAACTCTGTTATAAATAATGATAATGGCACAGGGACAAAATGAAATTGCTGTTTACCGCTGTCTGTTTACTTAGTATTTTCGGTGAAAACGGTTTACCTTATCTCTTGCTCGTTTGCGCGCTGTGTATGATTATATACGAGTGCAATTCTTATTTTTCTCATATCGTCGACAATAAAATCTTCATTATTGAATCTATCTACGTTTTTCAGGCTTTCATGTTGTTTATTATTTTACGTAGGTAGGTTCAAGGTACAATATTAATTTCATGTTTCATATTTTTCGATTAATACTAACGTGACAAAAACGTATTCGATTATTATTATTATTATTATACTTATATTGTTTGATAAATAATTTCTGAAATAGGGTACCAAATTATAATACATATACATTGTTCATGTCAATACACTCTTCATTTATAATACACATCAAGACGTGTATACGACAATTATTGAGTAAACATATAACTTTAATATTATTTTTAAATAGTCGAATAGTGCAAATACGGGTACCTACATTGTGTTCATGTTTTTATGACGTGTCTGCTTTCCCGTACAATGTCGAGGGGCTGCAGTTGGGGGATTTAAAGGGATGCTACGCTGTTTTATTGAATTCCATCGCGAAAATGTATACGGTTCGGAAGGCAGGTGGAAGGGATCAATGCAGTTCACGATGCAGGTATATAATTATTTGTTGCGTTTCTATGTATGTCTCTGTTGTTCCTATGCCATATTTTGCTGTTCAAATATTGAATGGTATATGTTACATTGTATAACATTCGCTCCGTTGTCATTAACGTCAACCGATGTCATATAGTATGCTATTGAATATTTCATTATCAAACAAATTAATACCATCGATATGAAGATATACGTATGGTATATAATATATAAATATATACCGTATGTGTTTATGACTTTTGGGTTATGACATTGCAGCGATACATTTGTACGTATATTTGTAGTTTATGATTAATATTTGTATACCTGCTAATTGCTACATTTTAGGCACCTATACGGCTATACCTACTTAATATTTAGAAATTAACCGAGTGAGATTTATTTAACTACGTTTTGTTTTAATTTATACTTAAATTTGATTGCTGTATTTGATTAATCGGATTAATATTAAATTTGAATATTGTCCGTTTTCAGTAACGATATTTACAATTATATTTTGTTAACTCTCACACCGTTATTGATTTCTTTATGCTAACTTCTTTGTTAATTTGGATTCTGCTTGTGACAAATCACTCGGATTTTTAGCAATAATTAATGGCTCGTTTTTTATGTTGTACGCAAATGCTTGCAGCATGCACACCACCGACAAGGGCGATGGTTATGAAGTGATGCAAAAGTTGAATCGGTGGATAGGGTGGAAATTCACAGTGTTTTTTCTGGCTTTGTTTCTGTGACTGCTTGAAGCTCGTGAATCTCCAGTCCATTTCTACTCCTATCCTGCTAGTACATTGACGTGCGGTATGTGTCAACACGAAAAAGCAATTACCGCGGTAATCTGTCAGTGCAGCCGCGTGAATAGGACGGAGTGTCACTGTTATTCGGCGTAATTCGAAGTACCCTAATCCTTAATTTCTTCGTTTATTTCGGGCGCATATATACTATAGTGTTAAATATTTTTAAGTCAAAATGATTTTTGTGCTATTTAGTGTTTACAACCAATTTTTTTATGATAATGATACAATATAGGTATATTAATATTTATATAATATATATTTAATCATATGATTTCATGATTTTTCTCGAGTTCAATTTTTTTTTATACCAACTCATTTGGCTCAGTAGTTTGTGTATGATTTCATTTAATATTTTATTAGATTTTGTTTGTATAATAAGTTATTTCAAACATCATAAAAACTATAAAACTACTATAATTGTACACAATATTAGTTTATTTAATACTTCCTCGTTGTTTGCATTGACTCGATTCTTAAAAAATGAGTTCTTCTATGTATTTTTTGAAGCAGCTGATTTATTTTAAAATTATTTATCATTTTAATATATCATATTATATCCGCATGATTAAATAGTTTTATAACTTAGTTGTCTATGTGTGTACTTCAACAATACTATTGGGGTCATCAATAGTTACATTGAAATGTAATTATCGATAGGTGACAATTATTTACGTTTACTGTTTGGACTAAAATACTGATACTTTGTCGTAAATAATTAACATACATAGCAAAGGTCAAATTAAAAGTTATTGTAAAATCTAAATCATTTAATAATATATTATTATTTGAGTATACAGTGTACAGGAATGTACGTGTCTTATGTTTTATTTATCACGGAAATGTACGATGTGGCCGTACTCAATTTGCGTTCTTGAAATACGAAAAGAGAATGCTGTTTTTGACGTTATCCGTTGTTTCATTATATTTGAGTGTAGACGAGATGTAACCACTCAAATGTTTTTTTCTGTAGAAAATGATATTCTCGAGTATTTCGACTTTCGAGCCCAAGGGAGTATGCTCCAAAGTGTTTTACAAATACGATATTAACACATGCTCTTTGCTCATTAAGCATTTAATGGTGCAGAAGAAAAAACAAATTTTATCATTTTATTACTTAGTATACTTATCAATTAATAAATGTACTTATATCCCTACGACTTTGATCGACAATAATTTAACGTTAAATAATAAACTGCATTTCTAATATATACCTATATTATGTTTTTTTTTCAGGTAAGTTTCATGTTCGTATGTAATATACCTACCTTGAGTGGATGTTGTTTGCGTATACAAGGTAGAAGTATTAAAATATAAATTTAGTTTTCAGTAAAATACTGTAATTTCAAACTCGTAGATAGCTTAAAATATTTATTTTTTAGCTTGTTAAATATTCATTTTTAATTTAAACCCATTTTCAAAGAATAATAATATAGATAAAAGTAAAAATTCGTCATTGTTTACCTAGGAGTTATATCCGGGGACCAGACTCGTATTATAACTTTCGTTTTATTTTAGATTATAAACGATTAAAGTGTTTTGAGGATAATGACTACTGTTAATTATTTTATAAAAAATATTTTTGCATCCTTACTTTTTGAGTGGTTAAAAAGGATTGACCCATATTTGAACCATGTGTTTTTGTATACTTGATATATGATTTTAAACTATTTGTTAGACTGTTTGTTAGCTTATATTTAAAATAATTCGAGTTCTAACAACTTAAGAGAAATTTTTTATTTAGTTGGGTATTTGATATGCTTTTGTTTCCTTATTAAATATTTTAGTTCTTTTTCTGCTTCAGAATACACATTTTTATAATTCTGTTTAGTGTTTAATGTTTAGATGTTTAGGGAATAACTAAAATATGTTTTTCCATACTGTTACAGTGTTACCTGTATGTAATATATTTAAATATTTGTAATTTATTACAAAAAACGGTAGTCGCTTGCCAAGGATAACTCATAATAAACTTTTAAACTCATAATAAATATTAAAAAGTCGTAGTTGGTACATTTCAAAAAAAAAAAAAAAAAAAAATGAAAATTGTGTGCGTGTACGGCAAAATGTAGCAATAAGTAACCATTATTGTCCTTGTGAAAGGTGTCCACGATAAATATCGATTTATTTAGCTGTATAATATATGTGTATACCTAATTATTATTTCTTAACTATTAAATATCAATAAATGTGCACAGTGTAATTATTATTTACAATCTTATTAAATAGACAATAATTTATTAACATTTTATATATATTTTTAACACACTTCTTAGGTGGTAAGTAATTAAGATGAAATCTGAATGATTTGAAATTTAAAAGCATTTCAGCGATGTCCTGCTCTTTCTCTGGCCATATTACAGTCCATGCGTAAAATGAGACATCCTAAGTGGTATACAAAACACCGCCTTGTGCATGACAGATAATCGGATTTATACATTATAGAACTCGCAGACTTACAACCGTGTAACGATTTCATACTCTTTCTATGTTTTTCTTCTTTTCATTTGCTTCTTATCTCGCTCAATCTTAAATAGATTATACTTTTAATAGCGTTATTAACTTTTTTTCGAAAATCTTCTGTGAGTATACAATTCTCAGTTTATCTACTCAATAATTCTTCTGCTTTAAACCTTAGTTTCATAATGTGATATTTTAATTCAACTTAGTACATTTTATTACACATTTATGTATATATTTTGAAATATTTTTCATACATTACTTAACCGTGTAACATGTTTTATCTTTTAAATTTTCCAGAGTTATTTCTTTGGTGGTGTAATTTCCCGTCTATGTTGTTTAAGTAGGTGCCTCAAATTACTTTGGACACATGATATGTATTGTGCTTTATGTAAGTACCTACGAGGCTTACTTTGAATATAAAATATGAACTTTAAATGTATTACTTTATTACAATGTGGTCTTTTGCTTTAAGTTTTGAAATTGATGATTTACGAAGGCAATAAAACTATCATTATTGTAACGAGATAATATATCGTACTTGTTTTGAACATACTTACTGTTTTGGCAAACGTAAGTTCAAAATTTTTCGTTGTAAAATTCAAATGACAAACATTAAAGTTTGATATTTTTTTTTTTAAAGCGTTCTGTATTAACTTGTGTTGATTCTTGGTATCACTAATTTTGTTGTAAAATATGTGACATTCGAAATTTAATATAAAAACGTATTACTGAATTTAATACATTTCTTGCATATTGTTTTTTATATATTGGTAGGTATACTTGTGTTACAAGTTTTTTGTTTGATTATCCTATAGCAGCGGTTCTCAACCTTTTTATATCTGCGTATCACCTACCAATGTTGAACATTTTCATGTATCACTTGACAAAATATCCTTTTTTACTGCTTATCAAAAATGTATACATTAGTTTACATGGATCGAATTATATTTTATTAGAAACTACAAAATGATCTCAACATTTAATGCACAAAAATAAATAATTTGTAAATACTTACATATTAGGTGCTCATAATATAATATTATTAATATAAAATAAACCAAATATATTAATATTATTGTATATTTTTTTTATAAAGAAAGTTTAATTTGTTTAATTTAAATTTTACGGTCAGTTATACTTTAAAATTGTACTACATTTTGTTCTAGTTTTTAGTTTAAATATGTCCTATAGAAAATAGTATATATAGTATACGTAAACCAAATTGTTTGTCTTGTTTCAAAAAATAACACGTTCGATTCATTCATACGTGTACGCACAAACGGGGACTAACAAAAACTCGGTTTTATTTACTAAGAATCTCGGTGTAAACGGATGTGTGACAAATGATAAACACTTTATAGCATCAGTCAGAACTCACGTCGTAATACCACGAGTTGAGGGTTTGTTGGATTTTCTATTGTACCGAAACATACTGCGATGTGGGTTTGTTGTGTGAATTAAATGCCATTCGTGGTTGTTGTGTATAAGAAGAGAGAATGCAGGCGACGGAGCAAGACGAACTAGTCGGGACGAGTTAGGAAGAGAAACGAGCGTAACTCATATTATTATAATAAGATTCCTCCGGGGATAAAGCAACCGACCGTCGGAAATCTCATCCGCCGTTTCCATAAATAATTTATTATTTTGGATATACACGGCGGCGGTGGTGGCCAGAAATATGGCATAACGTTGGCGGTTATAAATCATTTTAAAATGTCGCTGCGAAGCCAAAACGGAAAACCGTTATCAAATATTTGTACAGCAGAGAGAGATAGAGAAAGAGGACAGTGCCGTAGTTGTGTATATCCTTACTCGGGTGTGGTTAGGATGAAGGGTGTTGTGGTGTGGAGCGAAGGGAAAGAAAGGGATGTTTGCATTGGAGACGTGCCCACAACGATGGATAATATTAGGGGAAATTAAATATTTGGTATGGCCTGTAATCCGATACAATAAGGTAAGGTAGATAGGTACTGGCAAAAACTGGAGTTTCGTTTATTGCTTGTGTATATTTTTATACTCACTGCTACTTAAACTTAATGCTTGACACCATCTAGATAGAACATTACCATTGTTCGCAACATGTTTATTATTTTCATCGTATTCGAGGTTGGATTACCTATTAAAGAAAAAAAAATTGTTATTTAAATTATGTTTTTTATAACATAAAATATTTGCGTATCGACTTATTTTTCATATGCTTGAAGTATCTAGGTTTTTATAAATAAATAAGAATACGTACTTTTTATCAGGGGGGGGGGGTTGAAGTGTTCTATATTTTTAATTATAGTCTGTAAATTATATAAGTATGACAATTGCTAGATGATGTTGTAAAAAATATCTAAATTTCTCGTGAGTGATTTTCATGTATTTTTTTTTAAGTACCTAATTAAAATTATTTATTTTTTGTATATTTGATAATTCATATTCGAAGAAGAAAAATTGAATAATGAATATGTTTTGTATAGTATATTATTAAGTAGGTAATTAGGTATCTAATTATTTGTGTTGTAGTTAATATATATATGGATATAATTTAATTTATAATTTCAGTGGTATCTTTTTTTAAGATCTGTGTGAATAAGATTATTGACTAAAAACCGAAACAAATAAAATTCGTTTTTGATAATGACATCGTTTAGGACTATAGATTGGCACCGAGTTTTGGCAGCCGTTTTGTTTATTTTCATCATTATTATTTTTTTATTTTAAAGACCACTTTTTCGCCAACAACACCCATTTATGATGTCCCCTTCTATTGAACGCTATGGATTTGAGCCAGACTTTTTCCCTGTGTATGATTTCTCTTCTTAGTGATCTTTATGGTCTTATTGGGGAAATTATAATAATACAAATTGATTGGACTATAGGTACTCAAATATCACATGCAATGTATTCAGTATTAAAATCATTATAAACACAGTAAGACAACTGTGTTAGTTAGGCTTAGGCAGCTAGGTTACAAGTTTTTGAAAATATCAATATAACCAATTTTAATCGTCTACGAATATAACGCGGTCTACCGATCAGACAAAATAGAAATAAAAAATCCAAGATAATTATATAGAAACTAAATATGAGATAAAAGACAACTATTGGGTCTGTTTGAAAACAAAGCTAAGCGATTTCACAACGATAAAAAGCCACTGCGAACAACGTCCGGAGAATTGGTGGGCCGACAAATAAATAAAATATAAATAAATCTCGGGGCGACAATAAAGTAATACTGGGATGAGGTTATAAGAAGAGAGATAGAGAGACAGAAAGAGACAGAAGCGATATCCTCTCCCCCGAGAATATCCGGGCGCCATTAACCCTCTACCCCTCTATCCATAAGCCAGCTTTCTACGAATTCCTCTCCCTCAGCCAAATTGCCCGGTCCATTTTGCGCCACTCGCTGCCTAAAAACGTTTTTTTTTTTTTTTTTTTTTTTTGTTACTCTCCTTTGCATATACTTTTAAGACGCCATCTTCAGCCCTTCAAAGCGCTTATAGAACTGAAAGTTTTACGAGTTAATGAGTATAGTAGAGTGCTTTGACATTGGACCAAAGTAAAAACAGAATAATACTAGTGAGTGTGAACCCTGGCCGTGTCAAAATAATAATAATAATAATAATAAAAACAGTTTGCGTTTACCATCCTAGAATTTTTTTTACGCTCATCTTAATTAGTACACGTAGCATATTAAATGTTTTAATTTATCACATATACTTTATTTAAGATTTCGTCGGATACGAGAATAGTTGCTGCGTGAGGTGTTTTCAAATTCCTATCGCTCGTTATCTGTTAATAATTTAGATTTTAAACTTTCTGAACACGATGTTATTTTTTATTTGAATTTTAACTTACGAAACGATTCGGTTATTTATCCATAACGAGTCGAAAAATAATATTCTCACAATTCGCATACTATTTACCTACACGTGAAATGTGTTTCTTGGCTAGCATATAAGAGCAAAATAGAATAATAAGTTTATTAAACTGTTACGAATTCTGTGTTTCACACAGCAAAGCATAAAGAATCCAACACTATATTTGTGTAGGTGCATAGCTACATAGGTACGTCAAGTATAGTCAAAAATCTATTAAAATAATTCTATATAAAACGCCATCAGTATGACGAATATTAAATTAAATTATATTATTCTGCACGTTCGAGTATAAAATTGTTACTCAATTAAATGGATGGCAAATTGTGTTGACATCCGGTGTCTAGGTTATATTCCGATGATTCCGACGAATTCCTACTAAAATAGAAATTGTCATAATTAGAGTGGACAATTTGTATAAATATTAAGTAAATTAGTACTGTGATGAATAAAATTAATTATTATATTGATGTAAAATATCAATATATATTATATAGTAAAAAATATCTTTATTTATTTTATGTATAATTTATGTTGTTCAAATTTTTGTTTGCTCTGCCTCATCATTATTTCTGGGATTAAATATAATAATATGGTATATTGTTTGCGATCCTGCGACGACTCCTATAGGGAAAGTGCTGCAGCCACTGATAAGCAAACGTTTTGCATTAGACACTTCCTGTTTTACCACGGAGTACGGCACTCCCTCTTCCATCAGTTCTTTGCCATGTTGTTTATCAGACATTGTAAACTTTAACGGCTTCTGAAATGGTTTCATTCCCCACCCTAAAAATTAAATTACCATACGATTCTGTTTTTCTGGGGAGCATAAGTTATGTTATAGTAAGCAAACGGTTGATTGAAATTAGTGTTCCGATTGATGTATATTATGGAATAGGATTACAAATAAATTTCACATGTTTATTATTGTCTTAGTTTTCTACCAAATAATTTTGATATTAATATTTGTTTTAATTTTACTAGACAATAGGTACATTATTATAATAACCACAATACATAATTGATATCTACCTAGTATGAATGATGAACCTAGAAACAGAATGTTGCACTAAATTAATATATAATTATATTATACAGTAAAACTACCATGCGTCTGCTACCATATTACGAAGACAAATTTTTAACAATACATATGTATATTATAGAGACATTAGAGACATTGGTTAAATGTAATTAAATAAATTTGTTTCTTATTTGGTTGATTCACAAAAATATAGGTATAGGTAAACAGAAAATGTTGTTAAATGGAAGATAGATTCAATGTACCTAATTGTTTTTATAAAACATTGGCTCATTGTTGGTTCTTAATTTTGACTAATTAGATGGTTATTTTTTTTTTGTTAGTAACAGCAACTGCACAACAAATAATTTTTTTTTCGAAATATATTTTTAGGTTTTGTTAAAATCATTGCATATTACTACAAAAATGATAATTAAACTAAAAAAAGCGGGTAAGTGGATGTCGCTCTGCTATACAGTGGATTACAAGTGGGTCACTGTTTAATGGATGGTATTAAATTTAAATTCAATGATATAATAACATAATTTTATTCGAAAAATGATTCTGAGCTGAGACGGATCGTCAGTGTGGATATATTATATTATATTTATATTGTTGTTTCTTATTATTAATGCGGTTTCCGGTAAGTTGAATTAATATTATAAAGTTACTACAAAATAACTTAAATCGTTATTCTTGGTTATTTAATATGTAATTTCATTCAAATTTGATCATGAAATAACTATAAAAAAAACTGTGAGTTTATATTTTTGAGATTTTTTGGTTACAGAATAACCTACTTACGTAGAACCATATTTAAAATGTTCCACCCTTAACTATAAAAGTTGAAAATTGTATCAATTTTTAAATTTTAAATTTGATAAATAATGTAAAATTTTATCGTGTATAGAAAATGCTATTATAAATAACCAGTTAAAATTTCATGAATATACAGTAATTTGTTTTATACACCAAAATTGATTTTGTCGAAAACCGATTTTGCGTAAAAATTCCCATTTTTCCTTAATTTTTCTATTGTTTTTCCCTGTACTTTTAGAACTTATTGGGAATTTTAAATTTTGACCTCCCCAATGCACTAACAAGATTCACCTTACTATATAACACGTTACTGTTGAAGAACATCGAAGTAGTTTTACTGCCCCAAACGGTGATGACAGACACACACACAAAAAAAAGAACACAGATCATTGTAAAATCAATACATTCATCGTTCCGCTCCGAATTTAAAATGTAGCATTTTAGTTATATATTATATAGGATTATAAAATGTAAACTTAAAAATGACCAGTTGGTTAGGTTATGGTTTTGTATTTCTTAAAATATAAATTCTGTATTTCACTATTGTCAATCATGACATTCTCTAAAATGATTATTAATGAAATGTGTAGTTGATAATTGAAAGTTTTCATTTTTGTTTGTTTGTTGGCTGCGTGATTATATTTTTTGAATTTTAATTAAAAGCTGTTATTATTTTTATGAACGTTTATTGAATATTGTAGTATGTTATTTTTATGTTTATAATTATTTTTGTAAATTATTTTTTCCATTGAGTCCAAATTTTCTCGATCAGCTATGTACGGTTTCATAAATCATTCGAAAATACATAACATAACCTATGTTCGTACACATTGTCTATCTTTAAACAAAATATTATTGTTCAATACAATTCTCAAAGTTTTGTATTTACAATAGTAAGTAAGCCATTTAGAATTTTAATTTTACATACATTTTAGTATATATTTTGGTATGTTTAGAATATTTCTCCAAAACGGCCAAAACATATGCTTGTCAGCATCAAGTCATCGTTTAAAATGTTCAGTTTTCTATTAATAAAACAATAAATAAAAATTATATCTTATTTATAAACTACAAATCGTATAAACCATATGGCATTTTTAAGGTAATTTTTGTGGTAAAATGCATTTTTTTTAAGGGAATTTTTTCCTATTTTTTAGAACATATTTGTATGACTTTAAGTGAATTTAAATCCGGGCCCTTAACATTATTAAAGAATATTTTAAATTGAAATTTCTAAATTATTTTATATTTAAAAGAAAATCCTCAAATTGAAATAAATTGGTATAAAGAAGAAATGTTTATTACAGTTTATTATGTTATTTGAAATCAGTAAATTGCTTGTAATATTATTTATGTGACCATCGAAGTCGCTCTGCTGTATGTAGTTGTCGAGTACAAGTGTACAACAAAGTGTTTGTGTAATTTTACTATCAAAATTAAACTATATATTAATGTTGCAAAAGAAGTAAAATTTATAAATGTCTGTCATCTTACCTCAGATAATATGTTATATGTTTTTCTTTCTCGTAAAAATACAGTTCACCTGGTGTTCGTTGACAATGTTGATTTCAAGTAGAATGTAACGTACGTGTACTTACAAGATAAACAATTATCGTATTTGTTGTGTTGTGCCTGATATGGTTTAAACTAGATTACTTTGTTGTGTGTCTAAAAGCTAATTACATTAATTGCATACGGTTATTAATCTACGTGTGTGCTAGAGGAAGCTAATCAAATTATACAATGGGCTACGTCTGAGTTGAACCTGGTAGGTGGGTAAATAAAAATCCATAAAATGTAGCATTAGCTAATTCACTCACTTCGGAATCGTTGGTACGTGGTTATGGGAAACATGTGACTTTAATGTGGTGGTCAGTCAGTTTAGATTCGGAATTAAAGTATTACTTACATTCATTTTGTGATTCTATTTTATTTAATCATGTTTAATTAAATAAATCATATTATATAATATGCAGTTATCTATGGTTGTATTATTTGTAGAGTATATTTTTTCTTATTTTTTAAGTACCTAGATAAATGCAAATCATTAAAATCGTATCAATATTCAGTGTCCTATGCTAAATCTTGATTCTATATGTACACTAGTTTTAATCATAATATAATGGTAAATATTATGTATTCATTGTTCTCAATCATTGAGTTGGATTGAAAACGATGAATAGACCTTTGCTCAGGTTATATAATAAATCCATTAGGTACCTACTAAACTAATCGCCTTTTAAAACGAAGTCTAAAGAGAAATTATTTAACTTTTAAATATTGAATTGCACTCGGAATAGAGTTCATCGGTTGGCGTGGATCACGTTAGTGGCCGTTTCCACACCCTAGAAACTGATGTTAATGGCGAATTTATAGACATTAAATTCGTCAGATTTAGGGTGGAAGAAAAAAAAGGAAGGGAAAATGATTTCTATTCCAGTAAATACTGTAGTCCGTGTGCGTTCAGAAGCTTTTAGAGAGTTACGTTTCGTCTTTGCCACTGGCCTCTGCTATTGGCGAATGAAATCAACCGAGTGTGAACATATTTTAAAAGAACAGTCGTAATTCACTTAAATGGCCTCGTTGTGTTTACTCTTAACATGACGGGGTGTGCGAACTTCACAGCAGTAGGGTTATTGTTATTGGCTACCAGCAACGACGTTGGTCATCGTTGTCAAGGTTAGTGGTTTTTCATATATACTTCCACCCATGGATTTCATTATATAAAAACGTATAATAGAATATTGTGTTTAGTAGGGAATTTTCATTTTTCTGCTATTATCCACCATTAATTTATTTTATTTTATCTCTGCTCTTTGACTATACACCAATAAAATATTTAAAAAATATTGTGACCTACCTCATATTATGCTCTATGTACATAATATTAAAATTGTTTAATATACATTTCTATATATATCTTATGTATTTTGTATATTTATTTACATTAATGTTCGGTTGTTTGATAAAATACAATAGGTAATGAATATATTTCTTGAAATCGTTTTTATAATTTATTAGCTTAGTATAAAAATATGCTTATATTTAAATTACATTTATACTATTATATAAGTTATTATTTTGCAATTTTTCTTTAGGTATACAATTTAGAAAAAATTTAAGCAATCATAACAAATCAAGAGTTATACTTACATATTAGATTGAAATAATAAATATTACTATATATACATATATACATACATATATATATATTTATAATTAACGTGGAATGACAATTTGAAATATTTGAAAAACTTTTCATTGTCTATACAAAAATGAGTGCTATTATAATAATTATTTGCTAAAAATTAAAATTCTCAACAACTGTTCTTTTTTTGAATTACAATAGAAAAAACTAAGTAGATTTCTTCAAAATCTGGTCTTGCGTAAATATTCTAGTTGTCCATCGGTTTTTTGTTTGGTTTTCCCAATTATTAAGAAACGTACTGAGATTTTATTATTTTTTTTAGATCAAATTGTCTACAGACCAACAGCAAAATTAAATATTGAAGTAAATATTCCGCTCCAATACGCGTAATATGTGGTGACAGACATACAAAATACCTATCTAAAACTCAAAGTTGTAAAATTTATCCCGAACCAAAGATTTAATGGATAAAATCCATTCAATTATATACGACATTAATAACCTCCCATATCGTTCTATTTTTAGGTTAAATACACAATAACGTATTTCTTCAATCGATAACTTTCTGGTTTTGCTTTGTTTTTAGTGCATTATTGTAATTTGCAAGTACCTATATAATAATGTCAATGAATATTCGTACTAACATAATATTTTTTTTATTATTCAGTAGTATTTCATACATTTACATAATTGATGTTTTTAGGGGGGGGGGAGGAACGATTATTTAAAACACGTTTTGTATGTGTGGCAAAGATTCGTTGCTAAAAATCCCGGGTGGTCACCCATCCAGGAACTAGCAACGCCGGCCGATACTTACACTCTGAGCGTTTCCGCAGTTGAGTGTACGCAATTTGAGATAGTATTATGTTCATTCTACATGACCTAAATAAGAATAGACATTTGGGTTTTCTTCTTGTATCTTAATATTTTTATTTATATACTATTTATTGCGTATAAAGGTGATCGGATTTTATGTACCGCTTCGTATCAGGAGCATAAAGAACATCGAGATAAGCGTTTGAACTTCGATCGATTGTCCATAACGTTTAATTATTTTTTACGTTTATATGTTATTTTCTTGTGCTCATTTTTCTGCGCATAAGTACCGGGGCACTATTATAAATAATAATGCTGAACGCAAACCTGCAAGCTATGTAATAAAAATAAAACGGTTAAGTACAATAAAAAGTAATAAATATTATTATGATAGTATGATGCTCTATACGGAAGATCGTGGTACAGTGGTGAGGGGATATAGGGACCACTTTTACGCGTGTCCCGTGTGCACAAAATAACATATTACCTATTTTTTAACTTTCGTAAAATGAGCTGAATTGTATAAAGTTTTTATGAAAATAATAATATTTCTTTCACTTAATCACATAGGTCATAATAATATAAACGAGCAATATTTTTTTTATTCGTATACATTGTGTTTATGATCATTGATCTGTAGTGCAGTACATAAACTGTTGACATACATTCTATTAGACTCTTTAATATAATATAAAAATATACAGGGTGTAATAGAACGACACTTGACACAAAAAATAATGTATTGATATCTACAGTTGAATTATGAAAATTATATGGATATTAAATATTTTAAGAAATATACTGAATAAAATATATAAAAAAATATACTTAAGAAATATTTATGGAAATTCGTAAAAACGATATTTTGAAAAAGTTATTAGGTACGTTTTAAATCAATTTTTACTCCAAAAAAATATAAATATTTAAAAAATTAAGTATATCCGTCTTCAATTAACGTTTTTATCTTTAACATTTTTCTAAAAATGAGATATACAAATAAGTAATTTTGAATTTTTTCAAAAAATTGTATTAAATTTATCGCTGGTGTATAGTTTTTAAGGAGTTCGAAATAGACAACTTTCAAATTGTAAGTGATCACACACACTAATGTGACTATGATTCTCTCAAAGTTATGTGACTGTGTGTAAAAGAAATAGCGGAGTGTCTACGCACGCGCAAGTACAAGTCACGGTAGCGGCGTTGCGTGCGTTAACGGTAAACAATTTATGCTCATTTGTATGTATTTTGTTCCATCCTACCGATCAACATAATAATGCGATGATATTTCAGAAAACTGATCTGAATTCTTTATAATGTATTATTGAGAGTATGTTTTGGCTAAAAGAACTGTTGACTATTGATCCCCTTACAAAAAAAAAAAAAAAAAAATTAATCGTTGATAAGAAAAAAGTTATTTAATTGTCAGATCTTTCTGTTACACTCTGTATTATGCATTTTGCGTTTATTGACTTTTCATTATATAATATTGCCAAGGCGAATAAAAATGATATATTTTCGTTGACTGACTTGTCATTTAAATATTTGTTGTTTAAACTCTCTGACCTTACTGAATCTAACCCTTTTCATTTAATGTCGCCCAACACCGTAAACCTCTAGACTACATTGATGATGCGGGTACCTTCGTTTAACTATTATAGTAATGTATAGGTAGTTATGTCTAGGTAATGTCACTTTACTAATGTGTAACTAACTACGGGTTTGACATTGGAAACTCGTAAAGACTAAGTTTGCGTTCCTTCCTGATATTGCTTCAAATACCTATTTTGATTCTAAACATTTAGAAGCAACTAGTTATATGAAGACTAAATATTAATTTTAACTTTCGAGTTTAGTGATGAAGTAAAATCGTTTTGAAAACGTGGTGGAAAGCGATGAGCTCTATTTGGATTGTTTAGTACACCATATTGTTATTGTCTTTTTTCTTAAATGCTTGGTAGAACCAACCAGTGAGTTTCCAATGCTTTTTAATTTAAATATATTGGCGGAAACTGACGATGGACGACCTATCATCTTCGTATTGTTAATATATTTACGATTGTTGTAGTTTCTAACAAAGCTAAACGTTCAGTGGTTCGTCATAGAACACAGTTTTCGAACTGAGAACCATCAAGCCGCCATTAAGCCATCATTCCGTCTATTTTGAAGCCTCATCCGTACTCTATTGTTACTTAGAACCCATTGCATAACTAATAATACTTATTTGACAATGGATACTTAATGATAACATAGTAGCTCAAAACTTATTATGGTGATTGAAAATGTATTGAATGAATATTATATTTGTTTATTTTCTCCATTATATTTTGTTCTCCGATTATAATTTAATAATATAAAGGGTTCATCTTCTAGGTCATTAATTTATATAATTTGTTTTCGCGTTAATGCATGGATTAACCGAAATATATTCACCTAAATATTCTCCGCTCAGATATCAGTAACACGTTGTGTTACTGTTTATTTCCGAAGTGTCCGCGGTGTATATATACTTTGCTACGGTCCGTATTGTTGAAATATATAATATTATACGAGTATATTATATTCAAATCTTTAAAATCCTAGAACTTATTTTTAAACGCAGTAGATTGATCACTCCTAAGTAAAAAGTATTTGTATTGTTGTTTTTTATATTAGTTGATTGTAAATTAAAGTATTAAACCTTGGGTTGTCACTCCAGGCAATTTCCAGGAAACGATCCCAGGAAGGCTCGTTTCTGGGAACACCTACTGAATACTGAAAAATTACAACTTTTATCTGTTAATATTTTTGTTATTATTGATAGTCACAATGTATTTTGATGTATGTATTTTTTACATAAGACTAATAATATATTTTTTACAAATTATAATAATATAATTTAAATTGTATATTATAAAGATGTATTATCTTGTGCAGCATAGTTATATATTATTTTTATATTAAAAAAAATTAATGTGTTCACAGTAATTGTACCTGTCTAGTATATAATATAATATTAAATACTGTTCGACTGCTGAGGAAACATTTTTAAATAGTTTTTAGATTCAAAAAATATAGTCAAAAAAATGTTGTTTTATGTATTACTATAAAAAAAATAGCTGACACGTCAATGTTTGTTTATTGCTAGGTTTTTGTGATTGTTCAACTGCTTTTGGGTGTAACACGCTGTGGATGGTTAGGTTAGGATGCAACCTGGATGCAATATATTTTTAAGTGTAAATGATATATTTTAATTTATAGCCATTCTGACCGGCGTTTTCCTTGAGATTCGCTTGTGATTATGAGAGTAGTACATTATCAGGTATGCAATATATACCTGCGCATCACGCGCATGCCGCGTAATGTCTACGTTAGTGTATAATTTAACTCTAAAGTATCAAAAAATGCAAAAAAATGCAGGTCCCCCGAAACTATGGTTCGCACTCGAAACATTTTGTACTGAAATACACAGGGCTATCACTTTAATAATAATAATAATTATTATTAAAACCAATAGCAACCATTTATTAAAAAACATTTTGATTGTATAAATCTCAAAATCACTGTTTGTGAACCTCCCCGGGTTGTCCCTCTCACGACAAAATGTAGCCTATCTTCTTCTCCTAATATGTCTAATCTATCTTTGCACCAAATTGTATCGCAATCGGATGAACGGTAGAAGAATGCATAAAAATATGCTTAAAGTGTCTCCGGTTTTTTAAAGTTTGTAACAGCGTGTCCTTATTATCGGGATTTTGTTTTGTCCCAGAAATATAATTCGTTATGATCGCATTGCATAATTTCATAATTTGGTATTACCTTATTGAGGGGAACTTCCGTTTTCATTATACCCATTTATTTAGCAGTGAGATTTTAAGTGATTAAAATTGTTTAAAAATTCAAATACTAATTAATTAAAAATGGTTGATTTATTTTAAACATTTTATTATTATTAACAGTTACAACAAAGTTGTTGGATAAAACTGTTATCAAGTACCAAAAATATGGTTATTGTTTGGATATTTATTTTTTGAATTAATGTGATAAAAAGTCTAGTAATTGTAATAAGATTCATGGATTCCACCAGTAAAGTAGGAACATGTACAATAATTTAATACTTGTACCAATTGAATCCTAATGTTCTGTTTTTTTTTAATACATAATTTAGATTCTGATTGGAACGAATGATGTGCGTGTTTGTGTTTTCTGTGTGTTATTACCTTTTAAAACAGTAAAAATTAATTGGTTTTCAACTTTGATGTAATTAAAAATAGAATTATTGTAGAGGCTTGAAATTCTCACGGAAAATTCATATTATAGCATATTTTAAAATGTATTAAATAGTTTTAGATTTTTTTTGTGCTTCCTATAATTTTTAATTGTAGTTAAATATATTAAAAATATAACAAATGCAATCTTTTCGGTAAAAATGAACTCAATCTATACTGAGTATTAATCATAGTGATATAAATATTACTATTAAAGCAATATATAATTATATCATAAAATGTATTTAGTGGTATTGGCTGACAGTCTTCGTTCTGAATCGTTTTTCCTATACAATGATTTATCTTGAATTCAAATTGAATACATATAATATAACAGTGACTTACTCAAATCTGAGGTACACTCGACACCTACCATACAGCATTTTGAAGCTTTTAGGGTAGTTATAATATGCAGTATAATAGTGCGTTCTAAATTTTAGTTTTAGCAAAAAACAATTTCTATATTTACATGAAATATATTAACATTATTTAGTTATACGATGAATAAATTATAATTTTGCAGATGCTTAATTATTATTTCCATGAATCCCGGACAAAATATTGTGTTCCCGAGAATTAGAATTAACCATTCCTGACTTTATCTTGTTAACACCGCACCTAGGTACATATAATATATTATTTGAACTGATGTAATAATGATTATATAGTTAACAGATTATATTATTTAATATAATTTAGAATGCGTAGTTATTTTATTGAGTATTCGACGGTGCTATATAATATATTGACGATAGTATTTAGTCAATTTTTAAACGGTGTGAATTATTATGATGATGTTATCATTAACTAATTATTAATATTAAGTGAAAATAAGTATAATGTATGTAGAGTAAAAACAATAGTTAATAGTGATGTATATACAGTGAATAATAATAATATAATTTATGAAATATTACCTTTTTTCTCCGATAACAGTATTAACAGAGAAACACACTGATTATATTACCTACGTATATTTATGTAGGTACTGGTATTATATGTTATTAGGTATGAATAACTATAACTGTCTAAAATTAAACTTAAAGCACACCAGTTTATTGATATATTAATTAATATACACATAATACTACATTGCTACTGTATAACATCAGTTACATACTATTACCGGGTAAATACAATATAATAATATGATGTAGGTAGGTGTCACTTTAGAGTACCTTCAACTTCACGCCATTGACGCATCATAGAATATTATTAAATATCATAATAATTACTGATTGTACAGATTTTTTTTTAAAATTCTAATAAAATACTGGGGAAGTTGCTGTGGTGCACTTAGGGTCGATTGTAACATCGTCGACTAGGTCACTGTAATAGATAACGTGTTATTTTGAATTCAATATAATAAATCATTGCACCCGATCAACTTTCTGAGCTGAGACAGTCAGCTATATTTCAAATTTCAATCCATATTTTATTATATAATATTTATATCGCTATTTTAGTAATAAAACGCGGTAGGTTGAACTAGTTTTTACCAAAAACCAAATTGCATACAATATACATGTATATAATTCATAAGTATAACCTATACTTTTAAGACAAACTGACGCGCGTACCGTTCATAGGATAAATAGCCTTAAATCAATGTAAATATTTCCATAGTTGTTTGTGTATATAGTAAATAATAATATGACTAGGTAGAATGATATGACTTCCAAAGGTCTTTATGAATAATGTGTTTTGTAGTACAACAAAATAACTAAAATAATTATTTTTAGTACAGATATCCAATCGCGCCCATAACAGAACTTAAAATATATTTAAAAATAAATAAATATGTACCACCTATGTATTTGTGAGATTTTTAGGTTTCCTTATAAAAAACATATACGAGAAACTTTGCATTACCTACATTTGTATATTCAATTTTGACAATAATTAATGTATAACCGATACATTTACTACTCTGCTTAGAATCTGAAATTGAATAGAATATCCTAATAGAATGATTTATAATATAAGCATTTTAAATAAAAAATGTATCCATTTATTAAAAAATTTATAAATGTGATTGCACAAATAATAATTATAACAAACGGTTAATTACAATATTTTGAGCATTAAAATGTCGCGTGTTCAATATTTTAGCATATTTCCGGTATACCATTAATAAACACCATAATACTTAACAGGTATACCGAAATAAATAGGATTTACAAATTACACATATTTTATATATTTATGTATACTTTATTGTTCACTAGTCAGTTAGACAGCACAAAACTTTTCAAGTTCAAAAATGGTTCGACTGGGGTACTTATTTAAAGTGAGTTCACATTTTATGGTTTTCGCAATAAACGATAAGAAATCGTCAATTTAATAGCGTTGCTCTCAATATTATCGTAATTTGCAATATCGTATAAAACAGTATTTTAAATCTACACATGTTTCAATAATACAATAAAGGTTTATTGTTGAAACCCATCATTTTACATCATTGTTGGTGATAAACTGCGTTACTTACGATATCCTAATAAACAATATGCGCATACTGCAGTGCATATTATATTTGTTTAAGTAAATAAGGTTCTCAAATCATCAGCGTTTGTGTATTTACATTTTGTATTTTTATCTATAATATACATCAGATACCATTCACTTACAACTCGTTCATACGAAATCTACATTTTACTTAAACTGAAACTCTCTGTTTTAAATATGAACAATTAGGTAAATTAACGTTTCTCGGCTACTTTTTGTACGTATCAAAATTGTTTTAATATGATAAACCTTTGACTATTCTTATAACTGATATTTGTTATGGTCTGTTATTGTTCGTACGGGCATAATTTTTCATATAGTTATTGAATATAGGTACCTAACTTTTGTTATATTTATAATATAATCTACTTCTATTTTGTTTAATTGTGTATACCCGCCATTTTGTAATAGAAATTTTATATTTTAATAGTATTTTTGAAAATGTATATTAAAATCGTATATATGAACATTCCATGTAGCTATTAAATTTATTTTAAGAAATGTATTCTTCTTTCAAAAGTCATGGGACAATTTAAAACATTTTTTGCTCTTGCTAAAAAACATCTACTTTAAACTTTTATGAAAGTTTTGCCGGATGAAATCGTTTCTTGAATATGAGTGGCGTTCGCAGGAGAACTAAGTGAATGAAGTTTGGATAAAACTTTGATAGCGAACACGTTACGTTAACTTTGTAAATCATTCGTTGGGATGTGGTAACGGGGTCAAGAATAATTTAATCGACTAAAGAACTTTGAACCGTACACTCATAGATAGAAATATGTTGCTGATTCCTCGCAACGATTATCTTGTGTCTGCAGGGCCATGGTGTCTTTATTTCGTGGAATATTCTATTAACTTATTAGTAATCAGTAAAAACGTATTATTTACCTATTAAAGTCGTATCATTGCGTTTTTTTACTTAATTTTTTTTCAGATTTATTATTATTTACTGCTAATGGATATTAGATATATGATTGCATTTGGCATAGCGTTTAAAATGTTTAAATGTTTCGAATACACTTTATTTTGCAATCTCTGAACTTCAGTATTATTATAAGTGTAACGAAAGTATTAACTATAAGTTGATATTACGAATTTCAAACGGGTTTACTTCCATATTTATTATTTTTTTTTTAAATTAAATGTCTCTCTACTAATAAATAATAAAAAATAGTGTTTAATAATGTTAATGATATATTGCAACTTCAAAAATATCGAAAACGAAAAATATAATTCAACTTACCCATTTATACAAATAAATTATTACTATCGTGTTTGACACTCGTTTTGACGGTACGCTTTTGTGTCATATGTATAATCAAATGCTTTTCACATCAGCTCAATTCTAGTCACCAACAGTGGTTCGTTATTTATTCAATTTACAGCTCTAAAAACCCTGATTTTTGTTGTATTAATATTTTTTAACTCCGATCAAATATGTAGTTATCTGATATCGTATCACCCCTATTTGCTACACCCCTGTTAATAGTTACCCTTTTATTAATGTTCTTTTATTGTAATAGCTTTTGTGTGTTTTTTTTTAGTATAGATATAAATCGTGTAGTCTATATGCTGTACAATTCATATAATATTATAATATTTTATCACTTTGTTGATAGCTTGTAATAACTAATTTTTATTGATTTTGGAAGTCGATGTTCAATTTTTTTTCATTTAAATCTATTTTTTTAAGCCCTGCAGTAGAACATAAAAAAATAAATATAATAATATTCTAAATAATATGTTGATTCTGATACACGTTTCTATCATATAGGTATACACGTCGAGGAAAATGTTATTCATGTTGCTATATAAGTTATTTATTATTTGTCACGAAATTCAATATTTTGGTCGAGCTTCTTTTAATCTGATTTTATTGTTGTTCAATTGAATACCAGAGTTTTAAATGTCTTGTTAATAACTCTTTGACTCAGTATAGATATTGTAGTATAAGCTGATTTTTGGTTTGTATTAAAATTATTCGATTGGTTTGTATGTAATTTATTTATTTTTTAATTTTATTGCCACCTCATTTATACATAATACAGTAGTATATTAAGCCAAATATGTAGTATATAATCATACCTAAACATAAATATTTAAAAAATACCTTTCGATTCCTGATTTTAATTTTTAATATTCCAAGAACAATGTTTTTTTTTTGTCGCTGTCGCTGACAGTATATATACGCTCAACTGATATGCTACATACGCGCTCCGAGAAGCTGTCGGATTTTGAATACTTTTCATAAGCGCGTGAAGCCAACCGTATACAACATCCCCTAGTTCGTTTATAACTGATTTTAATTAATTCACCCTCGCCCCCCTAAAGAAGGACGGACAGACAGACAGACACGTCGTCTCCCCGCCGTGTGCATTATTGTATGAATGCATATGAATATTTTGGCGTTTAGACGATGAGTCGGCGCCTCCATCGTATACATAATACGTATATATATATAGGTACCGAGCCCTTCCGCTCGCGCATGGTTGCCGGGTGGTCGTCGGGTCGTGTGGGGTATGTGGGGCAGCGGTGTCGGCGTGGTGTGGGTAAGGTGATGCGCTCTTGACTTTCGGCGGTTCCCTGACCACACTCCATCCCTTTTTTGACATTATTAGAACGCCAATGGGGATTATGCTAATTCTCGTTGCTGCTTCTGGTTTCGTTCCCCGGAGGACTCAGGCGTGGAAAACGCTGTTTTATGCGCGTTGATGAATAATGAATAACATGCGTGTGTGTAACGATAATTTTTTTTTTTATTAAAACAAAATAACCCGAGAAAATAAATTGGATGCTTGAATAATTGTATCACTATAATAATAATAATAAACATAATATTATATAATATTATGTATGTCTTGTGTGGTGGAAATCTACCGGAATTATGATCGCAGTCTGCTGCACTGGCCTGACGAGGGCTATCCGCTCATTTATCGGACAGCAAATCATATCCTATCGATCGGATACCTATCGATATATCCCATAATACTCTGACAAGACTTGTTTTAATGTCTCGGTTTAAGCCATACTATATAGATATTTAGCGTATGGAGTGCGATCACGACATGTCTGTATATCTCTATAATATGTAATATTATTATTTATACCACGGAGCGAATGGCGCCCGGGACTGCCCGAAACGATAACATATTCAACCATAATCTCATTAATATTATTATTTTGTGTTGATGGAAATTATGTCTTACAATAAGAGTGAGTGTGTCTTGTTTTAAATGCAAACACAAATAAGTAATGTTGGATTTTTCATCACTGCAATAGGTAGGTACCTAAGAATTATGTTTTTATTTAATTTTAATTTTTTTTTTTCATTTACAAAGAACACTAATTCTCGATGGTGACGGATTTCACAATTTATATTTCATTATAATAACACAACAAACTATCATTTGAAATGAATTTAAACCATTCGCATCTTCTATATTATATTCCAACGAACTATAATTAAATTATATAATATATTATATGAAATCGATTACTATTTTTTATAAGTCAATTAGAAAAGACTGCGTGGAGTTTTTATTGAATTATTTTTTTTAACTTGCCCGCACGCTTACTTCCAGAAATTGATTTTGTGTTTTAAGCCCACCTCCATCAATATTATTGTTTATTTAAGCATTGCATTCGTTACATTTTTTGTTATGTTTACGGGTATGTGCATATGGGTTTGAACGTATCTCCGACCTATATTGTTTACACAAACGAATAAGGAGAACCCTTCGTTGGAGCTTCCTCGTGTCGACATGAAAAGCGCTCCGTGTTTGAACTCAATAGGGTTACATTACTTATCACATTTACGCGCGTGTATGCGTGAGTGAGATAAACATATATATCTATAAAATAATATAAAACATTGGCATGGAAATACAAATATACCATTACATTGTGATGACATTTATAAAGCGAAAACGGCAGTATACCGTGGTATAACGTTGTTTGCTGCTATATTTAGACAGTTTACTACGGTGTATACGGCGAAATATTTAAATACCTACTATTCCTTTTTCCCCATAAATGTAAATTCAACGGCTGTAATTGTATTTTTTAGACATCGTTTAAATTCCATAAATAAGTCAATGTTCTCGGTACCTATGTATTATTATTTATAGGAATTTTCTGTATCCATATATATACCGTAAATAAATTATGATTTGAAGGACATATGAATAAATGGAAGAAATAAGACGCATAATGGTTACTTGGCATGGAAGTCTATTTATTTATGTATTAGGTTTTCTTGAACTTCATATATTACCTACTCAAAGTTTTTAAATATTCAGATAAATATTATATTTATTTTTACTCATGGCGTATGAACAATACTCCATGAAAATAAAAGATGAAACATCCTGGGCTTATTGATTTATTATTTTTTCATTGATATTTTTTTAGTTTCAGTTGTTCGTCATAAAATATGTGTACTCACATGATTCAATTTTAATTATTATACCCAGAGCCCCCGGGTTTTAATGTTTTAACATTGAACAACTCTACAATGAAAAATACAATCATGACCTAAAAAAACTATGAGCACCACCATGCTCTCAAAAGTTATTTTGTATTTAATTTAACGATTTTTTTGTTTTCAAAGAATAATATAGTTTTTCAAAAATATCAAACCACGTATACTATACATAATATATTATAATAGTATAATTATTATTGTTTTACTCGCAGCGGCTTATACATTTATAATGTTTGTCATCAACTTTTCGTTTGGATAAACACGGAACAAAGTTGTTCGGTATTTTATATGCTGCTGCTCCTCGTACACAAAGTACAAATGAAATTGTCTTGCACACATTTGTCTTTATTATACCGCACAGGACTATTATATTTTTATCGCTTAAAGTTTTTCGTACTTGAGTGTATTGATACGTTTTTATTGGTGATCATAATGTATGTATACAAATCGTTTTGGGTTTTATTATTGACATAATCCCAAAGAACAACGTATCATTTGGTCGCACGCAAGACGGCGTGCTCGTTGTGCGCTTGCGCACTGTTAAGCCTGCGTGTCTCTGGCCCATCGGACCGTGTGCTCGCATAATATAATGTGTGTGGCAGTGCGTGAAGGCTTGCGGTCCCTTCCCCCGTCTTGACTTTCATGGTTTTTACAGCGGTGGTGGTGAGGCGAATGGAGATTTTGGCCCCCGCTGTCGGGAGTTAACAAAATAAATCCCTTATTTTCTCTTTGTTGTTCGTCTATATATATAGTCAGATTTCATATTTTTGTGCTCGCGAATGTTGTGGTCGAAATAAATAGAAAAAAAATAATAACATTAACGTGTCTGTATGCAAGTATTATACATATTATATTGTAATCTAAAAAGTAAAAAAAAACATAAAAAAATGTGCATATAAAAAAAGACCGTCGTTGTAGTATTTGTTGTGTTTTGGACTTGCATGTGCTTCCGTTATCTCGCGGGTAACTTCCGACGGCTCTCAGGATAATGTGTGTTCGCCCCAAAAACGAACCGACCGTGAAATTGGATGGTTTTAAGCTTCTAGTCCATGATGTGTTACGAGTTATTTCGTAAAAATAATTATTATACTGACCTAGCTACACGATGATGCGATATTTTATAAAATAAATATAATAATAATGTAAATTATGGTATACCTACTACTAAAGGGCCGAGTTCCTTTGCCTATTAAAATAGTTTTATTATTTATGTTAATTTGTATGAAAATTGCATTGATCAATACTAGATAACAACTTTATTTTCAGTATTTGATTGAACTTTATTTTTTATATTTCGGTTCTTTAATTGAGATATTAACTCAAAGTTAAGTATTATCATTATTTAATTAGATGCCTACGAATTGTTTCTGTATTATCTTTTGGAAAAAATCTCTGATGGACTTTGGTGATTATTTTTAAATTAGGGTGACGTCAAAATAAAAAAAAATGCTCATATACATAATATATAAGTACATCTCTGTTGAAATAATACCATAGCATTATGTAAATTATTTGTATAATTTTTACGAAACGGTTGTATAGATTTAAAACAGATTAAAAGCTTCCCTGGCGTTTCACACGAAATTTAAAATAAAAAAAAGTGTTACTTTATAATATCTCTATACAAATTATATTTATTGATATATACAAAGTATTTTTTCCACGAATTCGTCATTTATTTAATGGAATTTTCTCATTATTAAATAATTTTATGACGTATTTGTTTATGATAATTTAATTAATTGTTCATTATTTATTTAACTAATTCACTAATTGTGGTCTAGCCCTGAATAAATAAATTATGAAAGTACATTAGTTGTTATTCAATTATGATTGTTTTTAGTAGGTAGGTAGTTTGTCTTGCTTTCTTAATACTTAATAGGCATTTTACTTAGGAAGAGGAGAGGAGACTGATATTAATGAATATACCTATACCATGTAGTAATTAAAGTACACAATTAGATTTGAAACTCAATTTTTAAACAGTTTAAATTTCAAGATTTACCGTGGCCACTTATTTTAGTATTTTATTTTAAAAATAAGTAAATTGTTTGATTTTAAGTTTGTTACATTTATGATAACAGTTATTATTACAATTCAGCAACTTAATGACTTATATTATTCAACACGAAAAACATAATTATATGTTTATGTTTTACTTTAAATTATAATAGATATATAATATGCGAGTCTTCTTACAAATGAATAATGATTTATTTCCGCTACACAGATGATAATTTAATTAAAGGTTCAACGTATTTACATTTTCAGAAACTTTACCCAGTCATTTTAGAGTAGTTGATGGAGTTATTGGGGCGGGTTCTGAGTTTGGTTCTTGTTTTTCTACGGTTTTTTTTTCTACAATCAAATAGATTAGGCATTAAAATTTATTTTTATTACAAAAATCAAGCAAACAGTTATTTTCAATAGCCTTTGTTATGTTAAATACATTTATTATAAATAACATTTTATAAAGTATAATTTATGTTTAATAATGAACCAGAATGCTTGTAGCTGAAGTTAATGCGTGTTGTGCAATTCAGAATTTCTCAATTACGTTTGTATATTTTAACATAAAATAATTACAATAAACTTTTGAGTACAATACAATGAGGTGTTATAATATCCCATAAATTAAAAATATATCTTACAATTGGTAGAAATTTGGTATGGGTATGATAAAACTGATCAATTAAACTGTTAATTTCTATTTTTACGGATACATTACTTTATTGTTATTTGTTATAAGCATTGTATGCAATTAAATAATAATAATAAAAAAAACCGGGGAAGTAGATCTAATATATTATAGTTGTTTACGAGTTTACTTCATCATTGAGTAGGCCACTGTACTGGATGTGTTATATTTGAAGTCAATGATAAATCATTTAAATTAAATTATTTATTGTATAATTAATTCGAAAAATGATTCTGAGTGGAGACGATGAGATAGCTTATAATCATATTTTATTATTTAATAATGCTGCTATAGTAGTGTTTTTCCATTAATAACACTAACGTATTTTAAGTAAATGTATGCCAATACTACGTCGCATAAACTGTTATTATTTTTTTATATCATATATATTATAAAATTTATTAATTTATAACACAATTTTGATTTACTTAAGCATTGTGTGAATATATGATCGGGATACAAATAATTTCATATTAGTCTAAATTTGTTGAAAATATTATAGACATTAATAATATAGGTAAGTAATGACTTAAAGCTTCAAGAACATACGAATGATTTTTGAATTACAAAAAAAAATAACTAAAATTGTTTATGGAAAAGTTGTTAGATTTCATTTCAATATCCAACTATTGAACAGTTTAAATTTCAAGTGCCTATAATTGATTTTAAAATTCTCATAAACAAATTAATGTTACTTTAAGCTATAAACTTTTTGTTTATTCCAGTAAGTCAAGTTCGGTGAAATATCGTATTATATTTTGCAGTCTTTGCAGCCCTTATAGGTATTAGAACTAAAATTGTATGCATTTTTCACTGCTAATTAGTTTGTACAGTTAGTAATTTAAACAGAATTTCTAACAATTTTTTTAACATCTAATAATGCATAAAGAAATAATTTTTTTCTTTGTATTTGATTTGACAAAATTAGCCTTAACATTTAAAAATGTATAAATATCATATGTCTGGAATATACCGTTTTAAATGTTCGGTAGTATTACGATTATTCATTTTTTAAATAGGTACGACAAAAAAACAAAATCGATTTTGTCAAAATTGGTGTTGCGTAACATTCCTGTTATTCCATATTTTTTTTATATTTCCGATTATTTTGTAAAGTTCAAGTAAATTTGCGTAATTTTAGCTCCCCATAAACACAAAATAAATTTAAAACCTAACTTACAAATATCACCCTTACATTTGAATGGCGAAGTTTTTTAACTGGTTGTTCTAGAAGTGACTTCCGGCACACGAAATATAACACACATATATATTACATAGATGAGAAACTGATGCATCTCCGTCGCTCCGCTCATAATCTAAAAGTATATGCTGTAAGAAAATTAATCCGAAATTAGCAATTTAAAAACACAAAACTGCATGCATTTTATTTTTTATCAGATTAAACTTTGTCAAAACTGGTGTTGCGTGTTAACAATCCCGTTTTTTCATATTTTTCAAAATTGTATTGTATATTTTTGACCCCCCCCCTCCAGGTAAGAACTAAATTTAATGTTCTACTAGAAACCACTCTTAAAGTTGTATATCGAAGCTTTTCAACCGGTTGTCCTTGATGTGACGTCTGACACACGAAATACAACACACATATAAACCGGAAACCTATGCATCCCCGTTCCTCTTCTCATCATCTAAAAGTACATGAAATAAGAAAAATAATCCGGCATTAGCAATTTAAATTAATAAAAAAAAATTACAATTTTATATTTTCATCAGATTAAGCTTTGTCTCCAGGAAATTGCGGTACGTGCTCGTAAATAACATCGTACGTAATAAATAACGAAAGACCTAAAGCCATTGAAATTATTTTATCTCCTTTGTCCCCAACTGCAGTGTATGATTCATTTATCTATATATTATTATGCAACGTCAGGGTGAATCCATCAACCGTGCAGCCATCGTTATCGAATTAATCGTCAATCGTGCTTGACATTTTAATCAAGTACCTATGTCTAAACGCGTAGTTATTGGTCGGTAAAATATAACATACGCGTGACGTTGGCCAGCAAAATTATACATATAATATAATATCTAATCAAATTCTTTTGCGTCAGTTATGCTTTTATTTTATGTGTGCAAGCGCACAAACAAAATCCATTAGCGCACACCGTTTCCGCCGAGTTAGAAACTCTTATTTGAACAATAGCAATCGTCGCATCCTCGCGGTCCCAATGAATATTCATTTGACCGCCGCCAGCGTATATTATATTATGAATAGGAATGGAATTTCAATAAATATTCTATCCCTTTTTGTAACGTAATTAATTGGACTCAAAGAAATTGTTATAATTATACCACCAAATTGTTATCAGTATGTACAATGTACATATACTATTATAATATAATATAGTGGCGGTGAGTTAAAAGTTGGTTTTGTAACGCAAATGAAACTTCGCTCCTATTTCCGGTTATTCACTTGTTTCGAGAATTTCTTCAATCGATGGTCGCAACTCCATTAGCAGCTGTACACTGTGTATTTTTTTTATAAAACTTGCAGGTGTAAATGGACGTTATTAAATTAAAAAAATATATATATTTGTTTATTTTGCGGTACATAACAAAAGTTCTAAAATTGCTTTTTGTAATTATTTCGACTGTGACGACGTTCCACCGGGTGTTTTAATTTTGCGTTTGTATATTTTGTCGAACGAAACAACAGTAGTTTAATAAGTAATTATTATAAATATTTATATAGATATAATATATATAGGTACCTATACTTACATTGTACCGCAGTACTGTTCTACAACACTCGTACAGCGTATCTAAATATTTGAGGATCATAACTTTGTAGCGAATTTCAAACAGACGTGTTGTGATAGTGTAATAATAATTGCTGTATGATTGTTTACAAACTTGCCATTTACATACTCTTCGTTATTTCGCATCTCAATTTATAGTGGTGTGTGTGTGTTTGCTAATACTGTATATATATCGCGGTGTTGTTTACTCTGTTTAATTGCTTGCATTCATTATTACGTTCTACCAGCAGGTGTATAATATTATTTGCATTATATGCGACTCGAAACGATGAATTATATAAAATATATCTGATAATATATACCTGCATATACCTAAGTATACGATTTGTGTGTGTGTGTGTATGTGTGTGTTTATCGAGAATTTCTTGAGTTCACCGCGTTGATTCATACAATCATCGTGGCGGCGGGGGACGGTACTATACAACGGCGCTGAATAATAATATGTTAATTAAATTTTTTCTTGCCGGTCGTATAACTACGATGATAATAATAATATAATATATTAACTAAACCGCGAACGCCGTTATACACGCGATCTGAGAGGTGATATTATACCATATACTCGTACATGTAACCTACAATATTATTATAATATACGTGCATGCACCGCTCGGTATATAAAACGTATGTGGTTTTCCTACGTATGAATGTCATCGGCAAAAAAGGGTTGGATTAGGTTAGGTCGTTTGGTTCGCGGGTGGCCGGCATCAAAATATATCGTTTACCGTATAATAGTTAATCACTGCGATTATAAAACGGTACGTGGCGAACACTGCTTATATATATATACGGTGTATGATATACCATAATATAATATAATGTGATATCAATACGTAGGTATATACGTGCATGCGTACGCACCTAACCTATACTCACGAGCTGGTTGTTATAACACCGAGAGGAGTGTATATCGTTGGCGGACGACGATGCGAACAGGGTTCAGGTCAAAACACGCTATCGTTTTGCAGCTGACGCAGTGCGTTCCTGCTATACCGTGCGCCGCTCACTATACGGCTGGCGGAGGATAATCGAAATTAATCAAAAGTCGCCGTCACGCCGGTACCGTGCGCGTACCATTTTATAATATATATATTACGGTTGATGTGTACACCTCGCCCTGTTAGTATACAGAACGCAGTCGACCTCGGCGGGTGGCGGAGGCTCGCGATGGCAAATCCTTATAAATGGCATCCCAGACGACCGACGATTTCTCTTCATTTTACGCACCCCCCCTCACCCCTTGTATATATCTTGTCAAAAAAAAAAAAAAAAAACCTGGCTGTGATTTCAATATTGGGCAAAGACACGCGTGCAGAAATTAGCCCCGTCCGTAACACCGCCGTCTTCTACTATATATTATATCCTCTCCGTTCCAATAATAAGGCCTCATCGATCCCTCTCAAATTTGTTGAACTCCGACGTTAATATCGAGGGCGCCTCGCTCTATCTATAGTATATAATATACATCATTAATCACGCCCTTCGTTGGCTTTATACGATTTTACATCGAGAGTAATTGTTAACAAACTGTGTGCGCACTATAATTAGATTTATATTATAATCTTTTTATAGTACACGATTGAATAAAGTTCCGGTTTCGATGTAATTGTGCAGGAGCATAGGTCCTCTCTTTTATGAACCCGGAATACCTTTTTTACAGTACGAGTATTATAATATTATATTTTCAGTAATATATATGCATATAATATGTAGGGATGTTAACTGTAAATTAATCGCTTTTTACAAATAAATATTTGAAACTGCTTACTTTCGGCGTGTAATAATAATATGTAAATTAAACGAGAAAAATTTGAACAATAACAAATTATTTTTACTTTTTAAATTTAATTATTACAAATAATTATAATTATAACTGTTCACAACAACATGGTGCAACGCGTAGAGTGTAGGTACACCGTACGTATGTTTAATTAAATATAGTGGTCATGTTTAGATATATAGTATTTTGTTTGAAATTTCGAGAACAGTGTTGAATATATTATATTATGTGTATCTCCTACTTTTACAATTTTAACGTAATATATGGTTGAGGGGTTACAACCACAAGGTATAATTTTGAATAATATTCATGAATTCTGAAAATCGTAAAATGTAATTACTTTGGTGTTACAAATAAAATATACATTTTATTCGTGCTTTAGAAGCGTATAAGTTTACATTCAAAGAAAAAAATTCGAAATAATAATCTTTGTTTGGCATACAAACTATTAAATCGTTCGTGGATTTCAAACTTGAAACATGATTAAATATATTTTCTCCCTAAGACTTTATAAATTGTGAAAAATCATTAGTGTATAGCTTGTACTATAAAATAGTCCCTGATAAATGGCTTGGACATTGATGAGTAATATTTTGTTCCAAAAGTTCTATTCAGTGAAGATCAGGGTCCATGATATATGATGTCCCCTATTTCTTCTTTCTAACATTTTGAGAATGAAACATTTCGTTATCTATTTCATTCCGGTTGGCTGTCATGCAATTGAAGGGTTGGTTATCGGTTTGTATTGTGTATAATCGTAATGTTAAATAAATCCTTACTGTTAATAATATTATACAATATAATGCCGATTTAAGAAAAATACGAATATAATGCATTTGTTTATTCTGTATACAAATATATATATTATAATAATACGTATGGGTTCTGTCATTGTATTATTTAATTTTACAATTAATATACCTATTGAATTTACTTTTTTTTACATCGCTTTACAGTTTATCTGACATGGCAGATCCTTTTATTCAATTATATTTTCAAAACTAACACGCAGTTTAAAAATAAAAATACGTTAAACGCATTTGTTCATTTGCTAAAAGTAAACCTACATTTATTTATATTTTATAAATGCACTATAATATTATTGTAAAACATTAATTAAAGTAATATTTGGCTATATAGTATGGTCCTTATTTCACCATAATTTGGGTGGTAACAAGTTATTTACTGACTGAGAAATAGCTAATGATTATACGTCGTTGGGGAAATGAGGAACAATAATTATTGTTGTAGTTAAATGTCGTTGTCTTCCGTTTTAGATTATTAATTACTATTTATGTAATATCACGCTATTGGTTCAAGAGAGGAAACAAAGACAACGTTGTGAATAATAAGAGAGCCTTGGAATAGTTGGTCTTATCACTGAAATTGTGAGGCTTATCCCCTAGTTACTCAATCACCTACTTAAGCAGCATATGATGTATCGTGCATTTTAATGTCATTCCGGTTTCTTTTTAATTAAACTAAAGTGTAGTTGAGAAGACTTTTGCGATCAGATGATTACATACCTACAGGGATATAGCCGATATATAGTATAGTATTTTAATTTATTTCGAGTTGACTGTAATAAATTACAGCAACGATTAATAAATGGACTAATAGTGTACGCAATGGAATTGAGTTAATGTCCGAAAGTTTTTATTATAAGCCATAAAAAAATACATTTTGTCGTACAACATACAAATTAGAATCTTCACAGATATACAATACCATCTGGTATAGTTTCAGTTAAAATGGTGCGCCCGCGGTATATATTACTGAAATAATGGCATAAACCCCGATAACTGAATGTTTTTCAGACCTATTTCAAAGTTTAATATTAGAAAACGCTACATGAAAATATTTTTTGTTTTAATTTTAATATGTAAACATGTATATTGTATTTTCTCACAAATATATGGTTGTGATAAAATATCATAGCTATAACCAACCAGATAATTCTTTACTGTGAAAAGAACCGCGAAAGGAGCGCACATAATTTTTTTTTAATACGGGTATTTAAACATTTAGTTTCGTCACTTAAGACTAAATAGTATAAAGACGACACCCTTAGGCTGTGTGTATGTATATAAATTAAGCCTATGCATCTGAATTGATACTCATCAAATTGGCTTATCTTTGGATTTTTAATCCTCTGTATAACGTATTGAGAGAGTGCATCGTTGTGATTTCAAAGCTGTGCAAGAAAAACATGTAATAATCCTGATTCAAAGGGAGAAATTGTGTGCTTAAACACTCCTTGGTTTAATTACTGTGATGAATTTATATTTTTTCTCCTCTATTAAGCGTTTAATATGGTTGATATTATTTTAGTGCCGAATATATATATATATTATGTTTTAATCTAACCTGACAGATACTATAACTAATTTGAAAAGATCGATTTTTTTAGTGCTTGGTTCGTTTAACAATATACATAATTATTTTATCTTTGATAAATCCTAATTTATGTTCTCGTTGTATATGATCGTAAACTTTGCTAAAATTATGTTTACCTACTTTATTTTTCGTTATACATTTTCAGTGCTTATATATTAACGTCAATATTAATTCACTATAATATACACGTTGTCTAGTCACATAAATTGATTACACCCAAAATAAAAGAATGGTGGTATGCAGAGAAACTCAAATAAATATTTAAAATTTTATTCGAAACGATTATTAGTAATTCCTATCACGATTCGGCAATACACAATAAAAAGAAGTTTTTAATTTTAAACGTTTCTTTCTCCCTTTTTTATAGTTTTCGTTTTTATTATTTTTTTTATTACATAGGTCATTTTGGTAAATTACGTATGCGAAGAAGACTCTTCTAATTGCGAATCGATAGAGTTTTTGTTCACACATTTTTATCTTTAATAAACGATTGTATTTCTGTAAACCCAAATTCCCCTAAAAAGTATTACCCACGTTACTTATACAATCATATTAACATTCTATGTGTTTCGATCACTCCATTCTTACGTTAGTTATTCGTACTTAACATTCTCTCTCTCTCTCTCTCTCTCTCTCTCTCCCTCTCTCTTTCTGGAAGGTTGACAGCGTTTTTTCCCTTTTTAAATGTCTTCTGCACGCCGATTTCATTTCATTTCTACCGTACATTGCATTCTTGCTGACTGAAATTCGCTCTTACACATAAACAATTTACGATCAATACGTTTAAACAGACTGTGGTTGTAACTATATTGAGTATAAATACGTAAATAATTCTATGGTTTAAAACTTTTGTCTATCATTGAACAATGTTTTTTAAAACTATTATTATGTATTTTTTTAATATTAAATGCATTTATTATACTATACTCAAATAAGAATTGAGGTTACGCCCTCGTGTTAACCTAGTTTTCAAATGTGTATATAATATGTTGAATAGTTTTATTTTTAATTAAAAAAGACAGGAGTCGCTGTATTAATCAAAAAAATGTATTGTACCTATGCGTGTACTAGGAAATTAGTATTCAATAAACATTAAATTATATAAATTGGTATATAATATTTATATATATATAGTATAAATGTACAATTTTAATTTTAATTAACAGGCATCATTAATTCAGTAGTGCAAAAAATTACGATTGCTGAAAAAATTCCGAATACATGCTGGTAATTTATTGAAGAAGTTAAGAAAAAATGTCACACATTTTTATTTTTCTCTGCACTAGATCATGTCAATATGTTGTTGTATTTGAGGACATTCAGTTGGATTTCCCATTTTCATACAGTATAAAAGAGTGACGTTATCCGGAAATAATTGCGAGATTATCTACATAAAACCATGTGCCCTTTGCAAAAAAATGAGCTGGAAAAGTTTTCCATGAAGAATAAAGCTATACCGGTGATTCAACGGGATTGGTGTTGGGTGTCCATATTGAGAATACGCGTTGTGATCCGGCGTGATTAGCAATAATTTTAATCAAATTAAAATAGATCATTTTTTGTTAACTATCATGAAAGTTTGTGTTTATTGGATAGATTAATATATTCTTTTATCTGTATTTTCAATCGAGGTGTTTGGGATGACGATGAGAAGGAAATGGACATGAAAAGAACTACACTGATGTCAGCGAGAGTGAGAAGTACATGCCGCTTGTTTTTATTGTTCATATTGGATTATACGACCGTTGTAAAGGATGAAAATGTATCCAACCAGTGGGCTACGTCAGCCTGTATTTCATACTATATATTGACAGAGTTCAAGACGAATCTTGTGCGTCGGAGTGGATAAATGTCATTTTGGACATAGCTACTACTTCCGTATAGCCACACGATTTGATGACATTGTATTCGGTTTACTGAAAATATTGTTGTTCACACACATTCCCTCTGTATAATATATGCGTATATATAGCGACGAGTCTAACCGACCTCAAGGTCAGATATACTACAGTATTAGACATCGAACGTACAACATATATACATTTATATAAAACTGTGATTTAATACAACTCGGCGTTAGTTTTTAAAAACAAATTGTAGAATGATTACGTTTCTGAATTGTCGGTCCAATTCCATTAGTGCAGGTGCCGGTAAGTATTCACGGTTCAGCCGAAATGCTTGTTTAAATAACTAATGTCCCTCAAAATAATGACCTAGTTACCACATCGTAGTGTAATATCTAAATCTGTTTCTTCAAACAAATGATGCGCCCGGTTCGGAGATCTGTTACAATGCTTTAAAGTCGATAAGGGAGTTAGCGAAACTGCCGGAATCGTTACCCGAATGAATGAATGGTTACGGCTGCTATCGGAGTATTTAGATATACAAAAACATAATAGCCACAATCCAAATGAAGACTTTATTGTTTAGCATAATAAACGATATTTGTCATTGTGATGAAGTCGGATATAGGATTTTTTTATTTTCCATAGTTTTTGCTAACCTCGACATTGATAGAGTGAGATACAAGGTCATAATGTCATTCACTGATGACTTGAAGTTATACGGACAAACGACGTAATCGTTCTCATTACATACAAATTAAAATGTTTAAATGACGATCCAGCTGAATATTAAAATAAGAACATCATATTTTGTTATTGTATGGAAATGTAGTGCGTGTTTTGTAAACATCTTTAAAAGGTAATCATTGCAGGAATGCAATAATAAGCGATACTTCGGACAAATTCTGCAATAGTTGTCTTCTTATTATTTAACCGTAGTGCACTAATCACATTGTTATCTATTTGCAAAACTTACAATTAGTTAGTATTTTTATTTGTGTAATATTCGTATAATACATTATAATATATTTATCTACTTATGCATGTTAAATTTTGTAGCATCATCATATTTATGTATACATCATACGCCGCAATGTGATAAGATAAATTTTAAGTTAAATCAATTTAAATATTTTTTCTGCGGTTTTTAACACAGACATGAATAAAAATAATTATATTCTATTTTCCATTCTTTTGATTAATGATGCAAACTATCAGATATTAGGGTTTTTCTTTTTACATACAATTAATTACTCTAATGCTAACGGTCTAAAAAAAACTCCCCATTAGTTACAATTCTCTTATCTTTTTTGAAATTTATAGCGAAAGTTGACGTCTGACTAAATCGATTATGCACAGGTATACCTATGGGTAGATTCACTTATATTAGTTAATACTAATTGCACCGTATAAAAACGACTTATATAGGTATAATAAGTTATTATATCACTATTAGATCAAATGTCATAAGTGGTCGCGCGCGCACGCATGTGTGTAATGTTATTCTCGCTGTCGGCGTTGTCCATTTCATGAGAGCTCCTATAAGTGCCTCGCCAGTGCCAAGTCATTTACATCCAAAACGTTCTCGAATTTCTATTCCTTGGCATCCGTACAATCGGCGCTCACACTTCTTTCCCCTTGTATCGTAGCGTTTTTTTTTTTTTTTTATGTTGCCATTTTGCTGGGGAATGGTGCTGCTCGCTAGGAAGCAAAACACATTGGTCGAATTTAATCAAAACCTACCCTAGGGGTTGCGTCACATCGACGCTTAGATATCTCTAGCGCGCGCCATATATGATTCGGCATCTGCCAAGAGGCAGATGCATGTCGTTTTCCGGACGTCCGGACGGAAGTTTTATCGTTCGCCAAAGGACATCGTACTATAATATTATAGTTTATACGCAGATATAAAGAGTTGTTCATGATATAAATGTTTGTGTTCGTTTTTGAACTCGAAAGTTTCACTAACCATGGTTACTTTACCACGATAGAAGCGATAGAAACGCCATTGTACTTCACCCCGCTGCCGTAAATGTAGTGCGTTCTCGGTAAATTATCATCATCATTATCATCATCATCATCATCATCATCATCTATTCGTCGTGTACTACGTGCTTTTGTTGTTACATAAAAATAAATCTAGACAAATCGGAATGTTTTCTACAAAGATTTTTAAACCGGAATAATTCGAAATCGATCAAAGTATATAGAAGAGCGTCTCGGGAGGATTCGCATGGGGATAACAATAACTTAGCATTGTTTAATATAGCATATAAATTGTGTATTTTTTTATCGATTTTTTACCCTAGATGTACCTTGGTAACTAATAAAAGTATCCAGCAAGATGTCATACATATTTTTACTTATTAATATTATTATTATTTTATATTATTAGAAACTACGAATTTATGATCATATAAGATACTATTATTACGATACTGTTGATAGAATGATAACAGTAAAACAATAATGATAATGATATTCTTCTTTTATAATTCACTGGAGAAAACAAATTAAAAATTGTTAACTGAAATTTATAGTAACTCATTAAACTTGATAATTTATCAAAAGTGTATCCAAATATTGCTACTTGAGTTTTTTTTGGCAAGAGTTTTCGTACCTAGGATACTTCAAATTTGTACCTTCTTCCCATGTGTTTATTAGATTCTTTTTCCTCTTAATTTTTGTATCAATTTAATATCTGTATGTATTATTAGTTTTGTAATTGATACTGTAGGTATTGTTTACCATTTGAGTCATCTTCAAAAATAAATAAAATAAAATTCAGACAAGTTACATATTATTTACATATTTATATATTTATTTTTTCCTTTTATCATTTCACAATAAAATAAGAGTCATATAATAAATATTAATGTATTAGCAGTTATATATTATATATTATGATTACAATTTAAAAATAATTATGAGTGAAGTTTGGTTAAAGATGTTTTATTTTATTTTAATCGTATTTTGACTAAAGTTTTTTTCTTACGTTTAAGATACTATTACGAACGCCGAATGGTTAAGAACTAATTCTTAATGTTCCTTTTCAAAAGTACCAACTAAATAACATTTTCAATTGATTCTTGGAACTTTCGGAACACTCGTTTAACCTAAATGGGGATCACCGAAAAAAATGTAACTGTATAACCTACAATTGAAATACAAAACCATATATCAGATACTCTAAGTAGGCAGATAAAACAAAATTAAATAAATATTTATAATAATCTAAAGAAGATTTTGATATTAAAAAATATTTTCATTACGCCTTTATAGTCAACTTACTATTGCATATTCTACCTATAACTTATACTAATATGAAACAAAAAACAAAAACGATTTTGGTCTGAGAATTATTATGATGTCTTTACTTGAATTCATGTGTGTTTACTGACGTATACTATACTATACTGCTGTTATCGGGTACAATGGCTGGCAGCGAAGTTGCAATATTTATGAGACATCTTGGCAGACTTAGAAATTAGATGGATTGAACATCAACAAAATCTATACGCTATAAAAAGGTTTATAGTGGACGAAAAATCGTCACCGGATATACAAGTTGTGAAAAAAAGAAAAGAAAAAGAAATGGCTCCGATTTTTCCTTCTTTTTTTCGGTTGGAAAACTTTGAAACGAATAGAGGACAATCGAATGGGTGTCGAAAATCGTCTCACTCTACGCATGAATAATCTAAGACCTCAGATTTATCCATGATTTTTATGTGTGGTTAAGATGTTTGACAAAATGCAATTTGTGGAAATAATGTCACTCGCTAAATTTTACCAAGCTAAATAAAAATAAATTATATGAAACAGTATATCGTAATAATAATTTATATACCAATATGTACTGATTTAAAATACAAGTAATGTATATAATATGTATTTAACACTCAATAGTTTTATTGTAATGTTGATTATTTCGTAATTCAATTTAAAGTTAATAACTTTATAAATGTTAAAAATGTAATAAATAATTTTCTGTAGCATGTAATTTATTTTTTTTTTTTAAATAAATATATAGTTTGTATAACTATTATTATAATATATTGTTTTTAAAATATTATTTTTATCTTTAACGGGAAACGGCTATTTATAGTTTTATACAAACAAATTAAATATTTTTAATTAAAAGTATTTAATTAAATAATTTTTAAATAGGTAATCATAATGGTTTAAATTTATTTTGAACCGATTTTTAAAGAAATTACATTTTAATTCCAGAATTAATTAATTAATTAAATATCATTACTTAATTTCTGATGCATTTATATTGTGTCAATCCTTAAATAATAAAATCCAATATTTTGCGAATGTTGCCATAAAAAAATTGCAATTTTTATAATTTTTTTATAACCCTCTTGCTTTACGGTAATTGTTACCGAGTCATCGTCATTCGTCAATATTTAATATTATGTTATTACATTCATTTTTTCGTTTTTCTGTTGTCCGTCTAAACGAATCTTCTTTTTCTCACTTCCTTGGTACATTCGTATCGTGCCAAAATCGACTTACCTTCAAGATGACAATAATTATTATATTATATTATTACGCATCTCCTTTGGTTGTCGGTGGTATATTGTTGAACAAACTGTGAACACGGCGCTTCGGTTATGCAATTTCGCTACACTTTTCATTGTTGTAAAGCATGGATATTTTAATATAAAAAATAAAAATATTATTATTATTATTAGCTGTCGTAAGCCAGTACTTTTAAACATTCTAATAGAGGTGCTGTGCTTGTGACACGAAGGTGTAACGCGTATTCATATTTTATATAAATCAATATAGTTGATGTTTTGATACTATACCTATATGCTGTAGACAGTTATCATGAATTTAATATTCCGTTTTCTTTGCTTATCAAAGTTAAAATCCTGAAAATGTATTTCTTTCAACCGCTAAGTTTTGTTTCTTATTTACATTATTGTAACATATTAAATACATGAAACAAAAATGAAAAGCAATACTTGTGATGTATACCTTTTAAATATATTAAAATATAAAACTTGCCATTATCATAACATTTTATAAATATTATATGACGTCATCAGCCTGCAACTTTTTAAAATTGAAGAAGTCGTATACGCATAATAATTTTTAATACATAAAAACTTGGTAATTGTGACGGGTTTCTGGGTGAAAATATTAAGAATCAAAAGATGACATTAAAGGTAAAGCATCTCGATGACAATGGAAATGTTATTCGTGGTATTGTTGGTGACTTTTTTGTTGTTATTGGTGATGTTGATGGTGGCGAGACGTGACGCGTATACTTCAAATAAGAATGTATAATATTATTTTTTGCTTTGCGTGCGTAACTCGATTTCAAAGCGTAGATGTGCCTTGCCGCTATTCGTCGTTGGGCGGAGCCTGTGTATCGGTACATGCTCATGTGACAGAATGTAATTTCGTATTTAATTTAGATTTTTTTTATATATTATTCGTATTATTACTTAGAACACCAAACTCACGAAATCATCGTGGCCATTATTATTTCGAGATACGATTTAAAAGGCACTGTAGCGTGTACTGTCGGCGGCGGGGTAACGATTGTCTGGCGTGGGTTTTGCTGCGGGTCATAATAATACTGTCACTATAAAAGCTATCGTTGTGGCTGCGGTAAAAATCTCCATTCCGGATTAACGTTTCAATGGTGCATGATGTGAAGGAGTAAATGAGAAATCGAAAATCGCGACAATCATTTGAAAAAACCACGGTTTACTGTATTATGTACGTGCACGTATTACGTATTTTAATCTCCCTCGTGTAAAACGAATAACTAAAGCGTATTCCAATATTGCACCGAATCAGTATACATATATTCTAATACTATCTTGATATACTTTTATTTAAAAAATGCGAAACAAATTATTTAAGTTAACGTATATATATGGCATACAGATACACATTGTATATGGGAAGTTTAGAGACAAATCGCTTGAAAGAGCCTATAATGAAATGCAGTTAAAAAATGTCTTCAATATCAACAAAATGTATTTAGTTATTATTATTTTTTACATTTTAATACTAACTTAATAGGACGGCGTATTTATGTATGTTTTTTTTAAATCTCTAATATAATTTATATGTTTTATTATTTCAGTGTCCGAACATAGTAGGATATTTTCTGGTAACAATACACACACGGATTACTTTAAAACTTTGCTCAGGGATGGCAACAACATTTTAATCGGAGCCAGGTAAAGATTTTTTGTTGCAATATGATAAATTATATTATAATTGATGTAACATTTTAAGTTATTCTTCATGAAATGTTTAAGTATGGTGTTTAATACTTAGATTATTATTATCTTTTAACGTTTAAAGTATATTTGTCGTAATTAATATCTCTTTTTTATGTTGATGCATTTGAAATGACTACCATAATTGTTACGGTGTTGAATCAATATGAAATAATTGAAATATTTAAATACGTATTTTATACGAGATGTCAAAAAATAATTTATAAACTTAAAAAAAAATTCTTGTTTAGAACTAAAGTATTTCAAATTTTGCATTTTTATTAATAGTTATGACCATAATTTTACTACTAAATATTTGTGTAGCTGACGATCAAAATATATTAAGTCTAGTTATTGTAATTTCAAAATGTAGTTTGTTTGGTATCACGAAAAAAAAATTTATAAAAGTAGTAAGTTTGTATAAAAATACCTATAACAATGATATATACGATCCATGGTATTTTATAATTTTAAGTTATTCTTACTACCTACATAACATATTTCTCAATATAATAGAGGTAGGTACACGAAAGTGCGTTTTTCTTCCTCGTCACAAAATATTGTCGGTAGGTATTCAAATGTTATTTAACGATAAGAATATTTACTTCTTTAAAAAAAAAGGAATAGTATACATTCGTGTTCAAAAAGCATACATATTTATTATAAGTATATGTAATATTCTATATTTACGTGAGGTGTATTCATCGTTTCTTTTGGTATGTACACGCTCCCTATGTTTAAAAACCTTCGAAAAGACTCTTCATTAGAGTAAAGTAAAAAGTGAAAGCATCCCTCTCCAATTTATTTCAACTTTCCTGTTTTTGCTATGAAAACATCCATATAATTTCTCGTTCTGGATAACGTTTTGAATAATATGATGCATATTTAGTACCACTACTGATTATTTTTATACTTTAAAGTATTGAAATAAAATAAACATACATTTGAGTAATTCGTTCGTAGCTTTTGTATAGCGTTGAGGTTTTAATTGAATCATTAAAGGAGGACTAAATAATTGTTCAATGGCCGTTGACATATTCATTAATAGCTCCGTATTTATTTTTAAATTGTAGCACATACGCGATAAAACATGGTTTAGTATAGTACCAAATTTAAGATTCGTTTAAAACCACTTTCAAAAATACTATATTATTGTCTGGACCGTAATATTCTATTTTGTTGAATGCTAAATACTATAATTTTTTTTTTTTATTATTTGTTTTTACGATATATTAGTTAAGTATATATAAAGTTCTTATTGACAGCGTATTAATCCTCTTCTAGATAAATATCAAAATGACAGTACCTACCCAATTTGGTTTAGGCATGAACAGTTTTTAAAAATGTTCAGATAAATTTAAATTTGAGAAGGTTTTTAAAAACATAGATAATTTTAAAAATTGAATATCATTTTTACTTTGAATGGTGTTACTTTTGGTTAAAATAAGAATCAACAATGAAAGATAATAATATATAATATAGATACTCTAATATAAATACATATCATTAATTGATAATTATTTGCATTAAATTATTAAGTAATCTTTAAAACATTTCAAATGTGTTCAGAGTTTATCCTAACAGACTTTAAATATGTTCCCAAGTCACATTAAAACTTTAACGATATTAAAATATCTTTAATTTCTCATTTGAATATTTGTTTGGGCTTCTTTTTTTTCATAAAATTAAAATAGAGTTTTTCTTATTTATATTATAATTAAGTGACTTCAAACAATTTTTTTTAGATGTTTCTTGTATACATAATGCATTTTATATGAAATTATATTTTTATTTACTTACTGAATATTGTTAGGTTGGATTATATTTTTTATCTCTATTAATATTTGTTCTATTTTGTATTTACAAAAATGAATACCAATTGTACTTGCCACTTGGTGTCCTTAGATTGTATTAGATTTTTTTTCTAAATATTTAAAAAATTAATACATATGGTTCGACAAAGTTGAAAATATTTTAAAAACGTTTTTTATTGATATATTACTCAGTATTGCCCGTTAATTTACTTTTTAATTTCATTATTTAGATAAATATCCCCTGAAATAATTTAATGTTAAAAATAAATATATTTCTAAAATAGTTTATTTTCTGACTGTCTTATGGCGGCTTTTTTTATTCTATATAAATATGTAAATATAAAAAGTAATTATGAAATATTTTTATATTTCTCAGTATTTCGCATTCTCGCTTATCAATAATTTACAGTTACATCAAGCATATATTATGGTCCAATACATATTATATTTAAAAACATTTCCGTTGAATGTGTACTCATGAAAAAATGTATGTTAAATTAAAATTATATTTTTAAAAATAGTTTATTTATTATATTTATATAAATAATTATGTACTATTTTTGTTTTTTTTAGTATTTCGCATTCTTGCTTGACAATAATTTACATTTGCCCCAACTATATTGTCCACTACATTTAAAAATATTTCCATTGAGTTTGTACAACTGTGTCTTTCATTAAAATATGATTACATATACAATTGTATCTCTTTTTAATTTAACCTCCTGTTCAAAAATAGTTTTTAATGAATTCATCGTTTTACATGCAAAATTTCACTTTATTCATCATTTTTAATTAAAGTTTAGTCATATTTTATGTGCTAAATATTTTTTTAACTCAAAATACTATAAAGCTTTTTTCAATATAATGTAATATAAAATCACAAAAACTGGTTATATATTAACATAATATGACTATCAAACCTTTTTTGAGAACAAAATATGACTATTTTTTTTTGGAAAATTGATATAACAATAAAATACAATTATATAATATATCGACAAAAAGTTTTTCATATTGTTCTGTTTCTATATTAAGCATGGACGTGTGTTTGATATTCATTTAAATTATTTTCGGCTAATTGTTGTAATGCATTTTTAGTTCACACCATTAAAATTTTGGTAGTTTTCGTTTAAATTATATTCAAAGCAGTTTTATATTATTTTTATAAAAGCGGCGATTCGGTGAAAGATATCTACTAGAATGATTGCTTTGAACGCGTTTGTACGATCAGAATTATTCATGAAATCTCGGTGTGTTAACACCTAAAAAACTTTTCTCCCCTAATGGTCGTACACCTCTTTCCAAAACACCGTGAATAGCGTTTGGAATTCACATCGTACCCAAATAATCCTGGCAAATAATCGCCGTCACTATATCTGCGTTAAATGTGACAACGTATTTGGTCGATTCCCGATCTCGGCTTATACAATATGTTTCGTGTTATTATTATGGTCTAGCTTTCGTCGTCAATGTAGGATCATCGAAATCCCATGCAATCTACCGAATTGGCCTTTCGTATATTATATGATATATGTCCGAACATTTCGGAATCCAGAACACGTACTCGCCGTGGGCAACGGACGCACAGTGGAGATCAGTTTCTTCAGTAATTGCCATTCCCTTCTCGTGCCCCTTGTCTCGTATAACTCTCAATATCTGTGGCGACCATTAACTGCCCGTAGAATGCCCCGTGGACGGCGTCGCTAATTGCCTATCCATATGGGCACGTCACACCCGAAAAGGGATCTTTTAATGCATTTTGAAAAGTCTAGATCAAAAGATTAAATACAATAGTTCGTGCAAAAAAAGTCTTGAACTGCCGAAAATATAATTCCAGAGTGAGAGGGACGAAAGACAATTTAAAAGAAATATTAAAAAAGAATATGAGTTATATATTTTATAATATCTTAGAAGTAGTTTTATTTTTATTTTTCAATTATGGATTAACACACAAATATTTTGTACAAATTCAGTTGGCATAAATTACTGTACTGATAATATTTTCAGATTATGAACTTGAATTCTTAATTTCTCTTTGCCCTCTTGTCTGTTTACCAATGTAATAACATATTTAAATTCCATTTTAATTTGGTTTGATATTGATTTTAATTACTTTTAACTAACTTTTTTTTCTTACTGTTTTCAGACCTTTTTTTTTGGGTTTTAACTAGTCGGATTTTCTTATTTTTTTTTTACATTTAAGACCATTTATTTGTTGATTGAATTTAGCTTCAATTTTTTGTTAATTTCTTACTGAAGAAAAAAAAATCTTAATTTGTTTAATTTAGTGTTTTCGTTTGACTTCTTGATCTTTGTATTGTTCTGTCCGTTGTTATTGTATTAACTATAGTTTAAAACGTTATTTAATTATTATAGTGCGTATATATTTTATAAGAATAAATTACTATTTAGGTACCTACAGAGAAAAGTATAATTATATCAAATAAACTTTAACTCTTAAAAGATATTAGACATAATGTATTTTTTTCATATTTTTTTTTCTTTAGTATAGATATTAGCTTAATTAATATTATAAATAAACACAATTTTTGTTTCAATGCTCTTTCAGGTATAATAAAAAATATCCAAACAAGCCGTTATAGATTTCTTAGTATATTTTTTTAACTACCACCTAAATACGACTATTATAGTCGTCGATATTAAATTTTGGCCTATCATATTTAGAACGTTCGTTATGTACCTCGGAGAGTTTTGCTATTTATATTTTAATACATTTCATCACAATTAAACTTTACATTGAATGCAAGTTTAAACAATAGTGTTTAATTATAGGCATATATTTTTTTTGATAGGTATCTAATGTATATTTTTATCCTGATAACTCGTTATTTTTCTCTGAAGTATAAAGTTCCGATAATATGCCAATCTGAATATTTTATTTTAGTTCCCTCTCATTTTCATATAAATGATGATGTTTTATAATTAAATATTGACAATGAACTTTTAGAGTATTAATTTTAAATAGGCGGGGTGGTACATTGCAGAACTTCTGCACCAGAAGTTATTTTATCTCCGCGTATTATATTATATTATATATCCATCAATCCAAATTTCTCCTTTCTGAAGTTTAAATGCTTAAAATTAAAATTAGTTATAAGGGCATAAACCATAATCTTAAAAACAATATTTTGAAAGTTTTCCAGTTCTTAAAAACGACTTTCAAGTTCTTAATAATCAAGTAATCTACTCACATAATCTTAATAATTGTACAGAAGTTTAATTGGGTTGTATATTGAAATGTGTTTCTTAAAATTCTTCCGGTAATGACAATCAGTGATTTCTTTAAGCTATGCTGTATCATTTAATTTTATGAATAAGTACGTAGTTGAAAGAAATTGTTTATATTATAATTTCTTAAATTTGGTATAATTTTCTAAATAAATCGACTCTTTTTTAGCTTTTTGTAGACTTAGGTAAATTAAATTTTAAAATTTTTTCATCTTTTTTTATGTTTGTATATTACATGTAAAAGCTAAGATAGAAAAAAATGTTTGCAAGGTCAAGAAGCTTTATAATTTAATGCAATGTTTCTCATAAGTTATATTATTGCTATTTAAAAAAATTAAAGTTAAATTTTTCACAAATTCGTCAAAGTCACGATAGTTTGTAAATTAGTTTATTACTATAAATGTATAAAATTTTCAAATTTTATAGCTAAGGATTGAATATGTAATAGAAGGGTTTTCATAATTGTGTACTGTACCTAACTAAAATAAAAAAAATAAATACTCATTTTTTCTTTTTAATTTTAAAGTTAAATATTTGACAAAATAATATTTTAGTCATTTTGTTTTAATATAAAAATATTGTTTGTGGATTTTTGAATCTTTCAACATATAGTATTATATTATTTACAGATAATGACACTTTGAAATACATTGTTTTTGGTAGAAATTAATCCAACTTACTAAACTACTAATATTAAAATAAATAATTTTAATGTCATTATAAATATATCATACAATTTACTAACTTAGTAATACCTATATAGGGTGACCGTCTCTGCTTAAAGTAATTTTTCATCGTATAAAATGATTTATCATTGAATTAAAATTTAACACATCCATTACAGTAACCTAATCAATGATGATGTACACGATAGTACACTAGACACCTGATATACAAGCAGAGCTATTTCCCTGTTTTTTTTTTTTTTGTTATCGATGTGTATGCAGTTACCCTACATTTCCATCCTTTATAATTCAAAAATGTTGATTCTCTATTTGTATTTATGGCCAATCGATAAGGTTTCATTCAATGTTTTTTAGTTCCTGAACTTTTTTCTCAGGAATAGTGTTTTTTTGAATAATAAAATATTGTTAAAAAAAACATACTTATATAACAAACTTTATATGCATTAAAAGAAGATTTTAAAATTATTTTCACAAAGGATCAAACGTATTATATTCTATTTTGAAAATAAGTGAACGATGGAGAAGAGGGTATCCGTATCGTTAGGTGAAAAACAAATGAACCCTGAGACCATTACCTATATGTGTTGCTTTTTGGTATTGGTAAAGGACGGAAGAATGGACTTTGAACAAAAGCACGCCTCGTTAGAGCGACAAATGAACGGCACATAATCATTCGTTGAAAACGGAAAATGTCGTTTGTGAGGCATTTTCCCTTTTGAAAATTTTGGTCAGGTAATAACCAAAGCCACTCGAATATGAAGGGATGAATTGTAGGGTAGACTGTTATCTCTGAAGAGCGCCATCAGTACTTCAACGACATTGAATTTTCTTCCTGACGGAAATTGTCTAGGTATATTACAGGAGCTTTTGAACCATTTGTAATAGAACAATTCCACCCACAAACAAATGCAAAATAGTATAATATATGTGTGTGCAGTTTACGCATATGTTTATTGATTCCCATGATGAGTTAATTGTTTGGTATATGTACAGTAAAACCTCCTTATAACGGAATCGCACGGTACCAACTATTTTTTTTCGTTAAAGGAGTTTCCGTTATAGGGAGAATAAAATATATGGGATACAGTATAACCTCCTTATAACATAGCCTCTATAATACGGAATTATCTTTATAACGGAAAATAATAACTGTCCCAAATAACCTATAACCCATATATATTTTACTCTCCCTATAACGGAAAAAAATAGTTGGTACCGTGCGATTCCGTTACAAGGAGGTTTTACTGTATAGGTTATTTGGGACAGTTGTTATTTTCCGTTATAAAGAGAATTCCGTCTTATAAAGGTTATGTTATAAGGCGGTTTTACTGTATTACATAGTAATTAAGACGTGATGTGTATAGTATAATATGTACTTTATAAATATTTTAATATATACAATTTCGAGTTTGGTCAATATTATTAGATACTTTGGTGGTTCAATCGAATCTTATAATATTATAATGTATCTAAATAGTTAAGTTGATTCATAAATACTTTACATTATTTATTAATATATTCAAGTATGTTACGGAAACAAGATTTTTTGTTACTTACAGACACTAAATTTAGTGTCTATAATTTATTAGTATTTTATTCATTTTAAATTTAAATTGAATATTTTATTATATGGATATTAGGTATGTGTATAAATTAATATTATTTAATATTCTAAGAACTAAAATTAAAAAAAAATACGCTTATTTTGTCTGCAGCTAAAACGATTATAATCATCACTAAATTGATGTTAGCAAAAAACGTTTGTTGATAATGTATGTGTTTAATCGTTTTCGTGTAAACTTTAAAGCTTTTGATTTGCTTTTTACTTAGTTATAATCTACACAAACTTATTCTTATGTATTACAGAAGCGTTCTTGTTGATATTCCTTTGCTAATAAATACACTTTAAAGTTTAATGCAATTAAATGTAGTTTAATGATGATGTTCAAGATTTTCTATGTGTGTTTATAACATGTAAGATATTATGTTGTTATTAATATGATTTTTCTGCAATTTAATATTATGTATGTTTTATGTTATTTCTGTTCGCCATTAAACTATGAATTTTTTTGTATATCAGTAGGTATATATAGTCATCATAACGTGAAGAATAAATAAATTTCAAAATATTTTGTTACAAATTTTGAATAGGAACCTACATAACAAAACAAAATTGTTGATTATGTTTTACTAACGTATCATCATAATGTATATGTATTATACTATATTAAAAGACAATGGTTCAGTATTTTTTTTAATAATTCTATTTATAAAAAACTATTTTTATCATTCAAAAATTAAATAAAATTAAACAAAGGATCTAATAGAATTAATTTGTAAAAAATAATTATTTTTTTCAATAACGTCAGTTATTATTTTTGAGATTGTGAGGGTTTACTGTTAAAAGAATCACTCTGTAGTGTATGACTTTAGTTTTCTATTCAAATATTCGTATCATTTGAAAATATTTTGTTCTTTATAAGTGTTTCATGACAATTTACAATAATCTACATCGTGTTTAATTGCATTTATTGTTTAAGTCTACAAATGTATTAACAATTATTTTTTTGGTTTAATGTGTTATTTTGAAAATCAATAAAAACTGTGGAAGCTTTAAGCAAAATATTGGTATTATAAGTCTTATGCGTCTTATGCGTTGTGCGTATATATTATGTACTGAAAAATCTGTCCAAGAAGAATCTCCAATGACATTAATCAATTTTTCTCAGTTTTTACCTTCAAATTCAATCAGTCATATCGATTTAGGGGTTTCTGACTAGTCTTGTTACTTTATAATATTAAGAAAATTTCATAGACTTACGTAGTTACGCAAAAGAATACAACATATATTACAGAGTGGACAGTGAGGTTTTTGACCGTATCACATATTATAGCTCTAACGGCGGAATACATCGGGATCTACCCTATATATACCTAATCAATAACGTCTCCCAAAAAGTTACCGTGTCGCACTGACCCCATGGGGTTTGGGTGACTTTTGCTCATAATTATTACCTTGTGTATAGTATATAGAGTACACGGGTATGTATGTATTGGATATATATTATATATATTGTTTTATTTGCTTTGGAGTTTGGTCAAAAGAAGGGGTGTTCGATTGAAAAAGTGAAAATAACAATCTTACGAGCGTTGGGAGGTCCCCAAGCGAGGAAAATCCCTTGCCACCAAAACTTGTAGCCAATATTGCTTATACCCTACATCGTCCATATAACATACGCTAGACCTTTGCTGGATCGGATTCTGATAATTGGATCTCACGGGAAAAAAAAGCTTCTGGCCGAATATTGTTTTTATAGTGATAATATTGAGTGTATTAGACGAAACCAGCTGGTTCATCATATCTAAACCTTTCATTAATCCTACATACTGCGGTTGAATTGTTTTTTGATATATCAAATATATACATGTTTTCACTTTTCAGCAATCTATATTGAAATTTATTATAGGTCGATATTGTTTATATAATTATATAATTCTGGAAGCAATTTAACATATTTTAATTTTTTTCGTTATTATAAATTTGCTTTTAATAATGTATATTTAATACATCTGCAAATTAAATCATATTATTTCAAATAAATAATTTATGACAGTTTATTATTGAAAAACTGAGAAAGTTTGCTAACTATATAAATATATATTATATTATGTAACTAATTCAAAAAAGTTAGGTTAGTTAAACTGTTTAAAATAGTTTTATTTTTAGATACAAAGTTTAGGGAAGTTTTAGACTTTATTAGTGTCCAGTTCCAGTTAAACGATAATGCATGACATTTTCGGTTCAGCCAAAATACTAGCATATTATGTTTTTAAAGATAATTACTACCCATTATCCAGAATTTACGAGTACAATAAAATTTGTTCATTCAATCCTAATTTAGTTTTAAATGTTCTTTGTTACGTCTTGTTAAATACTAATGAGAACAATGTTATTTTTCAAAGTATTGAGCATTTTAAAAAATGTTATCATTTTTATGACATAATGGTAGTAAATTGTTTGTTCATAATCAATTTTAATTATATAGTGTTTATTTCAAAATGGTAATACCTAATGAATTATTTATACGTATATTTTAAAACTGATAATGTAGGTAGGGTGACGTGCAAAGAGAATTTATTTATAATACAATTATACAACTTTTCAAAGTTATTAGTGTAATATTATATAAATTATGTACACATAAAAATAAAGTAATTGATTTAACTTCAAACTACAATGTTCAATATATATTAATTAAAATCAACTGCATAGTCATTTATATCAACCCCAAAAATACGTTGACTCAATGCATAGTGTTGAAAAATGATAATAATTCATAATAACACCCAAAATTTGTAGAATATAAGAAGTTGTATATTTTCATTACTTATTCAATATAACAATACCGGTAGGTAGTTGAATTTAAAAAATAGTGAATGTTATATTAAATTATGAGCTTGATTCGTTATGATTTATGAAATAATTTCGTCGTTGTATCTAATCCAAAATAATGTAGAAATTAAGTATTAATTTTTCGGAATGTTATATTTATCCTTCTTTCTTTTGCTCTTTTGTCATTTTGCAACTGTTATCAGGAATTTTTAATGGTGGTGGAGGGTTTTGGGTAATTTCTAGGATCATATTATGTAGGGGAGCTATCAGAGCACAAAAAACGTGCGAGTAAATATACCGAAAATTAGGTGGGAGTGGGGGGTTGACCCCCCATGCCCCCCTTGAGTACGTCCATGGTCCTAAAACAAGTATTTTCAAATAATTATATAAAGAAAAACTTATATTTCTTACTTTTAAGGGGTTAAGGAAAAAAAAATATTAATTACCTCCCCCCCCAAAAAAAAAAAAATAATAATAAATACTCCCCTGAGCCCTGGCCGTATGCTTATTATAATACTTAAAATGCATGAAGGTTTTTACTTTTCTTCACAAACACAGTGGATGAAGTACTGAAGGTCTTATATTAGTTTACAAAATTCCTTTACCAAATTAGTAATCTCACTACGGTGTGATATCCTAATATAGCATTATTAAGTATTTGTCCTAACGATATATTTTTAGTAATTTTAATTAATTCGAACAGTAGTAAAATCGACACTTATTGAGTCCTAAGTCAAAATCGACACTCAAAATGTATTGGACATTATTTACATTTTTAGTTGAAACAACTAACGATTTTTATGTGTATAATTTTTTTCTATACATAGAGTCTAACTTTAAATCAATTAGGAAATGGGGGAAAAAAAATACTTCTATATATTTTAATTGTACCTAATTGTTTTTTTTGTTTTTTTTTCCACAGGAACGCGGTGTATAATATAAGTCTAGCTGATCTGTCGGAAAATCAAGTGAGTTTTTTTAACTATGATAATACATTTGAAAACCAAATATGAGATGCTTGTATGAAGCTTTCAGATATTGTATTTCAACATCTGATTTTAATTAAACATTGCATATATTTAATACCGATTGTGTTTGCAAATGTATAAATCGCGTGAGCGTTATAAAATGTCTCGTTTGCGTGTCGCTTTTACATCGCCGTTGATGAATCAAATCATTAAACATATTTTTATACAGTTTCTATCATACAAACATCAACAATAGCCATCATAATTTCGAAGTTAATGGTTAGAATGGCATTAAAGACATTAAAAAAAAGAACCCCGTAGATTATAATATGCTGTTGACACCATGTACAAGGATGCGGTGTGGTGTATTGTCATTAAACCTATACTACCAGTTCTTTGGTTTTGTAATGCATATTGCATCGACATAGGCGGATTAAAACAAGGCTATTTTGTGACGTTACATTATACGGCCGTTGTGTTATAAGTTATAAAACTATATAAAATCATATATAAACTACGATCTGAACAAAATAATTTAAAAACACACATTCACAATAGTAGTAACTGTGACGAATAATTTTGAATTGCAATGTACCTATTCCGTTTTTTTTATTTTGAGTACCGAACATATTTTATTTTCAACCAATTAATTGACTTTTATGAGTTTTAAAAGTTTTGAATAAGTTGAATTATTTTTATAATAATATCAAGTTGAACCGTATACAATTTAATTTTTAATTTATAACATAATTGCAGTTTTTAATCATTAGAATAAATTACCTTTATAGGTAGACACTTAATTAGGTGTAATGCTTTCCGCGGAATTATTCGTGTAAATATTCAATAAGTTCTTATCACAACACTAAATAAGATATAATAAATTATCCATGATTTTAAGTTTCATTTTATATGCTTACTTAAATTAATTGTTTGGACCATGGACATAAAATAAAATAGTACCCTTATGTTCAAAAAGTAACGGTGTATAAAAAAGGGATGAATTGTAGTAGTATTAGTTGAAGAAAAAAATGAGAATAATAAAACTCGGGTAACGAATAAGTATAGTTGCATACGGATTTTTGTGCGTTCGGAAATGCTCAACTGGCAACATCGTCTTGAGACGCTAACAACTAGGAGAAGGGGGCGTATTATCGATCGCGACGGACTGAAAACATTGTACAGAGCGATTCAAATAACTTATAATATCCGGTTTATGTACATTAAGTATGATTTAAAATACTTTTTACGTTATTCAAATTGACCTCGTGGTTTATAATCACTACAAATACCTCATATTCTGTATTTTGTAGTTAAGCCGATCGGTGTATTATTTTATATACACCAGACTAATAAATCATCGGTTGAACGCTGGCCATTCATAATTGATTATTTCATACATATTTTTAAATATTATACGATTGTATATAGCTATTACTCTATATAATATTAGGTCTAGTGAAATAATACTTTTTTTCGGTTTTATTTCACTGCAACGTCATCGCCGAGTCACTGCGAGATGCGCGCGTTATGCGTTTTACTCATTTTAGCTTTTTATTAATGTCAATAAAAATATAAGTGTAAAAGTTACCTCTGGTGTTATGAACATTCTGTTTTTGTAAAATTACGCGCACATTGGCGGTGCAATTTAATCGTGCGCGTAAAAAGACTGCGCACACATAAAAGCAGTAATAATCATAATAATAAAAATAATACATAATAATAACGGTAATAACACGTTTGCGTATACACGCAAAAGACAATTGGAATTAATTCGAGAGAATATCATAATAATAATTATTATTTTCACAATAAAGCGTCGTGTACACACACAGAGTAACCCTTTGGTCAGGATCTGGAAATAACGAGCTTACGACAAAGTCGTTGTTGTTGTTGTTGTTGTTGGTGATTATTATTATTATTATTATTATTTTTTTTTTTATGTATTCTGCCACAGCGGCGGAGTGACACGGAGAAAAATCGGTCACTCGGAAAGGTAGGCGGCGACCGATAATCGGGGGCAAACGGTCTCTCCGACATTTGTTGTCCGCTGTTTTTGTCGTCCTCTGATTTTGTACTGACCGTCCACGGCCATTTTGTTTTTATGTTATCAGTGCGGTCCAGTTCTTTAGACCGTTAGCAGCAGTGGTACAGTATACGCAGTTCCGTCGTCATCACCGTCCCGGATATTACAAACGATCTCTTTCACCGTGCCAACAATAAAAACCGCCACCGCCACGTTCTTATATAACGTCGGAGGGTTTTATTGTGCGGACTACAGCCGATTCGCTCTCGTATCATCGCGCGACGTAATAACGCTGAAAACTAAAACGAAAAAAAAAAAAAAAGAAACCGGCAATGATAACTCGACGTTTGGGCGCAAACTATATAGCGGCGGAATCGATCGTTTTGTATAATATTATTACCGTCCTCACGATGGTCGCCCGCGCCGCTACTGGAAGTTTTCGAAATCGTTTTGTTATTACATTAGATGTTATAGTCGTCTCACGTTTTGAATACAGCATATACGCTCGCGATTTGAGACATTATATTTGTGTTTTTTTGAACACGTCAAGAAAATTATCGTCAAAAACTTGTGAGCTTAAAATGGGAAAGTTTTATCAATCATGGACGGATTTCCTCTCAAGTTTTCATTACCGTATAATATTATTGAACTTTTTCTCAAGATTTTGGTACCGTTTTTGATAGAATTACAACTTCGACTTTATAGCATATACCAAGATAGTATATAGCTATGTAATATACGTATAAATGCATGAAAACAAATTTTAAAATGAAACTTATAACATAAGTGAAACCATCACCGACGTGTCACATTGAATAATCGTTCATAACCATATATATGTTGCAAGTGGTAAATTATGGGTGTTGATTGAGATTTTAAAATCAAATAATCCTCTTCAACATTTTCTTATCAATGTAATTTAAACGGCGTGTGACATAATACATATATTAATATGCATACCTATTATACTTAGGTAGTGCTTGATTTATATGGTTTTGTTGTTATACGAGTATGCAACTATAAAGGAATTTTCTCGATTTGTGCATTTAACAATGCATAATTTGTATTATGTATAATGTACATATATTTTATTATATATTATATTATTTGTTATGTATAGAAATTATACATAGTTAGGTAGTTTTATACTTCGAATAAACCACAATAGAGCAGAAATTTTAATGTCAAACAGCTATCAATATGTCTCACTTTGTCGTTCTTATTTAGTTTTTTCCTTAATGGCGTCGAAGCCGTCTTCTTCTTGTCGTGTCGTTCTTCATATTCCCTTCCCTTCCAAATTAGCATCAGTTCGTTTTGCCTTGTTTGAAATATTGATTGTCATTATAAAGTCTTTCTTTCTACTCTTAATCGGTATCATTGAACATGTAAACAGATGGTTTGCATATTGCTCCCCATCACATTCACGTATTCTATTCTCTTTTATTCCTTGATTTTTCACATTACTCGCTGTCCTTCAGTTTCAGTTTGTCATGTCTTTAGTGTCTTCCATGTCGACCATAGTAGATGATTTCCTGGTGGTAATAGCTTTCTTTTGGGTACTTCCATATCTATGAGTTTGGCCTTTTCGTTTCCACCTTCCATAAGTCTATTTTTGTCGCTTCTGGCGTTTGTGATAGGCTTATTGTTGTCTTTAGAAAGTTTTTCCTCCATTTTAGAATGCTCCCCATGAAGTTAAATCCATATAAACGATGTCTTATTATGTCTGATTCTGGTTTTGTTTCCTCTATTCTAAACGCTGCCACATCCCGCCTTATGTTAGGAAGAGCTATCCCGCTTACAACTTGTACTTTCTGAACTGGGGTCGGTTTCAAGCACTCCGTAATTATTCTATAAGTTAATTTTAAGGCCACACCTACCTTCTCGGCATGGCCGAGTGTCCCGTGTAGCACAAGCATTTTCATCCGATGAGTAACAATGATGTCGAAGGTGGTGCAATTTTAGTACGAAAACATGTCTTACAGGAAAAACGCTCACACTACAAAGAATATTCAGAATTCGTTTTTTATCTAAAAGAAAAGAATATTTTGCAGGTAGGATCAAACCCCGATTTTAAAATCAGACCGTATAATACCCCCCCTGTTAGGTTAGTAAATTAGTAGAAAAGTATTATAATTATGATAGAAACTAAAATATAAAGTATAGTTTTCAAATTGTAAATATTCTATAAAATTGCAGAAAATTTGAAAAACCGGCACCGACACCCTTAACCATTATATTTCGTAAAATAAACTTTAATAATGTTGAGACCATGTGGAATTCATTCACCTTGTAGGTTGTGGTCTTCTTGAAAACAAATGTATAGTCAACAACACTATATACATTTGCTGCCATTTTAATAAACACGTCTATTGTTACATATATGTTACTTTTGCTCTCAATTAAAGATAAACAAAATAAAAAAAAAATATCATAGAACTTATACAAAACTATATAATATTGTATAGGACGTAAAAAGTCTTAATATCTATAATATATGATTCACCTAATTATCGTTCAGAAACAAAAATAAAATCATTTAATGTTTTGGTTCACTATCTGTATATAATGCATAATATATATATTATGACAACAAATATTGAAGAATAAACTTTTGATGAAAACTAAAATTTAACTACATTTCCATCCGTGCAGTTCAAAAATGTCTAACATTATATGTATTATACCTATAAATACGCACTGCAGACATAAATCGATCGCAGTCGTGAGTTACGCAGCAATATCGCGTTATTATTTTTTAGCGTCATCTCGACTATACCGCAAATAACTTCGGGGATAAGTGTTATATGTCCATACAATTTAAATGTCATTCTATAAAACTATTTATGGTATTTATTATATTATAATAGGTCGTCATTGTTAAACAATTTTATTCGTGTCAGGGTGGTGCGTGGACGCACGTAATTCGTACGCCCGAATTATACATAAACGTGTGTAATAAATATCGTATACGACCGTATTTCTGTACATATAATATATACATTATACATATACATTGGTGACGTGACCTAGTTTTATATATTTTTTTCAATATTTTTGCTCTCTGCATGAAATTTTTTTTTTGTTCATCGAATTCCAAAATGGCCAAAATGTCATTCATTTGTCTCGTCGTTCACATTAATTTCGTCGTCGGCAGCGTCGCCTGCGGTAGCGCTGACCGTTCACGCGCGCACCATATAGTCGTCGAGGTAGTGGTGGGAGGGAGCTGTGAGGAGCAAATACATATAAAGCGCACGTTTCACGCATAATTGATGGCCTTTTCGATTCCTCGCCACCCCACCATCATCACTACCACCACCACCACCACTGACTCACTACAAACCCGTCCAAAAACCGTTTTCCCGCTAAATGGACACGGGGTGCAGTGACGACGACGGCGACCAGAGGGGAAGAATTGGCGGCTGTGTGTACAGCACATTTCACATAAATATAATGTCGCGCTGTAACGTACTTACGGGCAGACGCGCGTGCGCGAGTGTCCGCGTCGAATATTGTCAACATGGAATGCAAATGTTTGTGTTCGACCTCTTCGCCACCCTCCCCCCTGGTGCTGGATGACCAGCCGACCAGCCTGTCGAGGGTTGAAAATCGCCGTGTGTGTGAGCGCGTAAAACAAATATAATAATACGCGATCACGTCGCCGCCATATCGTATGTATATGGACATTGTCGTTAAAAGTTCAAATTAATCCATTAGACCGTTTTTTTTTTTTTGATTTTTTATTATTATTATCATCACACCGTGTATTGTTTACTCGTCGTTACGGTTGCTGTGGAGGATGGTGGAATAAAGGAGAGGGGAATCGCTTTCAATTAAACAAATGTAGGTATAATACGCATGATATCACCTATACATAGAGAGAGAGATGCGATGTGTGTAATCGATATTGTTTACTGCGCGCGTGAAGACATTTTTTCCAAACGCATAAGCACCAAAAAAAATTATCGTTTATTAACCAATCGGTGTATGTGACACGTCATCATATTACTGTTTACCGTATAGTATTACACAGGTAATGGTAATCGACCAATGCACATAGACAAAGATTTAGTTGGGTAATTTTGTTTTAGATAAAGTAGGTTACATTTAAATAGGTAGGTAAACAAATTCACGGATATTCACACAACTCCGTGTCAAGTTTTCAATAGTTTTGTTTTCGAAAATGTTATAGTGTTGTACAATAAATAATAGACGTGCAAATTATAGCTGATCATAAATCATATTATAATCATCAAAAATAATATAATTATATAACTATCTAGTATCTGTACCTAACAGCAAACGTCTTTATGTTTTGAATGTTCGTTACTAGACATTTTTGGGGGATAGCGAGTTATTCGATAAGTCCTTTATGATCACCACTACCTATATTCCAAAGTGCGCAAAATTGAACGGCGTATATAAATGTAATAAGGTCGAGGCCGTAAATGCGATCTCCCCGAGCCTTCTCCTCGATAATGTGCGTTGGTGGCGGCGAAACCGCCAACGTGAAAAACTTGGAAACTGTTAACATGTAGGGCTGTGTGGACTATACGATGACGCGTATATAGTGTGTACGCCATCTGTTTCGCCGAAGTTTTATTCGCACCAAACTCGGGTAAAAATCTAAAATTCTTTGCTCCCTCTCGGTCTCTGAACTTTCGACTCTTTTATATTAATATTCGCATTACGAATAAATGAATTCGCCCGGGTCGCCGCCCGTGTGGTGGTTGCAATGATAATAAATACGTGTACGTTTTACGCGATATGTCGTTTAGTGTGGTGCGATACTCGAATAGGTGGCTTTTGCTCGTTTCTCAGTTTTTTTTCTCTTCTTTATATATAACACATAAAATATTATTCTCAAAAAAATCACGTCAATATTAAAAAAATAAAAAAAGGCGTGGATAAAACCTGGTCTATTTTGTCGATTTTGTTATGATAATAATGTCGTAACCGTCTCCCTAATGGCTGCTGTTGGAGATGCAGCATGGAACGCGCATTTTTCCGGTGCGATAAAGAACGTATAGTTCACTGCTATTCGACACTCTCTCTCTCTACATATATATATATATATATATATATGTTTCTCTCTCACGGTTTCGATCGTCGTACCCTCCTCTCCCTCTCACTCTCTCGTATTTTTGGAGGAAAAAAATATATGTATGCATAATAAATCACTCTCTAATGTCATCCGTTTTGCATACGACACGACTATGAGCTCCCCTCCACCGTACAGGCTCGCCCGCTCACTGTTCCGCGTGAGTATAACATATAAACAACAATAATGTTTCCACACAATCGCTTAGTGATGGCGTCGGTGGAAGTGGGAGCGAAGGGTGTACCGAAACCAGACTGGGAAACGCTTGGGTGTAGTGGTGACGGAGGTGGTTCGGGTCTGAGTTTCCCTTCGGCTAATCTCGTAACGTCACAATAGCTATATATACTGTATGTGCGTTATAAAGAATGGCCTAAGTTCGGATCGGTGGCTGCTGCTACTCTCTCTATACTTCGCTCTCTCTCTCTCTATCCCATGTGCCCGTGATGAAATTGGCCGAGGGGGTCGTTGGAGGCGAATTTCCAACTTACTTTATTAAATTCAAGATTCGACAGAAATTGGTGCATAATGTATGTGCGCGTGAGAGTGTAGTAAAAAAAATATCGATAACCGTAAAACATACGACGGGCCTTGCCTAGCTTCGCGAACGGGAATTCAAACAGATGTATTTTTTTATTTTTAGTTATTATGCGACTAATAATTTTCATCTCGTTATAATATTATGTGCGTTTGTAAAATTAATTTTTATATTTCATATATTACATTCACAATACTATAAACCATCAAAACCTACTGTGAATAAACGATTATATATGTATATATTACTTACACCGTATACTATACGTACTATATTAAGTTATCCAAATATTAATTATATTATGTTGCTATATATTTGCTAAAGGGCGATTATAGATACGGTATATTTCTAACCAGTGATTAAACTTACCACGGTGTCGTTGTGGCGATGTTGTACTACTAACTAAATTTCGACTGCCGTGAACTCTTGGAAACGTTCTTAAAGAGATTATGAAATGAATAGAAACAGCCCTTTTCAATATTGACTCAACTCAATTACCTAACCATAATATAAAGTTATACGCACTTCAAAGTTTAATTCTAAGGGCCGTCGTAGTATAACATAGGTAATGGTGGAACAAAAATTTAGGATATGAAACTGACACTGTGACAATGTATGTGTGTGTTCGATGTCAATACACGAAAATTGTTTATTTCAGTTATTCAGTTATAATTAAGTAAAACTAAAACAAACCTTTATTAAGTATCTATTCCAGTATACATGATATACATAATTTATCTTGATGAAAATCGGTTTTCATACGGATATTATTTATTTATTTTAAGTTACGTAATCCTCATCCATTGTCACGTTCACAATATTCAACCCGAAAAGAATTTGTAATTTCTGTGACTTAAATTATAACAATACCATATTCTGTTAATGGTTCGCGTGCCTTGTTTTTATATTTTTGAATAGCAAACTCCAGTGTCAATTTTATAATTGCAAATGTATTAAAAGTAACATTTTTGTTTAAAAACTTTAACCATCAAATAAATTTGTTCAATTGATTGTTATTGACATTTGAATCACATGTAATTATTTCACAAACATGACCAATTAGATGATTGGTTTTATAATATATCAGAACAATTGGAGTAGAAATGTTTTCTAGAAATTGTTATGCACCTTTTTTTGAAATAATAAAATAAAATAATACATTTCTCCGTAAAATTATATGTGTCTTCATTTCTAGAAACTTTAATAATTCACGATAAACGATTGAGGTCAAACCTTTGTCAAATTAGATGTCTGTTAACTATGAAATTCTTGAATTTACTATTTATTCTACGATTGATTTCCAGTTAATAGCTGGCCAAATAAATACACAACTGTAAATAAATTATATTTAACATAAATGTTGGGAATGTTTTAATATGTTTTATTATATTATTCATTGACAAATAATTAATTTCGCTATATAATATTAAAAATTTGTTGATGTATTTGTTTATTCTGCATTATTTGTTGAGAAATATGGCCAAAATATTTTATGGATGGTTTTAAGCATAAAATGATCGATGGGAACATTTGAAATATATCTTTGCATATACATTTTTGTCAGTTTAAATTGGATGGAAATTACTTTAATAAAGTGTCATTACAATAACCGCTACGTTACATATATGTATAAATAAAAAAGCTAATTAATGCTATCAATTAAGGTTTGTTTAAAACGTAGAATACCGCTTAACTTTCGATCGTTGAGATGAAGTGCATTGTTTGTATTGTAATATCACTTGTTTGAAACATTAATTGTTTAAAAATAATAGCTCGTTCTGATTGGTCCATTGGTATAGCTTCTGAAATGTTGAATAGGTTGATTGGACTCGAATATTTCAGATTGGTTCGTTTGATATGGCCTTTTAACTACTGAATAGATATGCTAAACAATGAGAGATGACAGGTAAACAAGAACAGTGGGAGAAATGTATATAGCGTGTATATACCTACTGTATACACTCCTGCACATTATATTTATTATTTTTTTTTTATGCAATTTTCAATAGTCTTAGAATGTTTTACGGGACTTCACGTTTTTATGACCGATTTTTAAGTCTTTATAAATGATATTTTTTTATGAATGTAAACAAAATTGTTTGTTCATACGTCATGACAACTAACATCTTGTTTTCGTTAAAACTTTATAGGTACTATCTATTATGTTTTTATTCTTTGTCAACTCCAATAAATATGAATTATAATATTTTCAAATGTCCTTTTCAACCTTATTTATTTTAATTATACACATTTGTGAGTTATAAATATATAGATAATCATGTAGTATGCATTTAGCTCTAGTAAATAAATAAGGTTAACCTAGTTTATGCACTATAAATAAAAAAATAACTGAATATACATTTTCATTTTAAAATCTGTCTTTAAGTATTATAAAATCAAGCATATTTTGTATTCTGATTGGAGCGATGAATGTTTTGATTTTAAAATTGTGTGTTTTTTGAAACGTATCAGTCTTCAAATTTGATGGTGGTTTCTAGTATCAGATTGGATAGATTTTCAACTTTCAGAGGTCATGAGTAATTTTGTAAATAATTAGAGGAAAAATATCAAAAAATTGGATTATTTACGTAAAACGATTTTTATTTTTGATGAAATCAAAGTGCAGGGATTTGAAATGTCCACAAAACATTTAAATTACATTTTTTTGGACTTGGTATAATTTTCAAATTGTGTTCGCAATTGTTGAGCTATTTATAAACATTAGACTTTTTTTATTTTTTTTTATTTTTTCTACAATTCGTGAATGATAGAACCTTTGTTTTTAATTAAAAAGTTGAACATTCAATACTGTATGAGTCTATAGGCTCATGATAAATTTTTATATTTTTTTTTTAGATATAGAAAATATAGTTGCATTTTCTTTTGTTTTAAGCGTTTTAAATTCAAAGTTTAACGATCTTTTATACCTACCTAATTAATTAATAATAATGGTTTATCATTAAACAATTCTTTGTTATAATATTATTTTTCAAAAAGTATTTATCGAAAAATTTTGAAAAATTCTTCTATCACTTAAATTATAATTTTCTATGCACAGTTAAATTTTTATTTTTAGACTTATTTTAGATGCTTACATAGGTACTTTTAAATTTTAAAGATCCTTTTTGTATATAATTGTTGATAAAAAAAAAATGTTTGCTGGTTCTAACTGGGATTATCCGGGTTATTGCTTGGCTTGATGAATTAAATTTTATTTTTAGTTAGATTATGTTGTGAATATATATTCTATTAATGTAATTGTCACTGAAAACTACTGGAACAGAACACGCATCTGTTATTGTAATCTACATTCGAATTGACTGCATATTCAATTTCCATTGTTTCTTGTTAATTAACCATTAAAGGGATTGCTGAAATCATATGTTTCTCGTGGCGTGTAATATGGTTAATTGGAGAACGCGGATGTCAAGCCAGGGCTGTCCGAAAGTTTCGCACAATCTAAGATGATACACCCTTTGCAGATAGGGATTACGTGTTCATTATGCCAAGAAATTTACACGAAGAATTTCTTGGTTGTAACGATGGTGGAAGAGGGTAACATTTGCCGGATTTCTATTTCCTTCCGGTTAGCTGAAGCTTCCGGCAAAGTTCACCTCACTAAACCCTCGTCGGTTCCAAACCCCCTCCCACACACACACACACACACGCATATAAATATATTGTGTATCGAGCTGTGTTGACTTTTAAAATTACTAAACTTCGTAATGGTGATGATTGATATTTTATCATAAAATGCAGTCGTCATCTTCAATTGTATTATTTTACGTACGTATATTATATAAATATAGGTCAGAGAGATATGTTTTATCTCCTCGCTTTATAGATAATAATATGGTACTCAGTTATTACATACACTAAATGAAAAATAAAAAAATGTTTTGTTTGATATCTTTAAGAATTTTTGAATATCCTAAAGTATGGTATAAACGATAAAATAATGATGCATCTTTTATTGACTTGGTATAGTGCATATAATAACATGTATATATTATAGCATCTATATATTAAATCTAAGTCGCTTTGTCATTATATAAGCACACATTTAATACCCATTTGATATGTTCGATTACGGAATAATACATATATTATTTTTATATTTTGCATGTTATCGTTTAATAATATTATGATTTTTTTTTTTCAGAGATTGGAATGGCACTCAACTGATGCTGATTACAAAATGTGCTTAGTCAAAGGCAAAGACGAGGTAAGATTTTAAATCTATAATGTTGTAATATTATGGAGTGTTTAAAGTTAAAATACATTGAATATCTTATTTTATATTTTATTATTATTTTTACATAATGGGTAACCGTTCAAGTATTTTAAGCACAAATAAATAGTGTGTATGTTTTTAAGTTTTTTTACAAATTATAAAAAAAAATATACGCATTATATGACCCACTATAATTTTATGATTTTAAATATATTTAGTGTAATTTTTTTTAAATGTATACTATCTTTACAAAATAAACTTATTCAATATAAATCTATCTAACTTCATAATTATAGGTATATTTTACGATTTCTTACTTTATTTATTTTTTTATTATTATTTATTTTATGATACATTTCTTCTCTGAGTTCACATTTAAAACTTTTTGCATTTCGATTCACTTGTATTCTTTGAGTTATCCATCGCGTACGTAATAGTGGAACATCTAAGGTTATTGGTATGACGACGGGGAACATGTCAAAAACTGTTCAACGATTCATCTAGACTTAGTCACTGTTTTTTTTTCAACCACCCCCATTCGCATTTCTTTGCTTCCTAGCTTTGTTATCATTAAACCCGCCCCGTGGCACTGAATGTGGTGTCATCTCCGGGTACTGTCGATCAATCAACATACTCAAAGAACGCCCCCTATCTGGGCTTCGCTGTACTTCAATGATCATTTTTAAGGCGTGGGCGTAAGATACTTTTAAAGTTTAATAAGACGTGATATTGAGCTTTCGTTGGGACAGGTAGGATTAGGAAGCGTGAATAAGATAGTCATCTATCACGAGTGTCTCGAACACGATCATTACCTGTGACTTGGACTGATATTTCTTACAACTTAAATATATATTTCTATGATAATATTTTTTCCAATAACAAATTAAAATTTGATTTAAAACTATAGAAATTTTTACTAATTAAACCATTTGAAATAGGTAGGTCCTGTTTTTATAATTTTTTATTTATATAATAATAGTAGATTATAATTTTATACACGAAAAATATTATGCTTGACGTTTCAATTGGTCCATATTTCATCAATGTTTTACTTGATGGATTTTTTTTATGAATATTCTGTATTGTATAACATATAAAATAATAACGTATATTACTTTATACAAAATTGAAATATAAAATAATAAATTCGTACTTTGAGGCTACATTTATTCCATTAACATTTGAATTTACATGGTATAATTGTTTTTATTATTATTGTTTATTCACAACTTTATATGTAATAAGTAACATAAATATAAATTACAATAGCCTATTAGGTAGGTACCTAGAATTAAATATTATAATTAAAGTATTTTTAGTTTTTATAAATTCAGTATGACATACATTTTCCATACCCATTAAAAATCAATCTCTTTAATATATTATTAATTATATTTTATTTCCTTGATTTATATAATTTTTATTTTGTGCAAATAACATGATATGAACAGTTTCTTTGTAGGTACATAAATAAGGCTTATCTTTATAAGCTGTAATAAGTTCCACCATGTAAAAAAATAAATATTATTTACTGCTCAATATTTTAGGATATAAATAATTTTATATTTCAGAACTATGTTTTAGGTAAATTTCTTATAATGATAATTTACCAGTTTCTTGTGCTGATATCTATGTAGTAATACGGCGTCATATATAGGCAAATGTGATGCAGAATAATATATTTTATTTTATGCACATTGCAGTTTTAATATTATTATATTTATTGTATTATGAAACATTCCATGCAAACTATAGGTATGACAATTTTAAAGAACTATTATATTATAATAACTTATTAAGTTAGTTCATATTTTTATTTATGAAGGTTATTATTAGGAACCTACTTACTTTTACATTGTTGCATGTACTCTATAATCGTGGTACTTACCAAATAACTAATTGTTGCCAAGGTAATATTTTCGGAGTTTCATGATTTTGGGAATAAATATTAATTAAATTTGTTTTTTAAACATATTTTACACGAGTATATATATATATTTTTATTTTTTTAAATTAAGTAAATTATATTAATTTTAAATAAAAAATCTCCTTTGTTAGTTCTGTCGATAATTGGATATTATTAATGGATATATGGAGGTTATTAATAATGAATGCGTGGTATGTATATACACGTATGGTGCATATTGAAACTAGCTGGTTATTCTAGCTCGTTAACATGGTTCTAAATTAATTTTGTGAACCCTGACAGTCTAGAATTGTCCGAGTTTCATTTATAATTTAATTCATTATAAAATCTAATAGCCTTCAATTTCGATGATAAATTGTTTGCCCAGCTCGTTATTTACTTATAATCTTGTGTACAATATTCGCATTCCAAAGTGACATCCAACGTCCAGTCAAATGAAATTAATTTAGTGATATTTTAGTCAATTATTTCCTTGTGGTAAAAATTACAATAATATTATTATTGACATAAATATTTTTAGTGTTGATGACTCGTTCTGTTTTCATTAAAAACATATATTACAATAAACAAACCGATTTATGTTCATATCGTGTGTTTTTAAGTTTTAGTTTCATACAAAAATGATAAAATAACCACTAAAGTAAATATTTGTAACCACATAAGTTTAGCTTATGACAACGTATTATAGCTATTACTTTGTGTACGTAATTGAAGTCGTATTTATGGACATTTTAAAATAAATAGAATTACACACGTATAATATTTATTTATATATACATTTTTTATGTACACTATTTAACTACCTATTATAAATTTTTCTAAGTTTGTTTTTATATCAAATGGATTTCTATTTTAATATTATATACTTCCGCACTGTGATATTGATTTGAAAACTTAATGGACTATTCGTTTTTAATTTATATTACTTTTTGATAGGTACTATAAAAAATATAATATCTATATATATAATATATATATTATGTAGTTGTTTTATTTTATTTGAAAAATCGTAGCATTTAATAAGAAAAAAAAATTGTTTTGATATATTATATGAGTTACCTACCTATTGAAAATAGGTTTTATTTAAAAATATAAAATTCCAATCGATTTGCCTATCAACAAATATTTTTAAAAATGTATGATGATTTTATATGTAAATTGCCTTTAATAATGTGAAATGATGAAAACAATAAACCAAACCCGAGACAAAACATTTTCATTTCAGAAGAAAATTGTCTTTGGTAAGTCTGAAAACCCTCGACACATAACGAGGGTTATTTGCATTTGGTTTTCTGATAATATTGTTTATCGTCTTATCCAACGGTAGACTTTACTGTTACTAAAGAAAAGTGTGAAGGGGAAAAAAGCCGATAAGGGAAAAAGTCCTATATTCCCTTCTTGTACAAAGAATGAAGGGATTATTTTCTTTTTCTACTACACCATTTGCTCTTTCTGTCCTTTAATCATTTTTTTCCTCTCCATTCGCTAGAGCAGAAGAAAACGATGCACTTGATAAATTACTTACAACCAACAGCAAAAATTTTAATCTTGATCATTATAATAGTATCACATTTTTTTTTTTTTTTTTGTTCGTAGCTTTGACTTCAGTAACTTGCCTATCCTAACCGAATAAACGACTTTATTTGCATATCAGCTAATCTAAAATTTCACTAAATATTAACACTGCATACATTTTATTTAATAACAATACATTATCAGCTTTGTCATCAAAATCTTGATTTTTTTCTTTTTAAGGTTTGTAATAGTTAGTACAAGTTTATAACACCCGGGGGTCTACAATGCATTGTATAAGTATAAAGATCGAAGTTAAAATAAGTGGTATACCTGCATTATATTATTACATTAGTTTTTATGAACTTTAATTATGTCTGTTGCATGAACATTTTTTTTTAGACTCTTAGTGTTCCCGCTAATCGTGGCTCATTCATCGCTCCGACGAATGTATTGATTTTACAATGATGTGTTTTTTAATTGTTTTGTCTGTAGACACTTCCTCGTAGAATTAATGATCTGATCATAAAGTCAACTTCAAAGGAGGATTCTAGTAGCAGTTTGGATATAGTTAATACTTTTAGGGAAGTCGAAATTGAAAAATCTCAGTACTTTTTAAAATAATCGAGAAAAACAAAAAAAATTTTTAACATTTCTTAAAATGTTTATATTATTAAAAAAAAGTTTGGTGTTTTTGGTTATCAAAAATATAGACCATGTTCAATATATTTAGTTTTTGGTCTATGGTTATTGATAAAAAAAATTGTATTTGGTCAAAAACCTTACAAATATATTCCGAATATCCAAACACGAATTTATAAATATTAGTTTATAACGAAATAACTAATATTTACGTTATGCACATTTTTTATTTTTCTCAAAATCTGTTTTTAATTTTGTCATACTATACTCTATATTCCGCAAACACGTAACAAAAAAAAAAAATAAAAAATACTGTTGTATCGTAGCGAGCGACAAGGAACAAACCGCCTCGAGGGAGTCATTTTGAGATTTGTTTCATGCACGTTCTCTCATCATTTATTTTTTTGCCATTCCGAGCATTTATGACTATGCATATAAAAAGCCAAATAATAATAATAGTAATAATAATAATCATAAAATCCATAAAGGGTGTCCGTACTCGTTTTACAAAATTATCTTACTGACATATAGATATTACGAAACGGTGAGGTAAAATGGAACCTAATTTAACCTTCTTCAGATCTTATATTTTATAATGCATCCAAACCATTATCTATAAACTTTATATACCTACAGAGTAAACAACAAATATCAACTAGGTATATATATACATTTGCATTGTTATTGATAATGGTTAGAACTCGCTTTCACAATTATTTCAAGCTTAATTCTTCGTGTGACGTATTGTGTTCAAAACACATATTTAAAACTTTTTCGAAAATAACTAAATTAGAAAAAGTAAGTTGATTAAATCTCAAAAATATGAAAGAAGAATAATAATATAAAAGTTTGTTTTTGATGAATACAAAATTACTAGTGTGGAAGAACTGTTTAAAAATTATATGGTAACATTTTTATTTTTATATATTTTCTTACGGTAAATTGTTCTTTAATACTATACAGCTTCATTAATCAACTAAATATATATTATACAGTCTAGATATAACTTTGTTAGCAAATAACTTCCTGTTTATTTCAATAAAGTTCATTATAACAAATTTAGTTGTTATTTTGTCTCACCATATTCATATTATCATATTATATACCTGTTACAATAGTAACTAATAACTAACTAAATAATACTACGTATATTGATCTTATATTTAATATGTATCGTAAATCACATTATTTTTGGACATAATCCAATTGTAGTAGTGAGTTAAAATATGAAGCTTCATATTTGTATACCTATTTAACGTTACTTTATACGTGATTTTTAATGTTTGAATTGCTAGCTCAATGAAACGTTTAAACTATTTTATGACAACCCTTCAGATTTATTTAAAAATATTCTACCTACATTTTTACTTCATAATTTTTAAAAGACATGCATCGGTACGTATTCTACACATATATGCACTCTTTCAATATATATACATGATAAGATTAAAATATATTACAATATTATTAGATTATACAGAAAATAATAATTAATATGCTTCATATACACAATTTTATATAGGTATACTCATTAAAAATAAACGAACAAAATTATGATACGTTTCATAAATATTACTGTTACATTAATAATGTAACTTTTTATTAAAATGTGTTCTTGCTACACACTAATAAAAAAATTAAAAAAATTAAAAAAATTAAATAATCTATTGGTGGATACAATCGACTTAGATCAGTTTATATTATAACAAAGTTATACGAAGTTTTCAAAACTTTACTGTAGTACTTGTGGTTATATAATGGACACGCCAGTATAATCCATTCTTCCTCTAATTGTTCAGAGATGTGTGACCACTGTGAAGTAATGTACAGCCCCTTTGATGTTTTCTTGTGTCGTATACTACAACTTGATTGTTCCAGAATTAAGATAAATTAACTTCGTGCTAAAATTGTTAGAGTTAGATCTAGAAATTTATTGTAATTACAATGTAGGTTAGATAGATTATGACCTATGTACATAATATAATATAGATACTAAAATAGTTATTATCTTAAGAAAAGTATATTTTTTGGATACCAAATGTGTTAATTTATTGAAAACTTACATTTTATATACAACATTGTACACACACACACACACACACACACACACACACACACACACACACACACACACACACACCATATATATATATATTGGTACGTATTATTTGTAACACAAATATTGCTTTCGGTAAAAGTAATATATTAAACTGAAACCGTGCCGACTGTTGCAGTTTCATTAATGAAAATCGCTTTGTTAAATCAAAAACGAAGGGGCCAATATTATAGACAAAATGCTTCACATACCGAGCGAGTTGGTATAACGGTACATCATGTTTTATGGTCGAAGCATATCAATAATACCAACTTATTATATCAGTTTCGTACAAAATTCGATAAAAGAGCGAAAGTTTTTGCTATCCTATGCCACGGTCGCCATCGTATATACATAACTTTCCAGCCATACTACCCCACCGCAACGCTTATCAATTTAATTGTATCTCCGACTTTGGCGTTAACGATTTTTCTCCCTCGGCTTGGTCCGTTTTCATTAATTTACTTTCTTACGAGCACCAAAGGAATTAAATACTTTTATTCTCTCATTATGAGAATATTACTTTTTTTTTAAGATGGTTTTTATTTGCTATATAATATACAATGCAATGCAGTACTTTTTGCGGTGTCCTCGAATGCATGCAATCGCAATAAATACAAATGTGCGTTTTGCGTTGTATATATGTATAGGTACACATCATATTTTATCGTTCATTCGTATTATCTACCCCGTTGACGTTTGTCAAATTACTATCGCATCGCCGATCTTATCGATGATGTTAGTGTCCTGAGAAGACGAGTTAATACATTAAGTTCAATTTCAAACCGAACGCTGTTTATAATATTACAAGTTGTGACGAATCGATGCCAAGAAGTATAACTGTACGGTAATGGATTTTATCTATGTATATATATGTACTTCTTGTTATAATAGTCCGTATTCGTAAATAGACTCTATAATATATGGATAAGTATTTCTAGTAGTGTATCATCTCGAAAGCTCTTTGAATTTTAAAACTTGAGTGGATAAATGGCTTTATATGTGCGCACTAATAAGTGTTGCATTGTTCGTTCTGATCTCGAGTATATATTATTATACTTACTGTTTGTAGTTCAGTCCATATCAGTGGATATTTCGATTACATATAGGAAATATACATGTGATATTTATATATATCGTTCCGTGGATGCGTCTAACAATGATGAATTAGGAATTCGTCGCATCGATTTTTAGGTTATACTATAAGCTACGATTATGAAATGTTTTATCGAAGTATATGTACAATATGACTTAGTATTTTTCATTCACCTATTCAGAAAATGTGTTAAAGAGCTTTAAAGAATACATTCTAAATTTTATAGAATAATCTAAATTCCTAAGACATTTTTGATTTTGTTCCGAGCATAGCAATGATTGCGTTGTAATCAATCAATGCGCTGCGTAACTCCAATTAAAACTGAATATTATTAATTAATGTAATTATGGCACGGTTTTATTCAATGAAAACTTTGCGAGTTCATCAAATACGCCGAAATACAATCCCTCACAGTTTACAGTATATAATTATGTTATATTACTTTATTTTAAGTAAAGTAATATCTTTGCCTGCCGCCTGGTCTAAATATTACGTTTGCCCTTAGTTTCTTTTGATATTGTTATTAATTACTAAAAAATTAAAACTGACATTTTTTTTGTGGTCTATTGTCTAAGATAACGAGGAAGGTGAGGACAAATTACATGAGATAGAAAGTTTTGGGTTAAATGTTCGTAAAACTAGGGTCTCGCTGTCAGAAAATAGCCGAAACGTCATCAATAAATTTCAGCTGCACATAACACCATCAATCACCTACCCTTAGAAAACCAGACGTGACCAGAAAATCTGCCACTCTATTCCTCAAAAAAAAAAAAGGGTTGGTTTAGTGGAAGAGGATGGGAAAAACTGAAGATGAAGGTTAGATACGATTATATAAGAAAATTGTATGAAGAAGTTATCCTGCAAACGACAGATCGCAGAACTGCACTGACGAATCATTACGATTTAAGACGTCTATATAGTTGACTTATCGACAAAAATAAGAATAAAAAAATGGTTTTATTTATGCTAAACGTTATTACAATACAAAATTCCGTCGGGAATAATTATTTATAAAATAATAGTAATTCGCTTTAATCGAACTATTGATAGTAGTATTCGATATGTATAGTTTATGGAATCATGATTTAAGATAATATATTATACGTTTACAATTATATCGCCATTTACGAACGATAAAAATATTAATCCATACAAATTATAAGAATCACGATTGAATTCTATATCAAATAGCAAGGTTTATAAAATGTGTTTATAGTACTCAATTTATTTAATCGCCCTACAATATCCTGTTGATAATAATAATAGATGTAGATATTTGTGGAATAGTTTATATTAATATCTACCCGGTTGAACTAAATAATGTTAGGTTAAGTACCTAAATAAGTGCTTAAAACTAATTGTTTTTTTTTTTAATGAAATATATTATTAATTTACTAAAGAATTAACGGTGTATAGGTAGATAGGAGTACCTACATAAACATTACGTATAAATATATATAACTGTCTAAAACTGTAGTCTTATGTTCTTGTGTTATAATATGACTATTCATTTTTTATTTTAAGTTTACTGAAAAAATGTTCTAATGGATTGTATGATTTTAGGATAACTGTCAGAATTATATCAGAGTGTTGGCGAAAATGTCTGCCGGCCGTCTCCTCGTTTGCGGTACAAATTCATACAAACCCCTTTGCCGGGAATACATTATCGAGGTAAGTACTAAGAACGTGTACTTTTGGAACATAATTATAATAATGATAAGGTAATTAAATCCGTTTTCGTTAATTTTAGCCCGGAAAATATAAACTGGACAAAGAGAGTCCCGGCCAAGCAGTGTGTCCGTATGATCCGAAACACAACAGCACTTACGCATATGTCGGTAAGTACAAAAATGTTTTTATTTCATTATAAATAATATATTATTATTGTTTATATACGTACGATTCATTATAACTTATAACAAATGATTATAATAATTTTGGAGTTTCAATTATTAATATACTTATTACTTACTCATGCAGATGCAGTCATACCATTATTTTTACTACATTAACAGATGGGCGTAAAAATGTGTTATTATGTTTTAGTTAATGTCACTGTGGAATTGTATTTTGATTAAATGTGTTTCTCTGAATAATAATGAACGATAAGTACAATACAGTAAATAACAATGCAAGAACATCGAGAAGAAAGAGATTAAAAGAAATATAATTATTTAGTATTTAAAATTAATAACTCGCACCCTAAAGTTCCTGGTTGGACTTCAACTTAATGACCGATAAAATATAGATGGTTAAGTGTTCATAACGTGACAGTATTTTAACAACTACCTATATTTATCATACATGTTACTATTTTTTTTATTACGAACTATTTTCAGAATATATTATGTTTAATTGATTTTCAGTGTTTGCGCAGAAGAAAATCATAATGATTTTTACTAACCAAGACCTACAACGGATTTTTATTTTATTTTTTTCAGATGGAAATTTATTCTCCGCGACAGTAGCAGATTTTTCCAGCATGGACCCGATTATTTACAAAGAACAGTTACAGACCGAACAGTATGACTCATTGAGCCTGAATGGTAAGATCGATATTTCCCTTTGAAATATACATACAATAATAAACATTGTGTGTGTGTGTGTGCGCGCGTGCGTGTATTAGCCATAGTGTTCACGTGTCGAACGAACAAGGACAGTATCTTAATTTCGTACGACACTGACAAATTGTCTTTTTTTTCAGCTCCGCATTTCGTGCATTCCTTTGCCCACGGCGATTTCGTCTACTTCTTCTTCAGAGAAACGGCTGTCGAATATATAAACTGCGGAAAAGTGAGTTATTACTTATTACTATTTCTCTCTCAACCACCGTCGCCCTTCTCCCTTTTTCCATACATTAGTCTAAATGCATCGAACCTGCAGCAGCGGCGTACTGCTGACCCACGGAATGGTGTATTTTTTTTTTACTCCGTTCGATTTCCGTGACAAATTACGGCAAACACGCGTGCCAGATGTTTGCCGAATTTATATTATTATGTTGCCTATTTCGATTACCGAACAATGTAATAATACGTATTCGGACGGACGGTTTATGAAAAACAAAACCGTAAAATAATAACCGAGATTTAGAAGTAAAAAGGTTTCACGAGTACGCGTAATCATCTACATAGCATAGGTATACCGGCTACACTGTCTTTCGGTATGTTTCTAAAGTGCAATAATCGTCGGGAAATAAGTTCAACGTTGTACTTTTGCCGTTCTTAAACGGAATAGTAGTTATGAACACCGCCGTAGGGGCTTGTTCGGAGTGGCGGAAAATTGGGAATGGAAATTCGGTTTGAACGTCTTCAAACAGTGATACGACATGTTTTTGTCCGGGGCGTTATACGCAAACACGATTTTCCCATAAGTTCCGGGCAGGGACTGAGTAGTAACTCGATGAATCGGTCTTCTGGAGGCTACATAATATAATATAATATGCGTCTACCGATTTACCGTGGATCCGCGGGCAGGATGCGACCCGAAGTACATCAGTCACAGAAATCACTTATATACTCGGAAATGTACGGTTTCGGTGCGTTTTATTTTGTGCTTATATGTACCTATGATTTGCGTCATGTGGTAACGTAATAGTATTATATTATATAATGTGATAGAATCTATAATTCTGTGTATAAAAAAAAATATAATATATTTATAGTGTTGCAGATTGTATTTATCCACAACTATACATTATAGTAATACCTATACGCAATGATTTATGTCGATATAACACGTTTAAATGTCGTAATGAAATTTTTTTTAGTCGTTTTAAATGGGGGGCGAAAAATGAAATAAAAAGTTGACGTACATTCCACGCGGTTTTGGGTTACTGCTTTGAGTATGCCATTATTGGTGGGTGCATATAATACTGTGTGTATATGTTGTCATTTTAAATTCAAAAACGCCGATGATAGATCTGTATAAAAAAAAACACAACCACTACAAAAAAAGGTCGTAAGCAAACCCGATGCATTGATATACATGTATGTTTAAAACTTAAATAGTGTATTAAAAGAAATTAAGCATGGGAAAATCGTATACATCAAGATGATTGAATACTTTAAAAATGTATTCATTTTTGTACAAAGAGTACAAAAATATAACTTCCTTAAAACATTATTTATTTTTAAGTACATAGTAAAATGTATAAATGTAATAAAATACATACATAACAGTATTTAGGTCAGCCTGTGTTTTTAAACTTCAATCATAACCAATTTTTTGAATTGTATCTTAGTAGGTATAACCTCTATATTCATTATTATACATTCAAAGAATATTTATTAGGCACTCAACATTTTTTTAACGAAAGTTGAATTATTATTATGCTTTAGCTTTTATTTCATCCCACCAACCCCTCTAACTTTGACTAGCTATTTAGTAAATTAATAAACTGTATTAAGTATTCTGACTAAGACGTAGTAAGTATATGTATATAGGTATATGGGAATTATTTTAGTACATATTTAAAAAAAAATTTAATTTCCAATATTTATTTTTCGAAATGTGTAATGGGTATATTTCCTTCCAAAAATTGTTGAATTCGGACGTACTAGTATTATTTTATAAATTTATTTTGTATAAATTATAATATTATATTGCATAGAAAAGAATTTAATGGCTTTAAATTTCCATCTTAAGAAAAACATAAAACACGTGATCAAGAAATATTATAACATATTGTTTTAAATTAAATGATATTGATGGGTCACAGTTTTAAAGATCTAAAACTCTGATCGGGCCAAGTCAGTTTTTACCGGTCCGACAAATTCGGTTCACAGGCACAACACACGTCGATGCATGCAATCTATTAATACCAGTGGTTACATCCCTGCAGTCCAAAGAGGCATATATAACTCTTGTACTTGACACAACACTTCAACGTTATGATATGAATGATGATTTACAAGTGTGAGGTGGGTGTTTGATTTTTTTTTTTAGTTCGTACAAGCTGCGCTATTTTAACAATATTTTAAGAAATAATTTTTTTTTAATAGTCTAATAAACTTCACAGGCTACGATGATTATTTTTTATAAAAAAAAAAAAATGATTTTGAACACGCGTTTGTGATATTTATTGCAAACAATTATTTTTATCGACGTGCTTTCGCTGATTCAAATTTAAATAAATACTTACATATCATAATTATATAATACTATACCTACCTACCCACATAATATCATTTATTATTATAACAAATATACATTGAAACGATCACGTGGAACAACTTCCACCCCATGACTACAAACGTTCTTCCGTTCCCATACGTATTCAGTTCATAAACAATGTAAAGCACCGTTTCTTTTGAAGTCTAACGAGTTTTTTCTCGGTCGAATAAATTTGTTTTCTCCTTAAAAAAATATTTGAATTTACGTTTATCATTACCACCGAGTAGGTCGACTCGCGCATCTACAGAGTTTCCCTAAACGTTTGCGATTCTTTCTGCCCGTGTATCGTATAGTAGGTACGCCGCGATTACATCAGACTGCTTCACCTGCCGTGAATAACCCTTACCGTTAATAAAATTAAATTTTCTCAGACCGCCGACTGCCACTAGGGTGGCGGTATGTCTAAGGGCCGTATGTGGGCATTTTACGTGATATGTGAGAAACTCGCATATACGGGCAAATCGTTTGTAGTTGTTAGTCAAAAGGCAACTATTTTGTTCCTTTGTTAAGTACCTGCTGCGGTTTCGTACAGTAATTATAATTTGTATATCAAATTATATTATAGTTACATGATACAAAATCAAACAAAAGTTCAGTGGCTTAAACCTGCGCGTCTAATCTAAATTTCAATATTTATTCACGGTTATATTATTAGAGACATTTATTTTTCGGTTATCTAGAGTAGAGACTTATGACGTATTATTAGTGTTTAGATTCTATTTTGTCAAGTGTATTCTATAATATTTCTCGACAAGTACATCGATGGACGGAAGAATACTAAATGAGTTATGATGTTTATTTTAGATTATCGTTCCAATATACTATATAGCTATTATTTTCAAATAATGATTTTTACATCGACAATAAACAGAAAAACTTGTTCATATGAACGAACACATACATTTTGATAGAATTTAGTTCTATATAAGTCATGTTTCTCATTGGGATTGAGTTTAAAAGACATTGCATTACATACGGTAACAACGTACGTGGAACTAAAATACTAAAAGTCCTCCTTCCTTGTCATACTTGAATCATCATATTATATTCTAGGTACTGTCATACGAATAAAACGAAAAATATTTCATTTGTCGTAGTTACTGTACAGCCGTATAGGTACATACCTACTACATATTATTATAATGCATTATTGTACATTTTTTGATTATTAAAAAAATTGAATTTAAAACAAAGTTTCTGATACAATATTTTATACATATTTATCGTGCATATAAATTCCAAATTGCGTTTATCGGGTACATTTAAACAACGTGGCTTACATAGATACTAGTAATAATCATTTTGAATAACTGAAAACTTACGTTTGGATGAGATAGTTTATAAAATAAATTAACGAAGAAATACACTTAACCTATTATGTTGGTCCATTCAGCTAAGTGAATTTACTTGTTTTATGGATACAGTTAAATTTTTTTTAGATCCACTGCGTATTAATTTTTAGATTTTAAAGTGAAAAAAAAAAACAACACTATTAAATTTAAAAACGCTTCTAAAAGTCTCTATATAAAAAAAAAGATAGTAGTATTTTAATTTGAGAATTAAATAAAGTATACATTAGTATACACTATGCAATATGTATATTTTCAAAAAAAAAAATATCATTATTTTAGTTTTTGTCGTATTTTAATTTTAATATTTTATTCAAACATAATCTATAATAAATAATAATTAATGAGACGTTTCCTTGCGATCTATTGTTATCGAATTGCTTTTTTATATTCGAAGATTGGCTTTACAAATTGAGTCCTTGATTACTGCTAGTGGATAATGACTTTATCATTTCACCAGTACCCTAAATAGTTTATCATTGTAAAATCAATTAATTGCATTTCTCGTAAAAATGTAAGTATTTTATATAGCCAAAAAAATGATTTATGACTTAATACTTAATTTTTTTTTGCATTTTTTTATTCAGTTAGAAGTAATTATACGCATAATAATAGTCAACATATCTGGTTTGTAGTTTAAAATCTTAACTTTCAATTTATTTGTAAAACCTTTTTGTAAAAATTTTCTGAATTTAAAAAAGTTAGTTTACTTATAAGTACTTTAATTTTAGTCTTTATCTTATCACCATATTAATCATATTATGATAGTGTTTGATAAAATTTGAATTTGAATTATTGTATTTTTTTTATTATTTCGTTTTTTAGATTTATGGAATTTTTGCTTTAGTATTAGAGTAGCTAATCAATAATTTTAAACATGTCAATTTGATAGATTGGATATTTGAACGCAATAACAAGTTCTTCAACTTAGTTTTAAGAATCAAAAAAAAAAAAAACCATTAATAATAATTATGTTTATGAATTCAATACCTAGCTTCTCCGTCAATATCTGAAATAAATAACGAAAATTATTTGACACTTCGAAATCAATTTGAGTTTCAGCATTCAATACTAATTTATAACCTTTATATAAAATTACATTTTTTATTATATTCTAAGCTATAAATCAACTTTTTATAGGGGTTTACTTATCGTCAAAATACTTTAAAATACCCATAGGATAGGTACCTCATTAAACTTTTCAACGGTTTTATTTAAATTTATATATAATATACATATTATTATGTAGGTGTTTTTATTTTATTTCAATTGATTAATGTTTTGTTAAATAAAGTATTTGATTTTTTATACATTATAAATAATTCTGATGATTGTATTTAAAGGAACAATTATCATAATATTCAAACATGTCATCCCTATATGACGTAACCTAATAACATGATATATAAAAATACATACAAATAAACATACATATTAGTTATGTGGTTTTGTAGTGTGTATTACGTTTCGTGTCATGTTTATCTTGTTCGAAATGTGTTCCATAGATATTTTCGTAGTACTCGAGTGTTATGGAAAATGGCCGACGCATTATACCTAAAATTATTTGACCATTTTGACCTTATATAATTATATTATGTTAGTGTAATTGCACAGTTTCTCAATTTAATTGATTGTACGTCATATTTTGCGATTGGTTGGAAATCGTGTCACACATAATAATCGACCGTTGAGTTTTAAACGCTAAAATAATTCGGTTTTTTCCGCTATAACTTTTTACGTTATTTTTTTGAGTATGTTATCGTGATATGGCGTTTCAAAATTTAACGACCAGCGCATAAACACAAATTATTCCACAACATATCAAAAATATACTAACACCGTTGGCGTTGTTCGGTATTTGAAAACGTATAACTAAAATAAGCTGACCGTATACAGATATAATTATGTATATATATATTAAATACGTATACTATATACATAATATTATTGTGTCATAAAAAAGATTAGGGTTTTAGACCCATAAGTTCATCATGATCACTTTCTGAAAATTGTGGACGGTCGTACGCAAGACTAATGGCTTTAAAATGTAAATTCTGTAAATTACATTCCGGTCTTAAGTGTATATTATATTTCCTAGTTAATTTTATTGTGTCGTATATATTATTTATATACTAATGTGCTTATAGAAATTATGACGATACGGTTTGTTAAAGAAAGTGGTTTGTAATCACATTTATCATGATATTAAATAAAATATTACATAATATATTATAACATACTTATATTATATAGTTCCTAGAATCTAGTAGGTATAATATTGTTTGTGAGCATACGTCTGTAACTTATAGGTGAGGTTGGGAAATTGTATTTATTTTAATTTTTCAAAAACTAGATACTCCGATTTTCACTCGAATATTTATTCAGACGTAAATACATAAGTACACAATATTTGCATTTATTTGTTATTTTTTTACACATCCGTTTATTCTCGTCTTTATATACTGATGTAAACGTATTATTATAGTTATTTGTTTTATCATATTACTTTTTTTACCACCTTTTCTCTTACATTTATGTGAGTATACCTAACCTATCTTTCTCCTTTTTTTTTTAATCATGTCCACTTCCATTTTTTTTACCTTTTTAATGACAAAATGGCTGCCGACGAGGGAGCACAGAGACAGTCTCTGGGGATTGCCGCTCATTAATTCGACCGCGTAATAAAGTGTATAACAGACGTAATAAATCATTGCTTTTTTTTTGTCATACGTGGTTAGTTTTTACCTCCTAAAATAATCCAATTTTATGCCGTCTTAGTTGTGAAATTAGTCGTTGACAACGATTCTCATTGACTGGATGTACATAATACAATTATTATTGAGTATAATTATTTATCTGTCTACTTATTTTCCAGAACGTATTTTCTCGGGTGGCGAGGGTGTGCAAAAACGATCGCGGTGGACCGCAACAGCTCAAAAACCGGTGGACATCGTATCTGAAGTCTCGTCTCAACTGTTCCGTACCTGGTGAATTTCCGTTTTACTTCAACGAAATACGTGAGTATCTCCAGCAGCGCTGAATTAGAAATTTCGCTTTGTTTATAATTGAGTTACAAGGCTTCTTTTGTCGCGTTTTTTTCTTATATCTGGTAGGTAGGTACCTATATTACAACTGCATATGGGACAAAGAGCTCTGAGTATAATTATTATATTATATTATACATTATATTTTTTTCACTATACCCGTCTGGCTTGTTATAGGTGATAAAATATAAAGAGTTGATGGAATACGTTTTGGAATTAATAATTTATTAAAAACTGTTCGAAAATATCCCTCATCATAAATTTCACAGTTATTTAATAAGACAAGCCAAAAGAAAAGATAAAAAAAGTGCGAAATAAATTTTTACCCGCTAATAACGAATACAAATGAAAGCATCCTATAACTATATAGTACCTAGGTATAATATCAAAAGTAATACCTTACCTCCGCGGTAATACTAAAGTGCAGAACGTTCAGAGGTAAACATTAATCAAAACTCTCATAACCACATTTATCATATATGTACATAAGCTCTGCCGTTTCTTTATAGTAAGTCGAATGATAATTTATTTTAACGATTTATGAAACGTTTAATTAATAACTTTAGATTACTATGATATATATACATATAGATATAGTGCCCAATTCGTAGTATACGTCTTCTGCACATTTAATGCAGAATGTATTTTATGGAATTTCGATTCAAGATCAATAACTTTTATTAATTGATGACGTAATAACCTATCCAGCATGATAATACATTATTACTTATGTTTGGTCCCATTGGTATATAATGTAGGTATATGATGTTCAAATATTATGGTTTAATTTGATGGCCAAAATAATATATTATGCAGGGTGGATATCAAAAATGTTAAATAAGAAAACGTACATTATATAAATCATATACGTATATAATGTACTCATTTAATGCTCAAATAAACCATATTGTATTCAAAATGCTCTCCCTTCTTCACATTTCATTGCAATTATTTTTTAAATTTGTCTTTACGTATGAATTTTCAGTTATATCTAGCTGGTTATATAAAATGTTCTGGTAAATATATAGAATACAAATTTTAATATTCTTTTCATATGTTTTTTGAATGGTAGTTATTAAAATCAATACATTTCAATAGTTATCGTTTATGTTTGTTTTTGTGATGGTGGAAAGTATTTTGGTAATTTATCTTCATATATAATCGTATAGTATTTTCCACTACCATAGCCTTAAAGGAAATTTGTCTTGTGAACAAAATTGATTAGAAATAAAAATAGAAACAATGCGGTTATTTGATATTATCGTACTGCTTACTCCCCAAGGACATGAAAGGAAATAATCGTTTGAGGTGATTTTATTATGAATAAAAAGTCACGTTTTGTGTGCCCAGCGGAAAAGTAAAACAGACGAATAAGTAATTGAACTGAAACTGAAGTTTTCATAGAATAACTTTTTGAACATCGTGTTCTTGTTCGTTGCTACACCATTTCAAAAAAAAAAATAAATAAATAAATAAAATAAAAACAAAATAAAATAAATAAATATAAAAACCTCGAGAAAGAAAAACGGTCTATTTTTTTTCCCTAAACTAATTATTATTTTTCATTTTCCTCAAACCACCGAAGGGAAAAAAAAGTCCACCGCTGCCATTATATGAAACGAATAAAATACTTAGAGAGGCAGAAACAGAGAAAGAGATATGGGGTTTCCACCCGCGGAAAAATTATTCGAGCACATTAAAGGTTACCCGCTTATGCATGGTTTTAATTATAAAACCACTTTCGCCTTGCTGAACTTCTTTTGTTCTCACTCCGTCTGTCTTTCTCTCACGTGCTCGGGCATTATGTGTCTCCCTTTGCACTTCTCCGCTTGCAATATAATATATGTACGGTAGTTAAAACTACAGCGTAAGTACAATGACGAATGTATTAATATAAACGTTCAACCATTCGTGTAGATATTATTCAGCGTCGAGTCAATAAAATAAACACAAAACACGCGTAGGTAGGTGTACCCGCAGGTATTTCCTGTCCAGCCATTAAACTATTAGGTATATTATTATTTCGGATGGCGCACGCTTCGAAACCCAGTCATTGACCATCCGATCGTCAAATGTGCCTACTACTACAACAATACATCATCGATCATAATTATTTCTATTATATTATACTTTTACTAGCAGTAGGTACGTACCAACTATTATGAAATGTTCGATATTATAATATCACCGCATTTCTGCTATATAGCGTATCGTATTATCTGATGTGCATTTGATTTATTCTATGAATTCGATTATGTTTTCACACCTATATAGTTTTAGTTGTGTTAATTCGTTGATTTCAATTACTGTGATTATTGTATTTATTAATATTACAGGCGATATAGCAGACAAAAAATACTTATTAACACAAACAATTTTAAACCAACTGCGGAAAAATAATTAAACTAATAACTTAAGTATCAATATAACTCTATTATATTATTATGTTACTCTATACGCATACTAAACTTATACAAAATGAGTTCATTTAGCAATGAATAATAATATACAATATTATTTATACATATTACGTTCTGTAAAGAAATATTTTTTTATAAACAAGAAAACCGAACTTTTTTTAATTTAATTTTATACTATGGTTTTTTAGGTAAAAATCCCAATTTTTGAAGTCTCAAAAATTATATTATTATTGCTTCTTAACTGTTCTTGTTGTAATATTATACATTAATATGGATTATTATTTAGAACACTATTCTCATTTAAACAATTTAACTTATTTGTATTTTTGCATGCCGTTATTAGGTACCTAGGTACATTTATCTAGATAGCCAGATAGGTATTCATTTTGTGACTTAATTTCTCTGATATCTGATATTATAATATTACTATCGTTATAAAACATATTTAGTAGATATTTTCATCGAAAATTGTTAACATATTATGCGGCTCAACATTTTTTTTCAAAATATTTTACGGATTTTAGAGGTACCGTGTTGGCGAGTGGTAGATATACTTCATATTATTATTATGATATCTCCACATTCTCCGAGTGTTTCTATAGACACATAGTGTTTATTGAATTCCCCACCGACTAGAAAATTGAATTTGTTCACAGAATTGTTTCAAATACCTCGCCAGTCCCCCATTGAAGCGTACATTCTGTAGAAAAAATTCTGGACATTAAATTATACGGTGATGTGAAATCATAAAAAAATTCATATTCTCCGTATAGCAATAATATTATAAATTATCATCGTTAATATTCATGGGCAATGCGCATATTGTAATGACATGACACGTGTATTGAAACGCGTCAACGACCGGACTACTAAATAAAAAAAAAATTGTATATGATAAATCTAATTTTCACCTAAGCTGGGGGATAATACGTGGATATAGCGTTGTGGATTTAATCCACCGTAGAAACTAATAAAATAATAACATCTTGTTTTCTTAGAATCGCCTTTTCCGCTGTGGCTCGATAATATACGCTGGAGCGTGTGTATATGCCAAAGCTCGATTTTCTTCAGTAATATAATTTCGTATTCCCCTCGAGTGTATAGATAGGGTAGGGGATGATGGCACCGAACCCACTGTATGCGGCGCATTACGGTACATAATAATATTGTAATCGCGACGCACGTGTGCACACTATATATATATTATACTACAAAGCTCTGTTTATTATAATATATAACGAAAAAAAATAAATCGAACTCGTATATATACACCGTTCTGTATACACTGCAGCTGCTGATCTGTGCAGCAGTACTCAAACAGTTTCTATTTTCTTCCTGCAATTTCAGTTATTATTATAATAATATAATAATAACCCTATAAAAATGCTAATAACACAAGGGGTGATTCATTATAAGAAGCAGACTCGGCGTCTCCTATTAATTTACTTTTATTTAATAACTACTCTGCGTTTGTATAAATTCTGATTTTTGAGTAACCTAAAGATCATTATACAGTATCCATTAATTTATTGTACCCACATAGCTCATATCATATTGTGATCATTCTTATATAATACGTCATAATAGTTTATATTTAATTTCAAACAATGTATTATAGTTTTGGAAAATATGAATACAAAATGTTCAAATTGTTGTCCGCGATATTAATTTTATACTACGTCCTTATTATAATGTTTTGAACATCTCGAAAATCCTGATTTCTTTATTCCAATGCTCGTATAAGTGCTTAATATTTCTTTTAATATGACAAGTGGTTTTTTTTTTTTGTTTAATCGCCCTCCCTTTGAATTACGGTCCAGTAACGTCCTCGTATAAGAGGACGGATATTTATATGGATTTGACATTTATTAATATACTTTTTTTAAGTAGGTACGTACCGCATTAAGTAGACTGTAAACAATTTTAACTTCAGAGCTCGAGTGTTCAAAAGGTACGACACTCAAAAACCACTTAATCAGCAAAGTGTGTCCAAACTCGCGTGTGACATGTACACTTGGTAAAATAAGACACAACCACACATAAACCCTCGATCGACACAATTTTCTACAATTATTATACTGTTCACGTACAGTGAACTTAATTTCTTGGAGCATGACTTATTTTTTTTAAATACACGTTTGATATTAAGAAGGTTAATCGGCGTCGACGGCAATGACCAATATTGATTATATTTTACAAACAGTTGAGTTACATAAGCCAAACAATTTGAATCTCTGTATAGACTTTTGATTAGGGTTGAGCAATTCCTAGGAACGTAAATGGACTGGAAATCCTGGAAAGGAATATTATCCTCGGAAATTATGAATATCCGTATATATCGGAACGATTCACGATACCAAAATATCAATTAAATTTTATCAATTATTACGTCAAAACGTTATGCCGTAATGACGTACCTATATCAATTAATGCTTTTATCAAATAAAAACATAGTTATCTTCATTACAAAAAACCAATTAAGTTGTTATTTTCATTTGATCGGCACAAACATTGATGATAAATACACAACAAAATAAACATTTAACAAAAACAATAGTCATATTGTCTTTGTATATTATATTGTCAAAATATAATAGATCTATGATAATAACTGGGATAGTTCTAACATAAATAAAACATATAAACCATTAAAAAAAAAAAATGTGCATTGAATTTGTTCATAAAATATTTTTATTGGAAGTGTAATTAAAGTATTAAACTAAAATTGTACAGTGCAAAATCAACTGTGGTATTATGGTGGATGTGAATATATTCTACCTGTACTTCCAATACGCACAGTATAGGTATTGAGTAATTTATAACAGATTACTTAATTTAATTAATTAATTAGGTAGGTAGGTACCTTACTTACTGCATCGGTAAAGCTGTAGTTTTTAAATCAAAATCTTTTTAGCTATTGGTATTTTACAAAATATTCCTTTTTAAATGTGTGGTTATTTTAGTAGTACCTACCTATTCATTAAAATACACAAATAAACATAATATAGCCAAAATAAGTATTAATGCTATCAAACGATATTATAGAAGAATAGGTGTAGTTTTTAGATGTGCAGTACACATTGTGTATAATATTAAATTAACACTGTTAAAAGACATAAATTTTAATTAATATTAAAAACTAGTAAATGATAATGTCCACTTTCCCATAACAGTTATTATATGGTTTTACAGTTACGGTGTTATAGCTACTGTGTATCGTTAAAAATAAATATGTAAGACACTAAGACCAAAAACCCGGTACATGTTCTATACATAATTTCTTAACAATAAATTTAAATATCCGCTTAATAGTACTTAAATTATATAAATAATATCGAAACGATCACGTTACTTGATTTGCTGACTAATATTTATTTTGGCATGAATAGCGGTACCTACCATATTGGTTTATTACAATAAAATAATATTTTAAAATATAATTTAAGCTTAAATGTATAAATTAAGTACCTGGGTTACCTATAAGGAAAACCAATTACTTATAAAAATATATTAAGATTTAATTGTTGGTATTCCCGGAAATGTTATCATTCTTGAACATCGGGAAATTTTTGGAAACGAAAACGTTTTTCAGAAACCTCTGGACGCTCTGTCCTACACCTGACATCAATTAAAAATCTTTAACAATTTTAAATTGTAAAATTAACTATAATTGTTGATGAAAATACATTGTAATAATGCGCAAAGCGTTATCAAACACTTTTTGTGATATAAATGTTATTTATTTAACTACAGTACCTACCCTTCTATACCATCAACGATTATTTATTTTTGTTATTTTTACTATGGATTATTTTATTTATGATCTATTAAATTTTTAGTGTGTCTACTGTTCCACTTGATATATTAAATACACGCATTGTGTATGATTATAATTGAGTAAAATTATGTTATTAATAACGTTAATTATGAATATATTATTATAATAATAGCAGGTTCCTTTTTTATTAAATATTAATATATTGTGTGGTGATTAAAGAAATAACCACAGAATACATTTATCTTAATGATACAAGCACCTAGACGCAATTCATGTACGTTAATGGTCGTCAATTTGGGCGTCTTTTCGCCGAGTTTTTTAGGCTTCTATGAATATGTCTTACCTACATCAATCACGGAATGAAAAATTATAAATTATAAATTATAAATCAATAATGATATTTTGTTGAATTTAAATTGTTGGTAATGCTCAAGTGCCTTCAATAGTAGGCCTCTTCACTCACCCACAATCATATGTATCTATATATATATATGATACCCTACGTCCATTGTACAATATGTGCACTGATTGTGAATAATTATTTGTAAATTGTGCAATAAAAATAACATTAATTTATATATTTTGGTATCTGTCAGCGTGAATATGAATAACTTTTGCGATTTAGGTATAACGTTTTTTTTATCCCTTTCAATTTTGATTTTTGATTTTACCATGCGATTTTTTGAGCGTTTGGCACCTACAGTGAGATTTTATTTACCTGCCAGCATTATTTGGGCGCAGTTTACGCATATTTACGATGCATGTCGCAGTAACAATATAAAAACCCAAAGTCAACGTAGTTACACATAATGTTGTTGTGTCTACGTGTTTATTGATTGGTATCTTCTCCTTAGAATCGTCGACTGACCTGGTGCAAGGTGTTTATGGCACCAAGCAACATTTCATGATGTACGGTGTGTTTACGACACCGGTCAACAGCATCACCGGGTCGGCAGTGTGCGCGTTCTCGCTGTCTGACGTGCTCGACTCGTTCGAGGGTGAGTTCAAAGAACAGACCTACATGAACAATAACTGGTTACCAGTACCTGGGTCCAAGGTGCCGGACCCTAGACCGGGCCAATGTGCCAACGACTCCCGAACGTTGCCTGACCTCACGCTGAACTTCATTAAGAGCCATTCCCTGATGGATGAGGCTGTCCGGTCGTTCTACCAACAGCCAATCATTGTCCGCACAAGTGTCAAGTAAGTGTCACCGCCTTCCCCACACATCCAACGGTGTTTATGTTTTTTAATATATTATAAATTTATAGGTAGTAACATTGTCTGATTTTTATCTTTTATTTTTTTTTCTATATCTCTCTATTTCTGTGTGTTCGTTACGCAGTTATAGGTTCACGGTGATCGCAGTGGACCCGCAAGTGAAAGCCATCGATGGAAAGACCTACGACGTCCTCTTTATCGGGACAGGTAAAATCAAAGATTTAATCTTGGAACTGCATGCAAATTAAATTCCATCACTTGAAAGTTATATGGGTCAATCTTAGCTATGGGTTGTATAATAATATACAAGTGCATGCGATTGGGATGCTCGGGGTTTAAATTTTAGACCAAAAATGACCTTCTTTTCGCCCACAGTTTCGCGTTCAACATTATGAAAAGCTCTGTCTCAAAATGATTTATTTTTCATATCATATAAGTCATAACGATTCTAATTCGAGTAATAGTGTGTATATGGGTATGGTATTAATAAAAGTTTTTATTATAATTCTCCACCAATTGATACGTGGTTAGCTGTAATACAAGAGGTCCAAACTGATTTTGATATCAAATTAAATATTATACATTTAAAACACTTTCCTAAAGATAGAAAAGTAAAAAAACGTCAGTTAAAAAACCGATGATAAAATCCAACAATATAATAGAGGATAGTTAAATCGGTATGAATTTATTAAATCTATAGCATTAAACTAGGTACCTATACAACCAATTTTAATTTTAATTAAATTATTTTTATTTTTGAATTAGCATTTTTTTACCTACGCCAAAAGAATTAATGACAAATACGGTAAATACCTAGGTACCTTTCTATATGATTTAATTATTATTTTAATGTACACAAACATATTACATTTTTTGAGAGTCATTAAGGCCACCTCCTCGTGGTGCTCTCTAGGTTACTTATTCAAAATGGCTATTAAACAAATGTTGAGACACTGTTTTCCAAAATGTTGAAAATGAAACCGTGAGTGAAAAGAGGAAACTATTTTATCATATTTGGTCGAAAAGAGATGGATGAAAAAGGAAGGTGGTTTTTGGGCTAAAAGAACACCGCCCCAATTTTAGGCGGTTTTATGGAATGTGCTTGTGAATACCACATGCACCCTGCTGGCCCCTATTGTACAAACTCTGCCACTTTGTTTCAATAGATCATATAAATGAAGTCTTTTGGAAGCCCGTTTGGGTGGTATTCACTATTCTAGTATTCTGTAGGTATTCACAGATATCGTCTCAGTATCGCTGTTACTTCAAACATGATGATAACGCGAGGTTTTCTATATGTTTCCTATGTACAACACTTTTTGTTTTCATATTTAGGTCACGATAACTATAATGTATTTTATACTTAACACTGCTGTATAATATTCCTCTGTTCATATCAACGAGTGTTTATTTTGAACAAATTTAAATATTTTAAAATTTAGATTAACCCCTAATCTTGCCTATTTATTATTACCCCGCTTTAGTATGATATTATAAAACATACGAGTATATAATATACTTGCATATATATAGTAGCGACTAAACGATTAGATTTTACACAGCTGTATGTTTTTGATTATAGATAGTATTACGTGGTAAAGCGCACCGGGGTATTTGTTTCACGCCTTCAAAGCGATTATATAATATATAGGTATAATATTACGCACCGCTTACATTGTCGCTTAATTCGTTTAGTTTTCAATCGTCTCGATTTTTGAGTTTCTGACTCGCAGCACCTTCGCTGTAATATTATGTCACCGTTTTAATATTTTATATCACCATATAACTGTAACAAAAATAATTATTAGTGTAATGCACTTATAAAATATGCGTGATGTGTGCTCTGTATACATAGCAGTGCTGCCTGCCAGGTATGTATGTAATATGCATATATAATCGTTTATTCGACTTATAGATAGCGGAAAAGTACTGAAAGCAATAAACGCGGCCAGCGCGGACACTAACGAAAAAGTGAGCCCGGTGGTCATTGAAGAGCTTTACGAGTTTGGCGGTCCCGGGACTACCACCGCCGTGCGAAACATAAAGCTCGAAGACAAGAGACTGCTGGTCATCACAGACAGACAAGTGGTATCGCTTCCACTCGACAGATGTCAAAATGCGCTTATAGTCACTTGCGGGTAAATATTCATCAATATTACAATGTATGGATAACGGATATTAAGACTGAAGAGAATTAAAATTAATAATTATGATTATTGTACAATCCATGTTCATCAAATGGATTTAACATTTCTTTGTTGCGACAAACTATATGCCTCACTCGAACGTATTTTCTACGACATAACTTTTACTCGGCTAAAGTTTATTTTTTTTTTTTATTTTAAAAGTTGGTTAGGTAATCAAAGTTTTGATTATATTTCGTTCGTAATAATGTGCTTGTACATACGTATATATATAAATTCGTAAATATTTATTTTATTCAAATTTCAACACTTTACTCCTAAACTGTTTTTCAAACACAAATAATAAAAGTAATATTTTTATTATTTACTTTGGTAAATAGTTTCTAAAATTGCTTAAAAGAGGAAAAACGATAAAATTCTAAAGAAAATTGTTAAAAACTTGTAACATGTTGTCGAGTCGTGATGGCTTTAATTTCTCGAAAACTCAAACTAATATAATAATGTATTTTGTCTTTAGACATAAAATAATATATTGGACATTTTTTAGAAAAAAAAACCCCAATAATTAATCTCAAACGCCATAGAATTTCTGACAATACGCCTTACCACTTTATTACATAACCCCTAGTTTTCTTATATTCGATTGTTATCGTCACCCTACATCTGCGCATACAAAAATGTCATAACAATTATAATGATAAAATCCCAGGATCCTGCGTCAGCACCTACCAATAATATTATAATGACGTTCCGATTCTGTTGTTCTCAGCGAATGCATAGGTCTCCAAGATCCGTATTGTGCGTTTGATAAAGTCTACAAAAAATGCCGTTCGATGCGCGAAGTGCCTACGACCAGGTGGCACGAATTCATCCAAAACATTCAGACCGGATTACACCACGAATGCCCTTCGGGTGAGTACGATTTAATATATTTCAAAACGACGGACCCGTAATAATATATTATAAGGGGTGATTAATTTAACTCGTAGAACACTCTTGATGTAAATGAGTGTCTTATACGTAGGTATAACGAATTCCCATAAAATATTTTTATAAACGCGTATATGTGTTTACAGCGAGCGTCAGTCCAGAGTTAAAGGAACAAAAATATTCCGTATTATCAGTTTCACTTTTATTCGTGATTTATTTTTGTGAAACCGAAGTCTTCGTAAAATAACTGCGTTTTAGGGATAAATTAAAATTCTAAGTGATTTTCCGTTTTGATATAACTTATCAACTTACTGAATGATAAAAAGATAAAGTTATCACTTATGCGCAATATGGGTGGAAACAACTGGAAGGTCATCGTATGCTTCGTATTTATTTATACTTTCAAACATGATTTTCGAAAAAAGATTTATTAACATGCCATAACTGAACAAAAACGTTTAATTCACATGAATTCGATAATTTTAGTTTCACGTTATATCAATACTAATACCTGCTTGTATTAAACAAAAAACCTTATTTAACAACTAATAATTTCATATACACGTATTTTATATATTTTCTAACAAAGTCAAAATTAGTTGCATACAAATTCAATATCAAAAAACATTAATTAGTATTTGATTAAAATAAACTGTGTGCATGTAAATATGTATCTTTCGCGTATGCTTTTATGTATAAGTTAATTGATTTTTTTTCGGTCATTCTTTCAGCGTCCAACAGCAGGAAAGACTCGAGCATTGGATTTGCTTCTAACGCCCAGAGTGGCGCTATTGGCAAATCGATCGAAGACGTTGGTGATACGATAAATCTGTCGCAAGATGACCAAGCTCCACCGTTCGGTGAGTATTACACAATAATAATATAGTGGTGTCGATTTCATACCTGAAATACCTATGACAAATTTCTGTAATCTAGTATATACCTACCACCCACCCCATCAAAACTAACCCCAGAGGTTCATTCTATTACAAAAATCCCACCCATGACCCACCCCCCTTAAATTACCTACGGATGACATAGGCTCATAGGTGAACCATAGCACCGTCGCCACTGATAATTGTGATTTGCGCATTTATAAATCTATAAATAAGTATAGCATTTGTAAAGAATCCTATAATACAGTATGTCTCAAAAGCACCGGGTTACACCCAATGTTTCTTCGTGATGGAAAATCGATTTATTTAAACGCGTGGTGTTTTCAGCGGTCGTATGTATATAAAAAAATTGCAATTGGCAAAAAGGGTCAAACTTTTTTTGGTGCACTGCATTTTGTTTTATTACAAAACATGTACATTCTGGTATATATTTTCTGTCTAATTTTGAAACAACACTTACGTAGGTGTACACGCGTTTCAGATTATATAGGTACGCTCCATAGCTGTACCTAAAGTATATGGCGTCAGTGCATAAATTATGGGGACATGAATTAGAATTACCATACGTTTAAAATGGGATTATTCTTTTTTACAGCATTGCAACCCGTGGTTGTCGTTCCGACAAAATTCCATCAATTTGCTTTTTGTGTCCTGCAGCTTGTTATTTTATTTTTTTTTACTTTGGCATGGATAAAAATTGTGGATTAAAAACGTTTCAGTATACAAAAATAAAACTTTACCGACGATAGTATACTATTCTAAGATTTCACTTGGTTAGCGATGGCATAATGATAAATGCAATGAAACTCAAAATTGTTGCACATATCAATATAATTAATTATTTTAAAACTATTTTTAATTTATTACAAATCACAGTATTTTAATGTCTAATTAGTAGGAGCATATAGTTTAATCCCAAATTTAAACTAATCATTTCAAAGTACCTATAGTTGTTAAAAAATGACGATATCATCGTGGAAAATGAGTTGTTTAATGTACTTCATATAACTCCAATACAAATTTAGTTTGTCCTATCTATATCGAGACTATTTTATTAATAAATGAATGTTAATCGAGACTACCTATATGTTTTCATTTGCATATAATATATGCATCGATGATATATCATAACAAAGAGTTTATTTTTTGTGATTATTTGGCTGATTTTTAGTGTATATTATATTAATATTTATGTACAGGCTGATTATTTTATCGCTATACAGGTGTTATTTTTTAGGGAGGAGAAAAGTATGTGTATTCGAATATACTTGTTTTAAGTTATTTTAAGTAAATACCATCAATCATTTAAACATAATTTTTAAAAATGTAAGCTTATTCTTCAAATACATAAAAATATTTAACGATAATATGTCTGCTGTAAAATTGTGATGCATCACAAAATGATCGGACGTTGTCCACTAGGTTACCTAAGACAAAAATCGTTGTTGATCCCTTATTTTTATTTTTGTCCACCGTAAAGGAGCCAACAACGACGACGTAAGGGTGGACGAACGCCAGGACGGCAGTTATACAATGGAAACTGTGCTGACGGCCGTGTTCGCCGCTTGTTTGGCTGCTCTGCTGACAGGTTTCTTGGCGGGTTACGCATGCGCCCGTCGGTGCACGAAGAGCGAAGACGACAACTTACCATACCCGGACACCGAATATGAATATTTCGAACAACGGCACAACATGAATGCGTGAGTTTCTGTCGACACATTATAATATTATAGTCACATATGATATTACAGAGTGATTCATTCACACTAACTCATTTTCCCAACTCAATTTAGGGATTTATGTAATAATTATATGAAAAAAAAAAGTTTCCTTTTGTTCCGCTCTATAACATTCATTGGCGCCCCAGGGCAATAATATTTGGCACCCTTATTAACCATACATATTTAAATATTTGCTGACCTTTTAAATATTACAAATTTTGCCACCCTAGGGCACTTGCCCCATTTTCCAGTCGCTTGGCACGGCTCTGGTTTCCTTTATAGTTTATTTATAAATCTATATTTTTATTTTTCCATAGTATAGTGTTTTTAGGTTTTTTGAATTTTTAAAAGACTTTATTATATTTTTAATTTTATAATCAAAAGGTGAATACTTTTCAAACAATTTTGTGTGTGTTTAATTATTGAACATTGAAAATGGTTTTTTTTTGCATTCATGCAAACATTTAAAGTTTAGACGAGTAATGTATAATGGCCAGGACCAACCAGGGGTACTGTACTCTGAAAAAGTTATGGTCTGCTTTTCCACTCATTTAAACTTCAAAGTGTGTTACAACTATTAAACTATTTATTTAATATAAATTAATATTTTTCATAAATTCTGTCATTCTGATTAAAAATATGTTGGCATAAAATAAATTTAAAAAAAAAACCCTAAACACCTATGTGATAAAAAATATATTTTTATGTAAAACCTTAGCGTTAGCCTTTAGGTATTATTTATTAAATACTCTAAACTTTAATATTACCATATAATATCGACGGCCTACTATAACTTTGGTAGTTTGTTTAATATTCACAGTTTATTTATTTTTTTGGTCACGATGAGGTTTTACAGTCGGTTTTACACGATTTTCACTATGAAAATCAAATAATTTTCTAACAAATGTTCTGTATACAAATGTTATATGTTGATTTAGTATGCACTTAAGAAGGTTCATTAGTTTTTTATAATCACTCAAGTTTTAGATAAACTGTGACTTCCGTATTATTTTGTATAATAAGGTAAAACAATCAAATAATCTTCATAAAAACTCGTGATTTATTGGTCAGGTTAGGTTAGGTTAGGTTAGTTGGTTCGTGATTAGACTATCACCTAATATTGTACAACATAAATCATAAAGCGACGATAATTATTAAGAACATTGTATAATTTAATTTTTTTTATTTTGTGGAATAGGAATTAAAAATGTCCATCTATAGTCAATGTTCTGCTAAAATTATTACGGGTTTTTACGTCTTGCGTTGATATAGTCTTTGGAATTCGTTTATAACGGCTTTGTGTAAAATATCTTGACCTACAATATAAGTGAAAACAAAAATCATCTGTTGTTATAATTAATAATTTTAATAATTAATGTTCTATATACCTAACATTCAAGATTAATTTAAATCAATACTATATAATATTTCAAGTGACCTTTTTGTTTTATATAAGGCCATAAAGGTTCGAGTGTTAACAACTTGACTTTAAAATGTTGGTGGAAAGTAGAAATTTTGGCGTGTAAAAAATACAAGGACAATTATGTATAGAATGCTCAATATGATGACGGTAAATGTAGAAAACTTGGCAAGCACTGGACATTTTATGCAACGACTGTGATCTAGCGGGAAATTTAAAACATGAATCTATGAATAATATTTTACTTTTATTTATAGATAACTACAAACTGGAGGAAAACATGGTTTTATAATTGGTAGTGTATTAATATTTAATCAAACGATCGAAAAAAAAAAATTGAATGGTTTTAAATTGTATTATCTATTGCAAAATTTATGATTTTCGTAATATTTTTATCTACACAATCCGTCAACAGCTTTGTACTTCGTTTATTATGTTAAACCATTGTTCATATTTTTGTGTATAATGTGTTTATTGTGTTACCTTTAGATAACATGCATATGAGCGTGCGCTCGTGGTACCAGGGGATATGCTATTGACTACTCTGTGATTTATTTGTTAATTCTACACGATGATATGGGTTACATTATAATTAAGTATAGGTAGGTAACCAAGTATTTTGATAAATATTCCACACGTTACCTGTTTTTTCAAAAAAAAAAAAAAGATAAGTACCTAACCAAAACAAATTTAACAGAATAACAATTTAAATTTTGAATATTTTGAACATTTGAAAATCGTATTTTTATAAAAAAAAAGTATTTGAATTGCGATGGGGGAACATTATTGTTGATTGCTTTCATAGTATTTATCACCTTGAAAGTGAATCAAAATCATGCGATCACTCTCGCGACGCGCCTTTCGTTCATATGCATTACCTACCTAAAATTCGATATTAAAAACGAATTGTAGTTTATATAGTTTTTAAATGTTTGCACCACTAAACCACATCGTTTATTTCACCATCATCATATCTTCTTCTTATTCCTAGTATATCTAGTATCTACACTCAATGGGCTTTAATCGGTTATTTTATCAATTTCCTGGTAATTCGGGCATTTTATTAAAATGTCTGGCTTGTATATAAAATGTTTAAATAATTATTAATCAAAAATTCCTATCGTCGTTTGTAAAATACTCATAGAATAGCCTCATTTTCTACATTGCCGGTAACGTATATTATTTAGTTTTTACTGGGTTTGTTCTAGAAAATAATTGTTTTTCACCATGTCTTCGAGAAATTTGCTCGTATTTGTTTTTAATTATTAACTCTTTATATTTAATAGTTATACTTAAACTAAAATCGAATAGGATTTTTCGCGTTTTTATAAATTATAAAGTAATTTGTATGCAAATACAAATTATAAGTAAAATTGTTAATTTCCATTAGATTCAAATTATTTTATTTAAAAACCTAATTAATAATTATTAATTCTCCTCTATGAATGCATAATTAAAATAAATATTTTATATTTATAAAAAAAAAGCAATTCGGCTACTAAAATTAATATTTATATTACCTTCTATAAAAATGTATTATTTAAGGTGATAAACACGTTAAGTCCCTGTGTATTGTATAATGTGTATGTATATATATATATATATATATATATATACCTATATATGTTTACATTTTTATATGCTTAAAAAAATAATGTATGAATTGGTACATACTACGGGCGTCCCAAATGTTGTTTAGTAGGTCTGGATCAAAAAGGTCAAAAACAGGTCATAGTTTACTTACATCCCAGTATACTTTTTTTATAACCTAGTTACGTTCCAAAAAAACGATGGCAAAAATTCGATTACTTGAATATACTCCAATAAAATATATGTATATAATACTATATGTATCCGCTTTTATAAATTATGCCAACTGTATGCTACAATAGTTTTATAAAGAATTATAGAAAAGTATTGATTATTTTACTTTATATCATAACCAGTTATTATATACAGATTCATTTTTATTCCTATTAAAGTAGCAAATAATATATTTAACAAGTACTAGAAATACTAGTTATATTATTGATATACAGCGTCTTATATAATGACTGAAATGTTGTTTGTACAATGGAACATTAAAGTAACAAATAACAATTTGTACGATTGATTAAACACATTAAGGTAGTAAACGTTAACAATATATAAAATATCGAGTTAAATTGTTAAAATGTATATATTTTATACTTTACCCGCAATATCTACTGTTTCAACTCTCATTGATTTATAAACTTACTACTTATAATGTTATATTATTCATAAAATAACGCTAATCAACACTTAAATGTAACATATTATGTAAGATGTAAGATTTAAGTATATACGATCCAATATAATCATTTATTTAGTAAATAACCCTGTAAATATTTTTTTTACTTAGTTATTTCATTGTAATTAATGTTAACAATTGATAAATACCTAAATAATAATAACTCTAATATAAAATTCAAAATATTAATAAAATAATACCTACATTGCTGTTTAATAATTAATCAATAATATCCATCGATTTATATCGTATTTTAGTTTTAGTGACAATGACAACATTAACAGTAATGATATAGCTAACTTGAATCTCGTTTCTGAAACGAAAGTAACTGATCGAATTTACTACATGCGAAATGTACCTTGTTGGGACGCTAGTATAGGTAGTATATGTAGCCACAGCCATAAATATTTATATTGATTTATGTATGTATTATAACCTATTATCAAAATGTTATTATGAGCATTTAACGTTTATATCTATATTAATTTTTTGGATAATGTTGTAGGTATACGTCTATGTAGTCTACGTCATCATCTATGTCCGTATAATTGTATACCTATAACTCACAAAAGTTTTCGAATCGCATTAAACAAAAATAAGATAACCCACAATGTTATATCGTATAAAAAATCTAGCTTAGTAATAATAAAAAAAAAATTCCTACTAGAGTTCATTAAAAAAAAACAAACGATAGTTATGTGAAGTAATTATAAACACCCTTTAGGGAAGCTTTTATATGTATTACTGACGGTACCACTCTTTTGGCAGACTTTGTGGAATATTATACACACACAATAATAGCGTTGCCAAGGGAACCATAAACACATGTATGTATATGTACTATGTATATGCACGGGTACATACTACAAGGGGTTGAGAACCTTATACTGCAATAATAATAATAATAATAATTCGTTTGGATCTGATGTATATAATATCTGTGTGTGTTTGCATTGTGTGCATTGTGTTTTAGGTATATAATATGTATGTATATATGTATATCAATTCTAGCGCTGTGATGATAATAGCGACTGTATACTATACTATACATAAAATAAACTACCTCTATAAGTATATAGTAAGTGCGTTTATAGGCGATTTACCGCACAAACGTGTCAAAATATAATATATAATAGTCTGATACCGTGTAAGCAGCCCGGTACGCGTTTGACATAATTATAACAAATAATAATAAAAAAAATGACTTTAATATTATATTATTATCCAGTTTTGGTTGACCTCGCGGATAAATCGTGTTTGTGGCTTAACAAATATATATTATACAAGTAAAAATAAAAAACCAGCATTATTGTATGATTGAATTCCCATAAGGTTATTGCGCCAATAAACATTGACGTGGCCGTATAAAATTAATTTCAAAATCTTTTTACTCATTAACCTGAGTGGGGGGGGGAGTTTTTCTTCACCACAATTTTTTTTTCTGTTTGGATACCACCTGCATATTATTATACAGAGTGCGTTTTATAAGACACTCGAATAGAAAATAATTTAAAAATGTTAATACCTTTCCCAAAGTTACGATGATATTATGTTTCTTATATCTTAAAATATCTTATCATCGTGTACCTATATTGTATAATTCGTCATTTAATATTATCGTGTATGCAAACATTGCAGGAGAAGACTCGGCGAGCCCAAACTTCTGCCGCAAGAGGAGGTCACGTACGCCGAGCCTGTGTTGATACCGCCCAACAAGGTGATACATGGTTCACCAAAAACCACGTTGAGACACGGGCCGATGCCGCCTATGGGCTTCACCCAGTTCCAACCGAACGGCGCTCAAGACAGTTACTATTCACAGCAGCAGAATATCCGTGATCATTTCGGAACGCTCCGGTCGCAGAGGGAACACAAAGTAAACAACACATAATTATTCACACTAAATATATAATATTATAATAACCTATACACAACCTAATCAAAGTGCTGGGAATGACCTATATATGTGCATTGTACAGGGCATAACAAAATTAACTGAAAATTACCTTTAATCAATCAATTACATTTTACTTTTCAAATCAATATGTACCAATTCATAACTTGATTTTATACTCCATCTAAAATGAAATCAGTAACGGGGGCGGACAACGCCTTATTGTGCTCAGAGGTCGCAGCGGGCCTTCGAAGCCTCTCCAAAGACTTGGCCGAAGCGGTTGACGTCATATGGCCGTCGTCGACGCGAAAACTTGTCGCCGCCCGTCACTGATTTCATTTTAAATGTCTATAGGCAGTGAAATTATCGATAATGTTAATAACTATTTATATATATTTTTTTTAATTTGATTAAAACAAAATATTGGACCTATTGAATATTTGTTACCTAATTATTTCCATTATAACCTGTGTACCAATGTTACGAACCCTTAGCATTGACAATTATTAGGTTGTTATGTACTTATAGTGGTGCGGATGTTTATAAAAATATTAAAGCCGTACCCTCTATTTTTCCGTGAAATCCTGCAAAAATGTTATTCCAGCTTCGTATTACAGAAAAAAATAATACTGTATAATAAATGTTGCAAACGTATTATAATACGCATATATATTGGTTGGTACTATACATAATAACTGTATCATAATCCGTGCGTACATAATGTAACTGCGGGTTTTTTCAAACGAATATAATATGGATTTTTCTTCCTCTTTCCTTCGACAGCTGACGTTCTGTGATAATATACATTTCGGCACAGACTACATTATACGATAACGTATTTCCTAATAAAATACTGACTTTGAGTTTCAAAATAAATATACCGAGCAAAGTTTGATTGAAGAACAAATTTTCAAAATTAAGGAAATAAGGTATTTAGTTAGTTTATAGGTAAGGAACGGAGAGTAGAAGCTGGGGGGAAATATTGTCTTTAGTTTGAAGAAGAGGCCGTGATGCCAAACCTTGTCAAATGCTTGTGCTACGTCTAAGAAGGTGCCTGTGCAGATTAGTTTCTTTTCAAGTGAATAGGAGATATTGTCAACTATGCGATGAACCTGGTGTATGGTGGAATGGTTATCACGAAATCCGAATTGATTGTCTGGGAGGTTTGTGTCAATGATTGGGAGTAGGCGTTTGAGTATGAGTAGTCTACAATATTTAAAACGATAAAATTACGTCCGGCCATCAGATATAAGATTTTTGATACCTAATACAACTTTTGATCATCCATTGAAATAATATAAAATATGAGTTAACTTTAATTTTTCACATTTTATTAATATGGTTTAATAATTGTATTGTCGAAGAAGACGAGTTACCCTTTTTAATACTTACTTTTTACAAAATTATAATAAATTATTTTGGATTAAATTTTAAGTACCTACATATTTTTAAACACGTTACAGTATTGTTAGAAACATATTTTGAGGATTTTTCGTGTATATAAATCCGTTCCCTATAGCTGGTAACGAAGTGTATTTATAATTTATCAATAAATTTACGATGAAACAAAATAATATTTTAAATAGGGCAACTCTTAAACTTGTGGAATATAAAGAATATAAATATAGAGTATGGGTTGTTTCGTTATTCTTAGACTATCAACAGCACACCTAGGAGCTTAAGGGATCTGTTTAAAAACAAAATTACTAACTCAATCTTCATCAAAATCTGGTTTAGATGATATTAGATGAAACAAAAAAAAAATTACAAGTAGGTAGGTAGTATACATATCTGTGAAAGAACGAAACGGATCCAACAACCCGTATAGGAAGTATAACGTAGGTACTTGCAGCAGGCTGTCTGGTTTTTATTTTCTGGTATAAAACCAGAAAATTTGTAGAAAATATCATAATGAATACCAAGTTCTGGTCAAAATATAAGATTATAGCTCCAAAAATTGAAAAAAAAAACAAGACGCACAAATCAAAAATTATAATATAATATCGTACAATATGTGTGTGCTTGCAGAACGATGGAAACAATTATCATCACCGGGACGGTTTCGGGACGACGCGCAGCGTGAAAAAAGTGTACCTCTGAGGTGCGTCGGAGGGGAGGGCAAGACCACCGCGTCAACACAACGCGAACGCTAGCAGCTCGTCATCGCCTTCCCCTCCGAGCTCATCGCCGTCACCGCCGGCATCGCCTTCATTGGCCGCACGCATAACACCGCAGCAACAACAGCAACAGCAACAACCGTCGTCGCAACAGCAACAACAGCTGCAACTGCAACAACAACAGATTCAGCAGCAACAGCAACAGCAACAACAACAGCAGCAGCAGCAACAACAACAACAACAACAACAACTCCAACAGCAACAACAACTCCAACTGCAACAGCTGCAACAACAACAACCGCAACCACAGGCGCCGTGCAGTTTCATATACAGAGCGGGCGTGTGATGATCCGTTGGCTGTCGTGTGTCGTCGATTGGCTTAAATATTTTTCGTTTTATTTTTACTAAGTGTAGTAGTTCTATACACACTTTAACGACGACTTTGCTCCGTTTATAGTGATGATAATAACATAATTATTATCGTTATTATTATTCATCTTATATGACTTGACACAATGTATACACAGACACACACCGATCGAACTTCGTCGTCGTTTCATCGGTAGACAGTTGTAGACGCATTTGTAATATTATATAATTATATTTAAATGTAATCATCCACTTTTGTGTATAATTATTATTACTATGTCATAGACGTCGACATAAGTTTCTATTCCCAGTCGATTTTTCTTTTTTTTTTTTACTTAGAAATTTAAGATTATAGGTATACAATTTTTTTTTAGATTTGCTGAAAAATTCAAAAATATGTGATAGTTATTTTAAAAGTCTTTATAAATATTTATATATTATATAATATATATATTCTTTTTTTAAAATTTAGAACATAACTTACACGCTTTAATTACGTAATTTATTTTATAAGCATAGTCTATATAATATGTTTATTGTTTTTTTCGCCAAATATTAAGACTTTGATTTTATTTAGTAAAGTTACTTATAACTTATACCTAATAAGTCAGGTTGTTTTTTTATTATTATTATTATCATTAGATAAATGTCAATTTTTGTCCTGTAAATAATAACCACCAAAGTTTACTCGTCTTAATTGTATTGTTTTATTTATTTTTTTACTTTTTTATTTACCAAAACCAAAGCAGACATGTTGTAAATAATATTATTATAAACATACTTATTTTTCTAGTGATTTTACTTTTTTAAAGAATAAATCCACATAATATATTATGTCTTAAATATTACAATTTATTATTTTTAAATAGTTATTTTATCATATTTCTGTTGTTTTAACATTTAAAATTCTTATAAATATATATTATTATATTCTGCTTTTTACTAATTATTATTCTTATAAAGTTTAAAAATTGTAAATATGTTTCCCTCGTTTATTTATAGCTAAAAATTAAACGTTAGGTTAGACATTAACTTAAATAGACACCAAACTAATTTATCCGTCTTTGTAATATCAAAAGATTTTATCTAGAATTCTGTTTTTATTTACTTTTTTATTAATATTATTATACACACTATCAAACATTAACAACTAGTTTATTGTTTTAAATTAAACTGTCTGTTTATTTTCAAATAAATCACAAGCAATGGAGTTACTACCTACTTACTCTTGTTAAAAATGTTCATTTCAATTTTACCCACAAATTGAGTATAAGTTATCTTAAAATATGATTAGTACGTATTATACACATTTTGCACATTCTTATAACATTAATATATTTTACTGTCTTCCAACATAGTATGGTAATTTTCAATGCACAACTAAAAATTATTAAATTTACTTTCACATTATGTTTAACCTTTATCATAGCGTGTGTAGTGAATTATTCCAAACAGACTATAATTATGAAGGTATCTATTTTTATTTTTTATTTATCAATTAAATGGTACATAACACAACTGTTGAATTCAAATCTCTATTATATTGTAGTTTGTACTCATTATCCTAGATAATGAAGGGATGGATAGGACAGTCCCATATCAACTATGTTTGATGCAACTCCATTAAATGGGTTTTTTGAGTTGATGCACAGAAACATTGAAAACAATAGACCCCATATTATTCGCAATATAGTATAACCATAAAACTTTAAACCCTTAAGAATCTTTGAATTCTCCATGAAGAACATTGTTGTCGAATCCCATAAAAATGGGTGTCCTGCTATATTCAATAGGTAGAACATTTCTCTACAATGCTTGTCCTATCAATATTTCTTTATTATCTACACTCATTATTTTTTAGTACCGGTTACTAGAATTATTATTAAATTTTATTTGTATTATTATAATTACTTACCTACATAACTATTTAACTTAAAAACTAAAAAAAAAATATATTGTGTAAATACTTTTTCTTTTATTTTTATTACAAATTATGTTTCATATAATAATATGTGTTCAAATTTATAAAGTGATTATATGTTTGTGGTTACTACATTTCCAAGCCATATTTAAATTTCAGATGCGAACCATCATTTTGAAATGTTGACTTTAAAAAGAAATTTATAATTATTATAATATGCGTTTGAGCACGTTCCATTTGGTAGTTTTATTACATTTATTACACCATAATATTTTCAACAGTAATTTTTATCTAATAATCACGTCATAGAATAATAGCTGAAAAGAGAATAATAAAATTCTCCATAGCCCTTGTTAAGATAATGATTTAATTTTCAATAATTCACCACGTGAAGACGACCTTTGACAAACGTATTATTATTGTATAGATTGTCTCATTCAATAACTTAATTATTATTGTCTCTGGCAAAACTACCATTGTAATAGTGCTAGTGGAGATTTTTACATTTACTTGTTATTCTAAAAGTAAAGATAAGTAATGTGATTAAATATGTTACTGAGATATTTATTTATTGTATTGTATTTTTTTTTTTTTTATTTCAAAAATAATTATTAATTAATGTAATAATATTATATTATAGTCTGCCACGGGGTTCTACTGAACGTTTTGTATTACGTGTTACAAGACATGATAGGTGGATTGTAATAGAAAAACTAAATTTTAAATTCGAATTTAGTTTTCCAAATCAAACTAAGTAGGTAGTTGAACAAAATAATATGTAAAGTTTAAATATTTGACTGTGCTTAGTTTATTTTTCTATTAAATATATTATATTATTGTCGCATACTGTATAGATGATAATGATTCCATTGTAAATTTTAATAATACTAAAACAACATTCCAAAAATTCTAATAAAAAAGACGATATATTCATTACACGTAGTTGTATAATTTTTTAACTGTTAGTAATTTTATCAATTTATATTTAAAAAAATAAATTATTTGTATTTTATATCTTTTTTCTTTTTATAATATATTTATTTTATTTACTTAGGAGAGTAGTTTAAAAGTCTTTTATACTTTAGAGCTTGGCACTAACTTGTATGAAAAAATGGGCAAAGAGACTGTAGATGAAGCTCTAAGATATAAACATATTGCATGCTACATTTTAAAATTACCGCATATTGTATATTCGTATGTATCTACGCATAAGTTAGCATGTGAAAGTTCCATTTATTTATATTACTAAACATTATATTTTTTTTTTTTGTACAATTTTTTTTCATTTGTAAATGAAATCAAACCAAACGTACTGATTGCATATACCTAATATTAATTACGGTTATTAAAATGGTTAATAGTTTACATATTAAATAAAAACAATTTCTATTAGAAGCGTCTTGTGTTTTTTATTTTTGAGAAAACTATGTATAACTTCAACATGAACAGTCTTCATATATTATATTGTACGATATAAGTTCATCCGTTATTTTTTAGGTAAGTATAAGAACGCTCAAAGTTTCGTGGAAGTGAAACCTAATTATTTGTATATTACACTATCACCCAATCGAGATTACCTATACGCAAAAGATTACTTACAATTGGTAGATCATTTACCAATTTTAAAAAAGCACTTTAATCATAAGTTCGATTTAAGTTACAAAATGCTCAATTTCTTCTTCTGAAAGATATAAATATAGGCATAGTTGTTTAAAATTGGGAGATATAATGCATTATTAAACTACTAATCGTGTCTTGTATAGGCTGGTATCTAATATACCTTAATCAAAAAAATATCAAAACTAAAAAGACTACCTTATTGGTACGTAATAGGTATTTCATGAACTATGAAGATTGAAGAGGCTGTAGACGAACTAATACCTACCCTGAATAAGACATTGATTATTTCATTGATAATGATGATCAGACTACTGCAATGGCTGTTTCTAGTTGTCACTTGCGACTACGGAATTAGCGACTGGCGGACTACGCTTCACTATGGAAATGGAATGCAGTTTAGGTTGATTAACAATTCGAAAAAAAGTATTTTAAAACTTACACAAATAATCCTATACTTAAATTATTAATAGCAAAACTAAATAATCAAGTGAACATTTTATACAACCATGCAATTTTACCTACCCAACTAAACTTACTTGTATAACTTTATAAGTTGAACCATTACATTGTTTAATCATTTACCTAATTCTGGTACCTACTGATTATTATACAATTCGGGTATCATTCATAAAATATCTAAAAAATGTAATTACTTCAACTATATGTTCCAATACTATTTTATAATATATCTTTGCCAGCTAAAAAGTTCATATTTTTCCGCGACACCCAAGTGGTGTCTCCTGAAAATAAAAACTACAAACCAACATTTTTTTTTTTTTACTACAAATTTATTTGTCTTAATTTTTCTTTATACACTGTTTATAGTATATCGTAGATTCTTAACATTATCTGGGTCATTGACCCTTTTCAAGTATAAAGTATAACCACGGGCCCCCTCAACCACATAAAAAAAAACAGTAAAATTTTATATTTTAATTATTTTAATACTAAAATTAAGACTTTAAGACTTAGTTAATACATTGTTGTGAATAATCACTTTTAGAATAGGTACATATACGAGCTTTAGAGAGAAGATTTCGTATAGTCTACAACAAACAATTGTACATCATCTAAACATCTAATTCTTTGCAAATTTATAATGAAAATCAATTGTAGGTATAGTGCAGTATCCAGTAGGTACCTACTTCAACTGAACGCAACATAATGTTATTTAACTAAATAACACCATACATAATTTGTTTAATTACAAATAAATACAAAATACAAATTCCAGTAATACAGTTTTTGAATCAATTCTTTAATTATTTTAAACTTTTTATAAAAGTGTTTCATCGTAGTCATTAAATGAGCGTTCATTAAATTTGTCTTATATAGCTGTACTTATATTATAATATATAGGTAATTAGGTATGTACATAAACGTTGCAGTAAACCATGTTTTAATCATCATCATCGTGGATTCCGACGGAAGTACTAAGTAGGTACCTATATTTTGTAAATCGTGGAATTAATTGCTAGCATTTAATCAATTGTGACTGTAAAATTTTTTTAAATAAAAAACATTTTTTATGTTATTTTCAAATTTAAAATCATTGCAAAAAAGTATCTTATAATTGAACTTTATTCATAACTAACTGATCCTGTGTTCTTCGTTTCCCGTTAAAAGTACCAACTCAATATTATGATTTAAATTTTGTTCAATTCGTTATTTAATACTCGATGTGTGGTGTTCAAAGCTTTAATATTTTCATCGATCTTCTCGAATCTCTAAATACTTGTGCAAGCACCACTTTAAAATGTGAATTTTGGAAGATGCTTTTATAGTGCACAATTACATGGTGGAACGGAGGTACCATGAAAATTTCAATCTTTAAGCTCGATGTTGATCAGTCAGTGAGTCAATCATCTAGCTAAGTCATCCCGCCTGGTGTTGCCTGTGAGACACGATTTTGATTATGCAAGCAGTATACGTATTTTTAAGTAAGCAGACCTCGAGAGGTGCGTATAGCCGTATAGGTACGTAATTACAAATGTTTTCACATTGTTTATGGTGGGTATGTGTGGATTCACGGGACAACGATCGAAAAATTAGTTTTGGAATACCATTTTTACTAAAGTTATATAATATGGTTTTGACCAAATATAATATACAGGTCTACAGTATTCAATCGTAACCAATAGCAACCTTAGGTATAATAAATAAAAATATAATACCTATTATTCAGTTTGTTTTTCTTCTGGACAAATGGCGTGGGAATATCCACGGGAACGGGATAAAAAGTATCCTATGTCCGTCTCCTGGTTCTAAGCTACTTCCCCACCAATTTTGAGCCAAATCGGTTCAGCCAATCTGAGTTATAAATAGTGTAACTAACATGACTTTCTTTTATATACATATAGGTAAGATAGATATTTGATCTATGGGATCATTTCCTTCTTACCCTCAAGGTATTAGTAGGCATTTGTAATTTATAATAGAGGTATATTCCATAATGTAGAGAGGTATATTCCATTTTATTAATTAAGGTTCCTCTCAAAATCTTAATTACGAATTCGACCGAATTTCGCATTTAGTATTAGGTACAAGTAATATTTAGTAGGTACTTGGAAGTTGGAACTTGGTATATGGTTTTCGGTACCTTTTTGGTTGTAATTATGAGGTTTGTTACGTGGCATCTGGTTCTAGGTCGTCCTTGGTTCAAAAGTGTTTTACAAACCACACAGATAAAACGTAAAATGGGTAATTTTGGAGAGTAGAAAGTTTATTATTTACTTAAAACTATATTATTATTTCAGGATTTTCTTTCTTTTTCTCGTATTATACATTTTTTTAAATTATATTTGGCTTAGCAATTTATATTTAAATACAATTAATCAATTATTTTTTGTTATCCATTAAAATAATACGAATACTGTCACAAATTATTCATAATTCATATTTTATAATACGCATTTTATAATTTCGTACTATGAGTCAACGCACTTCTTCCCTTAACGAATTCCGTATTAAAGTAGTGTAGCGTACCAATTACACAAAAAAGGGCCCTGCGGTGTTTTTAAATGATTTTATTCAGTTCACGCCAACATAATGTGACCACTGTAGCACAATTAAAAATATTTGTGAATAAATAAGTCCCTCCCCAATATTTCTAAAAAGTTTTCACCTATAAGGCTATAACCCACTGGTTACAGCAATATAGATTTTTTTATAATTTATTAAAATGTCAAACTCCTTTTTTCCTCATTTGAATTCACAGAACATTTTAAATTATTTAGACTACATGCTTTTAGAGTTCCACAATTTTTTTTTATTTGTTGACTTATACTTTATGAATTGGTTATTCCGTTTTTAAAATAGTTTTCTCTGTGGACCCAGGCGGACTTCTTCAATTTTTTTTTTTAATTATTGAAACAACTAAATTGTATACTATTATACTACATTTTTGATTAATTACGATGCGCTAATGCCGCAACAGTAGAAACAGATTGAAAAAAGTCGTATCAGAGATTGCATAGAGTATTATACTGGCTGTATATGTAAGTTAGCAGTTATGAAATCAAGAATTTTATCATATAAGAACATTTATTATATGATTATAATAAAACTAATATTAATAATAATAATAATAATATTAAAAATATACAATATTATAATATATTATACATGTGTGTGTAAGAGTACTGCGTCGACAGTTGACACGTTGTAATATATTATATATTATTTCTCTTCGCACCCGCCCCACTCGAGACGTAGATCTATATAATAATGTAGTGTATACGTATGCATTTATGATATTACTCGTGTTACACAATTATTGTGTCACAGAATAATAATATACGTAGTTGATGTATATGAAATATAAATATATATTATATATTATAATATTATATATAAATACGCGCATCCGCTGTCATCCGTCGGATACACTTGGTTTTTTCTTCGTAAATTATAGCACAACATTGTGTATAATATAATGCGTATATCGTATATATTTATACGATAAAATGTGAACGGATACCGCGTTATACCGCATTCGTGAACCCGTGAAACCCGATTTCCACGGGTCACTGTTTGACTACGTTGTGGGCTGTGACCGGGTGTACCATCAGCTAGGTATAGCGTATGGAAGCGTGCAGTTTATATACATTCGTACACGTACACACGCTATATATTATGATATTTACCTGAGTCCCATTTATTTATACACACGACCCTTATGTATATATAATAATAATAATATGTACTTATAAAGTTTTCGAAAAATGACCCGTTCACGGTCTATAATATAGGCTAAAATATACATTTTTTTCGTATGTATGTAGGTACAAGGCACAATTTACATTATACCTAACGCCATATACTTTACCTCGGAGGCGGTTTCACATACACACACACATGTCCATCCACCCACCCATCTCACAAAGGTAAGTACTATAATATTATGATATGTGCATTGTGCAACCGCCAAACAAACATCATTACGCGTATCTGTTCAGAACTATATAATAGAGTAAATATGTATGGTATATTACTAATTTATTATATGTCTGGTACGATATTTCTATAATACCAAACGCTCCGCGAAATACTATGATGTGTGTTGTGCCTAAAACAATGGTGTATGTGTGTGTGTGGACGTGAGTGAGAAGCTCGAACTCCAATGGCCGGGCAAATACTGATGAGCTACTTAAAACGTACGTGTATGTATAAGTGTAGTATATAATGTTCAACTAGGAATTTATGATTGTATACTATGTAAATATTAAATCTTTTTAAACTTTATTTTTTGAACTGGTTAGGTTCATTCATGTTACATCACATGATGTGTAACTACGATATGCTATTTTTGTTTGATATTATGTTCATGTTATATTAATTGGTTACACAATAAACGATTATTGTTATTAGCATTATGTACAAATCAGAATAATGACTGATATGATATTAATATATAATATAAAAAGTAAAATATCTCACCGGATAGCTTACACGAATATAATACCGTAATAATAAAAGAGCCATAGCGATCAGCACACAGTTAATATATATAGGCAATGTTGATGGCGATCAGCGCACACGCCACACCTTAAAACGATAGTAAAAATAACGAAACGGCGATAATAATTAAGGCAGTGGCGATTTGCGCTTACAATATAAATAAAAGTATATCGCGTCTACAATAGCAGATTAGTATTAAATATAATCTACCCATCTACCAATAATTAATGAGATCACTCAAATAAGGGACTATGATATAGGAATATTAATTTTTAGGTGCCTATTGCAGGGACGAAAATGGTTTTATAAGATTTCATGTTGGTACATAGAAAATATCGATTAATTTGTTTGATATATTATATCGAATATTTTTTCGATAACGTATTTATTGATAATTTTTTTCCATCTATAATATTATTAGATATATTGGAAATATTATCCTAAAATTATGTTTTTAAAATGTATACCTATATATTATTTTATACAAATTCATAATAAAAAAATATTTATCTGCATAATAAAATTTAGACTTGTGGTCTGACGAACATCGAATGCTACTAATAATGAATCATAACATTATAATGATTTTCACAATACACAATATTATGTTATTGCGGTAGGTATATGTAGTATATGCGAGTGTTAATTGGTGATACGTTTGACAAAATTATTATTTATGATGGATTTTGAAGTTTCCTGTTGGATAGATATATTGTAGTTCTTTACAGTGATTGTTAATAGTTATCTTATTTTAATTAACTCAAAAATCACTGTTGGATGTTAAAAAATGTAAAACTTAAATGTATCTATTCAATTTGTGGAATATCTTTGACGGTGTTGAATACGACTTGATAATTTTTAGCAGTAGGTAGGTATAGTTTCGCAAATGGTTTTGGTGTGAATTTCTTGTAAAAACAACTGTGCGTCTTTATTCTGCTTGAAGTTGGTGTTCGATTTTGAGTGTTGGTTTGAATATTAGAAACGTTTTTTATGTTGTATTAGGGGTTTTCTAGTAGGAACATTCATATTTGATATATAAGGTCAGAAGTCAGATACTCGAACGCCTTACATAGGTAGGATGTGTGTTTTACGGCATTGTCGGTCATGGACCAGATGGTAGGTAGGTACCTATTGTTAAGTGTGATACGGTCAGATAGTAATGGGAATATTACGTAGAATATTTACATACATTACCAGCGAGCAACGAATTTCAGCACAGTATAACCACAAATGACTTTGCTATCGAGAGAAGATAAAAACGGAGCGCGATAGTACCTAATACAAATATTGTTTTTAAGAGGTTTCGGGAAGTGCTTTGCGAACTTATCCTCATATAAAATAGAATAAAAAATGTATAAATATTTTTAAGTTTTATAATCAATACTTTTATAGTAATAACAAAATAAAAACACACCAAATTCTGTTCGAAGTCACCCCATTTTATGGTATATGTGTTATTGTCATTATGGCAGTGAAAAATAACATATAAATCAACTTTAACATTATAAACAGTAGTCACTTGTTTATTGTAAATAATTAATATTTATTTTTATTTTATAATAATTGTATACAAATTTAAAGTAATAACCTCAGTTGTTGAATCCATAAAACTTTCAAAAAAAAAAATCATGTATATTTATGTATTGTACATTTTGATGATCACGATTTAAGGTAAAATATTTAGCAAAACATAATTGTTTTAATTGCATCTCTCTCACCGCTTATTTAAGGTAAAATATTATAACATTATGTTTTTAACAACTTTGGCTTAAGTAGTAGGTATACAGTTTTCTCTATCTTAAAAATGTACTGATTAAGAGTGATTATTGATTAGAATGTGTAATCGATAGTTAAACTTTTTTAATCTTGTCCATTTATGATTCTTCTATATTATTTACTTCTATTAACCCCCTAAGTCTTCTTTTACCTCATCTGAATAACGTCGTTTTGTTCATCATCTGGGCCTTTTTGAGTACAATCTCTATCATGTTGCGTTCCCCATTACCCCTGATGATCTCCATACATGTCCAGTTAATCAGATTCTACTGATTTTTATAACTATTATATAATATTATATTAGTCTATCCATATAGTTTACTCCATTCTTTATTTTAAATTTATCAAATTTTTCTAATTCATCTTTTTATTATTTTTTGGTCCAAATATTTTGCTTAAGATTTCCAATTCAAAAATAACCAATTCTTTTCGGCCGTTTTAATTAAATTATTTTTTTTGTTGTATCTAATAATATATAATTTACACCACTGTTTTCATTATTATATAACATTATGCTGATAGACTATATAGCACTATAATATAATCTATGTAAATTACCTTTATTTAAACATATTTTATATAATATAATATTTATTTTGGTATTTATTATATTATTGATTATCATATAAAATTATAATAATAAAGTGCAAAAAATTAAAACTATCAACAAACATTAAAATTGATCATTTGATTATAAAAATATTTTGTTGTAATACTACATTATTATTTCAATAAAAAATTTGTCGATAAATGATAATATAAATTTAAATAAAAATCGTTTGTTAAGCTAAAATAAACTATATTATTAAATAAAAACAAACTGTGAGAAAAAGCTCTCTTACGGCTCTGCGATTTGCATTCAACACACAAATTAAAGACCAAAAGCTGATCTGAATATATTATTTTTATGGATCCCAGAAACGTACGCTTCAGGGAGATATTATTAAATATTAGGATATTATTTATATAAATATATTTTTCAAAGTACCTATAGGTAAATACTATATTGAAAATACTTTATATATGTTTAGTTAGTTTGAAAAGTGGTTGGTACAATATTTGAGTTTTAATTTGTATTTAATCAGTTTTTTATTCCCACTGAAATGTGCAACTTACTATTTTATGAGACTTGAAAAATAAGAAAATATCCATAGGTATAATATTATAGTATACCTACACATTGGTTTTAAAATTATAATATGTTTGATAGGTAGGTATTTATATAATTCACTAGATATCTATTAATACTTTTCATCGTTTCATATTTGAAATTAATTATTCTCTTTTGAACCAAACTATTTTTAGAGTTTGTAGGTATTTTATAGTACTTGATACAAAATACGTTTTCATGATTTTAAAATGTAGAACACTCCTTATATCTCCGTTGTATCCGTCCTTCCATATAAGTTATCAGTACATTGTACATAGCTAGGATTGTTTGTATTAAGATTTTATAACTATGGTTCCATTAAAAGTACAATACTACTAGCCAGCTTTTAAAAATATCAAAATATGAGTATTCCATATACATTCATAGGTGCCAATATTAAAAAATTAGGTATCAACATAATATAAAGAATACAAATAATTATTTATTACTATTTATAAATTGTGCAAAATGAAACTATAATTTTTTTGCGTTTTATTTAAATGCGTGTTTAGAAAACAGAAATTTAGTACGCTCATAGAGTGAGCTTTTCTAACTTGTTTTTATTATAAGTATGTACTTGTCTAAATCATAACTGAATAATTGTTCATAAAAAATTATAATTATTCCTAGCACAAAACCGGTTGGAAATCTATTTGTATATAAAATACAAAAAATGTTTCTATGTCCTTTATGCATTTCTAAAATGTTCATTCGGTTGCGATGAAACTTGGTTCAGGGATAGATTAGACCTCAGAGAAGAAGATACATTTTGTCGAGAAAAAAGGTAAATAAGAGGTCCAAACCAGGAACGTTCTCAAACCGAGATTTTGAGATTATTATTATTATTTTTTTTTTTAAATGGTTGCTATTGGTTTTAATAATTATAATTATTCAATAAGCCTGTGTATAGTGTTTTTTAATATCGAGTTTGAACCACGGTTATGGTGGACTCATTTTTTGCATGTTTCGATACTTTAGAGTTAAATTATACACTTACATACTCACCATCTACCGCAGGTAGATTGCCTACATGATAATATACTGCTCACATACGAATTTCAAGAACAACGCCAATCAGGATGGCTATAACCTAAAATATAATATCATATACACTTAAAAAAAGATTGCTTCCACTGGGTGTTACACCTAAAAGGAGTTGAACAATAACAAACAAAAACCTAGCAAAGCATTGTTGTGTCAGCTAGTGTCTTATATGAATTGATAGACAATACTATTTTTTATCATTTTAACACCATTATGAATTTTTTAAATATGTTGTGACCCAACCTCAATCCCTTATTTATAATGTCTGTTCTGAGATTGATCCAGGTAATTCTGATATAGTAATTTATCTAGATTGTACATTAAAATTAAGTATACAATTTTATAGCAATGATAATACATTATTGAGTTATTAAAAAAATCATTTTGAATAAAAAACTATGTAATAAAGGTATTATATAAGTATAATACATTAGGTTTACCAAATCAATTGTTTATATTTTAACAAAACCCAGCTAAGACAAATATCTACCTACTACTGCAGCTAACTGCGTAGCTTTTTTGATCTTTCACGTATAATAAGATTTTAAATATGTTTGAAATAAACCTTGATAACTAAGTACTTATAATATTAAACATATTAAGTAGCCCTCTATAAGGATCTACGTTATGTTCAATTTGGGTGAAAGTTATACAACTTTTGTGAATTGTTTTTATTGCGTTCCACAAAAAAAAAAAAAATTATCAAAATAAAACACCACGACGTAATCTATGAGGTGAAAGCAATTTAAAAAATGTTCATTTTAAGACCCATTATCAAGGTTTAGCTATGGCATTATTTTTGTACCTGTTCACGAGTCGTAAATATCGCCAACGGCGATGGAGAACGCCGCCGTAAAGCGTTTAGCTTATCCGTATAAAATAATCCCGTAGCATCACCATCGTATTCAATCAACGACATATTATTTTAGTACCTGGCACATATAATATTATTATTATTACTATTATTGTGTGGCATCGTTATTGTTGTAGAACGAACGATTTTCAAGAATAAACTGACGACAATAACAATAGCCGACTAACGGTCCATACATTCCATATAAGCTATTCGCATATTGTATTACTTACCTACTTATATTGTTATTATAGTGGTCCACGTGATGTCACGTATAGCACTAAACAGCGCTTCCTCTGCGGTATTGTTGTGTATACTGTACATGTTATAGTTTATAGTAGGTATATGATATGGATGTGTCAGTTGTAATCTGTTGTATATATATAATATGGTGATTCGCCAAGCATCATGCTCACCCTTATTGTATCCTTATAGACTATAGTTGTGCATTTATTAAAATTTTGATTTTTGGAAATTTTTGCAAGTCTCTATAAATACTCAAAAGCCACCTTTTAAAAAATGCAGTCATTTATGTAGTATATTGATATAGTGCCCTGTGTTGATACAAACTGATTATTATTTTAAATCAAATTAATTTAGATGAGCTTATATATTTATTATAAATTTATAACTCAAAGATGAATTATTAACATCGGTAAAATTGTACTAGAGACAAACTCGAGATCTCGTGGAAACAGTATTGGAAATCATCAGATGATAATTTAGTATATCATGCTAAATTATTGTTTAAATTTATATTCCCCCGCAGACTTCTAAACTAACTAGAAAAAGTACTCGGGGCATCAGTTGAAGCCTCGAGGTCAGTTGACATTATATGGTATTTTATATGGTAAATATTAATTGTGTTGTATTACAATGTGTTATTTCTAAACCTGTTGGTTAAAAAAAATATTTTACATAAATCATTTTACATTTATTACCTTATTTTACTATTAAAAACAATAGTATTCCTAATATATTTTGTATAATGAAACTAATGTTTTGCCAACTGGAAACATGGTGGATGTTTAATTAGCTAGCCTTGGCAATGGTTGTCATACGTAGTACCTTAACTAGTATTATATAGAAATCTGTATATTCACCATACAAAAAAAATATAATGACCTAGGAATAATTATTTAATTTAAATAATGCATAGTTGATGAACGCTTTTAGCTATATTGACATTCAATTTTCTGACAATATTTTTTTCTGTTTTTGTACGAATACCCATAAATGCATAATACGATCGTTCATCGATGATATTAAAATCTTTTTTGTAAGTTATTTCATTTGGGTGAACATTTATTTTCAAAATATATATACATGTATAACATAACAAAGCTTTCATTGGTAAAATATGGTATTTATTTCAATATTTTATGAAATATACGAAATTCCTCTCAGCTCGTGAACCGTTCACTGTGATAGTATTTTATTTTCAGGTCCTTTATATTCCATGTGTTTTGCGTCTGCTCACCTACCCTCGATTTTATGTTGAACCTTTTGGACCAAAATATAAATATTGGGGTCCCACACAAACCGCATATGTATATACATAAGCAAATACGCACGGACATTGTATTGTATAATAATTAGATGTCAATACAGTGTTTCCAAGTACTACCCCTCTCCATACATACGAAACTTGAATAAACCCAAAAAGGTGTGCATATTGTGATATCAACGGTGAAATACTGGCAGTATCGATCATACACAGGTGATGGTGTATATTTGTACATAATGGCTTACGTTTGATTTACTTGTTGTTTGTTCGTATATTTTTTTTTTTTTTATAAAACCCTTCATATAATTTTTATTTTATTTTTTTGTAAGTCAACAAAAAAATACAATTAAAACTACATGGTTCATACTTTATTTGTGTTTTGTAAGATATCCTTTGAACAATAAAATTTATTTATTATTCAATAAAGGGAAAATAACTGGCGTTTGCAGACCTTGTTGTGTAGATAAATCTACATCCTCGTCATAATAAGCCATCCATTTCAAAACATAATGCAGAGAAAAAAAAGAAGAATAACAGATCCGTATGTATAGTGAGACCAATTACTCCCTATTTTTTTTATATTTTTTTTCGAAATATTGATCGTATTATACAGTTAGAAAATCAATATTTTTATGAATTCTATAAGAATTGTTAATCTAAAATCTAAAATTGCATGTGTTTACTATTAAAACCTAACGTAATTAATGAATAATGTCTACAAGTACCTATGTATTTTATTTTATGTAATCATAAGGTGAATTCTAGAAGTTTATTAATTTATATATTTTCAAAACATTGAGAATAGTATAAAATAATTATACGTTGTAGATAATAAGTATTCATTTATCATAAAAAAAAATAAAAATAAATTTAAATTTAAAAAATGTAGTGTTTTTAAACGCCTCACGAGCCCAATACAATGTGTAAATTATTTTATAATAATATATTAGATTTTATTTATTTGAATAGCGCACAATGAACTTTTATACAAATTTCATAAAAATACCTTTATGTTTCTTATAAATAAAAAAAATAAAAACCTAATATTGACGCACGTTTGACAAATGATAAATAAAAATAATACAAAAAAAAAAAAAATATACGCAAAAGTCTTATATTGTGGCTGTTCTTGTTGACCATGCAAAGCCATTTTATTGTGTAGAAAAAAACATCAACGTATCGTATATTGTTATTTGTTTGTTATTTGTCCAGTAAGGTTTATACATACAGCAATATTGATTTACATCAGTACGTTTTTACTTTTACGAACTTACTCAAAATTATGTTGAATACACGACAAATGTATGGTACAATATTAATTGATATTTTGCTATATTTTCCTTCAATTATTGTAAATAGTTTCTTTATTGGACGGAAGGAAATAATTTTAGACTTGTACCAAACTATTCTACACAATATTATTATTCTAAATTTAATGGTACATTATGAAACATTTATATTTATAGTTAACACTTTAATATTAAAACTGTGTAATTAATCTTAAACAAACCATCTCATACCTATCTATTTTCAAATCTGAATAGGAAATAATAGACCTAATGGGTCCACGGCGATGTTACCGGGAGTGACAACGATGGACTTTAGTCATCAATAATAATCATAGGCTTATATTTGGTCTAAGACCAGTACTATATTTTGAAAATTACCATAGGTGCTCCACTCATATACAAATATTTTCAATTATATCTGTATTTAACTATTAATAATTTTGTTAATATGTATAACTGTTATGTTATAAGTTATTATGTAATTCATTATGTGTTTGTATAATATGTATTGTTTATAATTTATTGATTTATGTTTATTTTTTGCATAGTATATGAAGTTTGACTATCACTTCTAATACAGAAGTTTAATATGTTTTATATTCCACTACTTTTATTCAAAATAATATAGTTATAATTAATTTGTGTAAATCCGGTTTTTTCAAGCGTTTTTGTAGTACAAATATTGACAAAATTCATTAAAACCGTGAAAAATAAAAATTTGTTTTTGTAATTAAAAATTAATAATATTTGACTACAAAAAAAATTGCATCTGATATTAGAATCGTTTGACTTATCATTGAATTACAATTAAACACGTCCATTATAGTGGCCAACACAATAACTGGTAATCTCGAAACTTGCTATATAACATAGCGATTCCTATGGATTTTTTATTATTATGAGACTGATGTATCTTTTGCACGTAGAGGTTAAGCATAATTAATACAAAAACTATAGTTGCTCTTTCAAATTTATACGTTAATACATTTACTTCAATGAATTGTTATAGACTATAGAGATTAAAAAATACTAATTAATTTACCAAATAAGATAAGATAGTGATAAAATAATAATACTACTTAACCATATTTTATACACTATTGTAACTTGTTGTCTGTCTGTGTTAATTTAGTGATATTATATTAATAGCACAACTATTATTGACGTTTAAGTAACTTCATACTTTTCCAACGGAAAATCTACTAATGTATATTTTATAGCTTTATAAGGTTTGACTATAGAATTCATTTTTGTAAGTACCTATATTTTTATTAAATTATTGAGTATACTTATTATTATAATTTTTTTCTATTGTATTTATAGACTACTTGAAGATCTCAAATATTCAATAGATAATAACCTAGCAAGTAACAACTGACATGGAACTATTTTTAACGGTATAAAAAAATAATATTGTTTGGATAAAATGTTTTTGTATAGATGGCTTTAGGATATAATATGGCATAAAATATGTCCCATGTTTATTGAATTGAATTTGAATTTTGTATTTTATATCGGTAAACACAAAAATCTTATAGACGGATTTTTAATAATATCGAGAGATAAAATATTCGATGAATTTTTTTCACTCCACGATCACCGCAAGTTTTAGAGTTCACATTTTTAATTCATCCGTAAATCTTTTGAATGTTCAGTCTTTGGAATATTAAAATATTTTAAATCCAGAGTAAGAATAACGATAATATGTCATGATACTGGTTAAAAAATATATGAGTTTGGCTGTTTGGTTAAATATTACTGATATGTAGTATGCACATTTTATACAAGACATATTTAATACATAATAATACAATTTTACAAAATTTTACTTTCCCCATGAACGTATTTCCGGCTAACTCGATTTTACCAAGAATGACGTATTGATATTAATAATTAATAAATTATCAAAGTTTCTACTTAAATAATATACTGTGGGTGCTTGTCGTTTATAAATATTAGATAAGTATTTAAGATATATAAGATCTTACGAATTATTTATTTACCAGCTGTACGTTTTTAGGTCTCTGTAATCTACAATCTACATTATATAATATAAGTTGATTATCAATCGTTAACGTTTGACAAAATATTAACTACGAAACCACTGCATATTGTATATTATTCAAAACAAAAATAATAATAATGTTGTTAATTATATCATTAGATATTACCTGTATTTTACATTTGATCTAAATTGACATAATTATAATATCTAATTAGATAGACTAACAAGTTAGGAAATCTCACTCTGAAAGTGTGCTACATTTCTGTGGTTCTTAGCGTTTCAAAGCTATTTTTTAATACTGGCCCGTATTTACTTTGGATTGAACCGTAGTTATTAAATATTCATACAAACAATTGTAACTATGTCCCGATGGACATAGCGGAAATATACTTATAGGGTGATCTAAACTTATATGTAGAAACCTAAAAGCAATATGTTTGTGTGTGTGTGTGTAAGCAATCCTCAGCCAAGTCATCCGCAATCATGGTTTGAAGTTTATTAAATGTTTTATTTTAAAGAGAGGCTCACGCAGGAATCTGATAGTTCTTGAAAAATTAATATTTTTTTTTGTTAATATAAGGTTACCATTGGTTACAGAATATAAAATAGTTATTATAATTTAACATCATTTTAAACCTGTATTTTATATTTGGTAAAAACCACGCAAATTACAGCATTAAAAATAATATGTGTTGTTTATAGTTTAAGACAAGATAATTCCACTGGGATTATTTAATTTTATCACGGAAAACGCAGTGCAGGATCAGCTATAATTAATAAATATATCTACTGTATAAAATCAAAGGCATGAAAGATAAACCGGATGACCCTTATGAAAATTCAAAGTTCCCAAAGATATTCATACAAATTTCATCAGTTTATTCAGCAAGAAAATAGATATTGTGATTGGGTATACTTTTAGACCTATAATTTATATATGGTCAAAACAACCCAAATGACTGTGTTCAAAATCTGTACAGTTTGCATTTAACCTATCCTAACCTAAGGGGTAAATCGACAGGGCACAGCTATTTAATTTATCACGGGTAATGCCGCACAGGATCAGCTAATATATAATAATTTAGGTAGGTACAAAAACATAAAAAATCAGTATTTGAAATCATTTTTTTTCTTATAGTTAATAAAGTGTTTAACGGTTACGTGTTCAACATATCAAATATTCTACAAAATAAAAAAAAAGACTTGTTGAGGAAATACTTAGATTCCACTTGTTCAAAATAAAATCAATAATTTATTGTTAAATATATATTGTATATTGTGTTGAAACTTTTTTTAGTCTACCCAGTAAGTCGATACATATTTAATACCACACTAGGTTGTGAATAACAATTTTACGAGGGTTTGACAATGTCGTATTAAATTTATAAATGCATCATTTCACTATGGACATACATTTGGTGGTGAAATAAGAAATACTTTATGGGCATATTGTATTCTCGGTTACGATGCACGATGTGCATGTGTTATTATTATTGACGAATGATGAAAACTTAGTAAAAAAATAAAATATAATAACAACAATAATCTATAATATTTATATATGAGAGTCCACTATTTTTGTCTGAGCTAATCTTCGAATCAACTAACTTGATTTTCATCAGGCTTTTCGTACATTGTAGGTAATTATCAAAAGACGGGCAGTATTTATTTAGGACATATCTCTGGAGTTGCAGCATCCCTTCCACGTACGGTCAAAATTAGAGAAAACTTATTTGTTTCCTCGGCTCGTTTAACTTTAATTAACATTATGAAAAAATGTGTTATTTAACTTTTGTCACGTAAATTACGATTTGTGATGTAACTGGCTATATCGTATTAGTATTTTCGAAACCTAACTTAACCTATCCGAAATTCAAACAAAATCATTATATGCAGTGGAATATATTTAGTATCTATAATTTAGTGATACAAATGTACCTAATACAAGCCGTTTTCATTGTATACACATATATTAAATAATAATAAATTTAGTTGTTAAAAAACTGAGATGAGGTCGAATTTGTCTTTAATTATATTTTAAATACAGGCACCTCCAGCATTTTGAAACTTCCCTTCGTCCCCAGAACAAAATGCTTGAAAGATACACTGGTGACGGGGAACTCATCACGTCTGAGACAAAGTGCCTATGTTTCCAGAACTACAACTGCAATCGATCGCTTAGTCAGGGATGTCGTGAGTTCATTCGACAGTAAGTATACCAGTCCTTGTTAGCGCTGACTTCAGAACAGTTATTTTCCAACGTTTAAATGGACAAGATGATTGACATCATCAAACTGTCCATCAAAATATATACATTTTGTTGTGGAACATTAAGGAGTTCAATCTGATCCTAAATATGCGTCCTAACAACGACGAGGATCATTGAACTTTAATAGGTAGGTTGCAATAGTATTCTAACCACAAAGAGGGAGTGGGTATTACGCAGTAATTTGGGTACTTCTGCATATAAATTGTCATGAAACCTAAATGAGCAAGAAAATCGGATCACGCAACCGTGTTATGGTTCCCTTTAAACATGTCAAGAGAACATCATCGTCACAGTGATAACAGGGAGTACCAATCACTAATAAGGGTGACCCTAGGCATGGCCTGATTTGTGTGACATTGTTCACCCACTTTTAGTATATCTTCAGCTTCCTAACAGTAATCTCATTCACTACTCCAATACAGTTTACACTCCTTTATGGGTGTCTGTTCGTTATGTACTTGATAAGACAACGTGAATCTATAACTTCCTCCAAACTCCACATCACTAATTAGGTTCGCTACCATAATTTATTTAACTTAAAAACAATAAAATAATACATCATCTATGTTAGTCTTACCACATAGGTACATAAACTAATAACTTTTCTACCGTTGTGTAATATATTAATACATAATATTGTAAATAATAAAAATAATTTTTAATTCAATATTGCCATCACAGGGATTACATTGTACTTACTCGAAGCTATTAGTGATTTTTTTTATATAACTTAGGCGATGATTTGTTTTTAGGTCATTGTAGTCGTTAAGTCGATTGTTCGTTACCTCAACTTTAGGTGGTCTGAAATAAGACCAGGTGGGGCTAAATACTTTCGGTAGTGGATCTGTGTCCTCTGCAGAAAAACGAGTTTATCGATTGAGTGTAATAAACAATTTACTTTTCTTATCGCCGTCATCGAAATACGACGAAGATGACGATGACGATAAATTGTGCAGTATTATTCCCAAAAATCCCTTATAACAATATTATGCAACCATTATTTTGTTGTCTGAAATATCACATAACACTGTGAATGATATGATAACGCTAACGAGCATAATACACGTGAACAAAACGAATAACGATGGTTGGCATGAAACGTATACCTACGTGTATTACATACGTATAATAATTTATTGAACAGATAAACGACGAGCAAGTAACAGCATCGATAATATTATAAAATATTGTTATCCTCCAGTCCTATTCACAGAAATAGTTTCCTAAATAAAATTGGAAAATAAATGTATTGTCACTTTTACGTGAGTACGAAATTCTGGTGCATAAGTCATAACTCATAACACGGCAGTATTCGGATACCATATTTAATGTTTTAAAAACAAGAAAACAACAAGAAACAGTTTTAACGCGTTCATTTTTTTTTTTGTTCATTGTTCGTCAATTTTTTTGAAACAAATAGATTTAATGCATTTTATTGAAATCTATTATTTTTTACTTAGTAATTTTGGCTGACAAGTAAAAATACAAAAATGCTCCATAATATTTATATATATATGGGTACGTGCATAAATCTTTATTCACCAAATGACAAGTGTCTGCATTAGATTTTTTTCGTTTAAATTCATAATATTAACCAATGATGAGTGCTACAAAAATACATTTTTTTGTATCTATCTTGATTCTTGACCAATACGTAATATACATGGTGGTATCTGGTAGGAAAGATGGTTCTGCAGTTGAATATGACTATGAAATTAATTCGTATAAAATTGAATATTTGGATTACTTTACCCGTATAATACGTCATAAATCATAGTTATAATAATAGTTACCTATGTGGCTTGGAGCTGAGTGCTGACTGCTACAAGTAGCGCGATGCGAATGAGAGTAAGAACGCCCGCTGCTATTAGTTACAGAATAGGTGACCACCCGGATTCGTAGTAGTAAAGTCCTTACCACACATGCGTATGTTTCGAACCGTAATTACAGTTCCAATCCTACCAAACCAACTCTACTAACCTTACAGGCTGATGACTTCAATTGTCGAAGCAGTAAACTAATAATAATAATAATGTTACGCTATCACAATTCACAGGTATTTTTTGGCCTACTTCCTATAATTGATTATTATTGAAACGTATACAATATAAACAAAATGTTTTTAAAACTTCATAATTAAATATTTTTATGTTTTCTGTTCTATCTATTTAAAACTATGTACAACTTGAGTCCCATTTGAGGTGTATAGCGCTCTGACTTCAATCAATCTGCTAGAATATCGCACCAGTATAATATAAGACCTAGAAATTGAACAAGAAAGGTGGAAATATTCCTTTTCAATAAATTCTTGGTAGAGAAAGCTCTTTCTCTTTGACGCTCCTCGTAAATCAACCACTTGGGGTTTTCTTGATTATTACTTAAATGCTAATTTGACCATTTGTGTTGTGTTCTGCAAAAATATATCCATACTATATTATAATAGGTAAGCAGAGTAATATTGTCTTTGTCTTCTTCATAATTTTGCTCAAATTCTGTTGTTAAACGTATCGTTTAATTTGAACATAATTTTCAAAAAGATAGTTTTATTCCTCTATATGGACCGTGGACCATGCTAGTAACTTTTGCGACAATATTATGATGTTGTATATAATTATAATTTATATAAACGGGCAAGCGTGTAATGGTCTTGGGGAGCGTTGAGAAATTCACAAAGGAGAGCGGGGAAAAAATCAATAAGGTTAATGATGTCGGGGAAGAGGAATAATAATTTATTAAAATATTACCGAAATGATTACCTACCAGAAGAATGATTAAATCGGTTTTATAATACAAAACGAAATAACTATATACAGCACATCGAATGAGATACGACCTCCGAGACGACGGAATCCAAATCGTTAAACGTATTGATAGCACTATAATATGTATACACAGTCACGTACAACATAAAATATATTATATTAAGTAAATAGCCATATAGGCGCCACCGGGACGACGAGAGTCCGATGTATTGATATATTGCCGTCGACTACTGTACACAATGCCGTCGTCGGCACGAGTGCACGACCGAGCTCACTCAGCTGTAGTGCGGCGGATCGTAAAAAAAAAAAAGGTGCGATACTGAATTATCGTTATTTAAGATGGAGAGAAAACGACGGTTTTTTACCGTCGTAAAATCGGAGTGGTATAAAAAACCTTAATGCTTGCTACCGGCTACCGCTGTCGCAGCCGCAGTTGTAGTTGTGTTTGACTGCAGTATATTATTATAATTTATATTATTATTTTGTACTACCGTTAAATATTATTATTGCAGTGCGAGCGCAATTTATTATTTTGATTGATTTTCTCTCGCCAATGAGAGACGATAAGTTTAGTACAATAATCTGAAATTAAGTGAAATCCGTCAACATATTCCTGTGAAAACGTCAAAATATTATAATATGGCGTAGACAGAGGTGTTGTGTGATCGTTGAAAAACTTTTATGCTGCTAATGGCTACCACTGTTGAAGCTGCAGTTTTAGTTGCTTTTGACTGCATTATATAATTTTGTTTTATATTACTGTTCAATATTATTATTGCGGTGCGAGTGCAATTTATTATTTTGATCGATTTTCTCTCGCCAATGGGTGACGATAAGTGAAGCACAACAGTTAATCTACAATTTAAGTAAAATATGCCCACATATTTATATCAGGACGTCATAATATTATGATTTGGCGTATGTAGAGGTGTTGTGTCTTGTGTGGTCTAAGTAAGCACTTTATGCTCATTACCGGCTACTACTGTTACAAGTGCAGTCGTAGTTATGTTTGCCTGCAGTATAGTATTATAATTTATATTATGTTATATTGCCGTTAAACATTATTACTGCGTCTAATATTTTGATGGATTTTCATTTTTTAAGGACTCGCTACGGTTCGATGTTTTCGTTTGGACGGTGTACTGATTGCGGTAAATGCGGTGCAGTGCGTTTAGCTTTTCTATAATAGTAATTAAACTATATGGCCCATGATACCTATGCGTATTACGACCGCACTGATACGGAATGTAATGTAAGTATAAATAGAGTAGTGGCCAACAAGGAACAAAAAGATGAACCTGTCTTAAATTTGTCAACGTCATAATAACTTACTATTCTTTATTAAACTTTGTTATAGCTTTATGAAATGCCGGTTAATAAATAATAATATAATTTGTTGGCCCTAAGGCCTAAACTGACCATAATGGTTACACACGCACTTGCTTAAATCACTATATTGTTACCATATAGGTACCTTTTGATGTTGACTATATCTGTTATTGTCACATTTCTCTATTCCATACAATTTTTTTTTTTTTAGTTTTAAATATTATTCAGTGTAAAAGTTACTAAAGCAATCAAAAAAAATTGTACAATGTATTTTCACTACCAAGGAAAGAATTCTCTCATCCAATAGATGGGTACAGCCACAAGAACAACTAAGGAATTTGTTTTATAATAACGAAAAGTATTTAAGATAAAATATTTGAGAGGCTTGGTGAGTGTATAGCAAGCAAAGGATGAAACATCATAATATAGTATATTATAACAAAAGTATAAAATGAGTTTTTTTTAATGCCTTCATTTTTTTACATATATTAAAACTTAAAAGTAATAAGTATTGTTATTTGTATTTTTGGAAAGAAATTTATATATTTTTTAAACAACAAATAACTTAAAATGTATACAAACAGTAGCTATCTTATCAGACTGAACCTGTGTGCATGTGTGTGTGTGTGTGTGTGTGTGTGAGACAAAGTGTAAATATAAATTTATATATTAGAAAATAATTATTATAAAAACTAACACGATTACCATATTGTTCGTTTTGTTAGGAGTATTTGACAAGAATAGGCATATTTACTATCACACGAAGAATAAGTCGTGGCCTGTGGGATATTATAATATTATATTGTAGACTGTACCTTTATTATTTATGTTATAATTTTTCAAGGGGGATAAGCTACACATTTAACCGTCTCACACGGTTTACTATAGGTTGTCTTTCATTCAGTGCTAGTAATTGTTTATTATTGTTGTACAATATAATCTGTTTTCAATAGTACCTATACGGCTATACCGAAAAGAGGAGAAAAAAAACATAGCCATTATATATTATATATACTCGTTCCGTTTATTTATTAATTTTTAATCGGCCGTAAACCGAATACGTACAATAAAAACGCCCTCCCCGTCAAACTGTTTTCCTATTCCGATAACTCTCTTCGGACGTGATAGATGGACGAGCCATTGGTTGGATCGATTCTCGACCGAACCAAATATTTTTTTGGATGCATATATGTATAGACGTAGGTACCACCCACGTTTAAAATATGTAAAATCGACTACACGACTTCATCATATAGTTTTGACACGGTTCGTTGACTCTCAGGTGAGCGTATACGTGGTTTCCACTCCAGAAACGCATACTTATTTTATTATGTCATGGTTATTAATAGACGTCATGACCGAAAAAGTGTGATGCACGATGCACTATCATTGCTATACATATTTTTCTTCTAACGTTCTCCCCCCGAGGAGATGGAATAATAACCTACACAAACATATTTCACCTTCATAAAAAAATGTATAATATTATAAGACACGGCACGTCGTCAGTAATATATTTTTCATCGTTGCTATTATTGTTTATCGTATTACCGTGTCTTAATATTCTAACCATTGTAATATTATATAGTTTAATTATAATAATGTTAAAATAATCGTAATAGAATAATATGCCTACTGATTAGTAAATGCGGTAAACACAGGGACCGGCCGGTTGAGGTTACGGTTCTACACTGTTTCGGCGAGTTAGTACCATGGGTAAAAATTGGGTCTATAAACGAGTGTGTGATTGTGTGTTTATAATTATCTTGGAGGTAAAGAGGCCTAATATTTGTATTACCACAACGGGTAATGAAAAAAAAAAAAAATAATAATGATAATCATGCAGTTAATATTTATTAAACATTTAGTTTTCTACAAAATTGTAATCGTTATATTATAGTATTGTATGATTATTTTAATCATAAATTCATAGATAATAATATTAATTTTAATTTAAATAAAACTGTTTAAATTAAAAAAAAACTGTGCAACTATGCTCTTTTTCGCCCCAGTGAAAATATTTTGAAAAATTGCATGCCGGTTTGAAGAGTTTTTTGTTTTATTTAATTAGTTTTTTTTCAATTCTCTAAATGTACTACCTACGTTATATTTTTTGTTACGATTTGTATTCAACATAGGTACAATTTAAAGACCAAAATCCAGCCTGCTTATATATTTTTTAATTTATATATTTTGATATATAGGTTTATATATAATATTGTTTTGTGGAACCAAGCAACGTACGCTTCGGGGTTATAGGCATTATTAAAAACCGAGAAAGTTTCTCTGTTGTAGGATTCGAGTGTACCTCCTCAATGAGTTGTTCACTGTAATTGATGTTGTAAATTCAATCCATTAAATCATTGCGTCTGAAAAACGATTCTGAACGAAGACAGTACTTATGTCAGTCCACACACATATTACCAAGTATATTCATTTTTGATATACCTAGGGATGTACAGGTACCTATTTATATTAGTATTAAAGTAATTTGTTTCATGATATTAGTAATACGGTAGGTTGATCTATTGGCCAAAAACCTAACATTTGAAAATGTCATTATACGCAAAGGTATACAATATTTAGTAAAGTTTAATAAAGTAATTATTTGATGAAAATTTCCAGTATCTATGCTTTTTTTTTTAATTAAGTAATATTAAAAATAAAAATCGAACTTGTCTAAAACTTATGTTACAATGTTGAGTTAATATTTCCGTAATTTTTTTTTAAGCTTTTTTCTTCAGATTTTAATGAAAATGAAACTTTTGCCCCCTCAAAATATAAATCAGATCCAATTTCCTACCAGAAACCACCCTTGATATCGAAGATTGAAGCATTTTTTCTGCTTTAAAAACTATCTTCGAGTAAAAAAAAACGACAACACAGGTCATTGTAAAATCAATACATTTATCGCTCCACTTAGAATCTAAAATACATTTTTAAAAATACATCTACAACTCATATTATGTTGAAAATACTTTAAAACATTTTTAAACAGTTTGAAAAATTTAGGTAGTAGGTATAGACGAGTTTTTTCTTTTTGTTAATCAGTTTTTGCATGTTTTCTGAGATGTAGGTACAACTTTATGAGACTTGACAAATAAAATACACCTTTTCCAAGAAAATGCAGGTCCTACAATGATTTGTTTGTTACTCAGAACTACTTATATTTTTCATCTCTTCATATTATATTAAAAAAATATTTTTTTTCTTACAAAACTATCTCTGGTTTCTGTTAATTTTAATATCGTGCGGTGTCGTTTAATACTTTCCAACGGAGGTTTTCAAAAATAAACTAAACGACAATATTAAAATAAAAGACGAATAATGGTGACTATATGGGTCATCCCCACAAGACCCCGTGTTATTTGTGATTGCGTTGTATATAATATAGTTATTAACTATGGCGAAGAGGATAGGGTATTAATTTATATGAAGTTATCATGGAAATATAATAAGCCGTACACGATGTAAGTGCGACTTATATGATTTACATTCATCGGTGCACAATATGTGTATAGTAATAATATACAGTCTTATATGGTGTTTATATATATAATATATAATAATTGTATGGCAGGAAGGTTTCCGCAAAACTTGCAATCGTTCCGAACAACCCCACCAGCCTGGCTCTTCACTGAAAATCGTAGAAATTGACGACGACTATCCACCATGCCCGCAAAAGCGAGTGTATTATAATAATTTATAACACAATGATTCATATACTATCGCACAATGTGTTTATATAAAAGCAATGCAACACATAATGTTAACTTGAAAATATCTATCATCGTGCTAATACGTGACTAACCGAACCGCTTGTTTCGATTAACGCACAATATATAATATATAATTTTATATATTATTATATGTGATATCCCCGTAGTCTGTCTGTACAGTAACATTGTAAAATATTTTATCGGCTGATTTGCCTGAACGGCTCAGATAAACTGTAAAACGATAACTATATCGGTGATGGTCATCTGCAGTACATGACGTACACATAATATTATGATGTTATTACTAAATAGTAAATAGTTTAATCGTGTATACACATTATACCTATACAGTATAATACACATTAGCACATATTTGTATTGTGCATATTATAAAAGTACCATAGGCAGTCACAAACTCTTGGTCTCAGGGGGGTTCATATTAAAAATTAGGACCCACAAGAATTTTGAATTCCATTGGGTACATATATGACATTTGTTTACAATCTTAACAGTAATATTATCATAGTGAAAATGATCAAGAACTCTATCCAAAACCTAAATAATAAGAAGTGTATGTATAGGTAGGTAAACCAAGTTAAGTAGAAAACAATAAATAAATCAACTACGTATATAATTGGTAACACGCCATTTTTGGATAAATTATTCAAATTTTCAGAGAACACCTGAAACGCAGACGGTCCCTTTTGATAGAAAAACAAAGTTTTGTTGTTTCAGATCATTGCTAACTTTCACTAACTCTAATATTTATTATAAGCTTTGCACTTTTGATATTTGAAGAGCTCATTTTTAGTAAAGTTTCAAAAACTTAAGATATGTAATAATATTATTCATTGGGGATGGGTGCTGAGAAGTCTTGAGAGAATAAAAAAAAATACTTCTGTGTGTATATAGTGTTCTATTTATACTAGATATTGTAGTAATATTAGCAATTATTATAATGTAATATCTAACAATGTTTTTTGAGCAATTACATTTTAGTGTTAATATTTGATTTACCTGCAGGGACTCGTTATAGGGACTAACTTACCTAATATATATTTTAATATAAATACCATTTATTTCGAAGTTTTTTGCATTTATTTTGTTCTTAATTATGTTTGTGATGTTAAATTTTGAAAATTTCTTCTTCAAAATACTCGAACACATTCAACCTTGACGTGGGTTGTCACTTTAGATTTTAATGAGCCGTCGTCGAAGCACGCGTATAACTCAGTGTAAGTCAGTAAGTTGAAAGTTATATAATACCCGTTTAATAGTTTCATATTCTGCTTCGAAATTTCAGACTATCACACATCATGCGAATTAATCGTACGCACATAAGTCTAAAACCGAAGGTATTATACTGTATTATAGTCTAATACTCTATATAATGATATACATAGTATAACACAGAACTGAGACAGTATTATAATAGTTAGCTAACTATAAAATAATTTTTTATAACCATTATTTAATTTTTATTGTGATTACTTATTATTGAGTGATACATTTGTATGCAAGACACTCGTTATTTTGGAAATAATTAATGTTATGTTTTTTAAATGTTAATTTTTTCATAATTTTAAGTATTTTGTAAACTTAAATTTAAAAAAAAAAATAAATATTGTTTATAGTTTTATGATTATTATTTTGATTTTTCATTTACTTTTAACATATCTCGTATTCTCGTATATTATGTTTTTGGGTTGAATATAATTTTTTTTTAACCGTTACCACGATCAAAGATAAGATGGTTGCCAAACAAGCTATCAAGGTGTAGCTCGTAGTTTCTTTCAATCATAAAACTGAGGTATAGCTATGCAAGTGGTGATTTAAAGCAACTATCATATTTCGCAACAATTCCATGGGGCGCGGAATATAATAAAATAAACGATATTCGTAATACCTTTACAATTTAATTAACATCTGTGTTCGCCACTTGGAACGTTAATGCACAGTTCTTATCAACAGAAATTGAAAAGAATATTTAAGAAGCATAAATTGTATTAATTTCATGGCTATTTGAGTAACCATCTTATGTTTAATCGTGACCTTTACCATAGAAACGAACAAATAATCACAGATCCCAGAAAAAATTGGATATCATTTTGTTGTTTTAATTATTAGGTTTGCCTACCAGTGTGGCTGAGTTGCACTTACTGCAGTGAATTACACTCAAAAGGATTTGAACAATCGAAATTTAAGAGCTGCCATTTTGGAAACGAAGTGGGCGGGATCAATGCTAGCACAACATGTTATAAATGATTTGATTTTGTTTTTCCGTCACACGAAAAAATTATCAATTAGCACGCTATGTTTTTTTTATAATCAATTTGTATATAAGGTCGCGCATAACAACCGACGATTATTATAATCACCTTATCATAATATATAGTTACCTCGATGAAATATTTTTGTTAAATAATCATTTTAAAAACATATTATAACATATTATTCCATGTTTTCCATGCAACGGAAAAAATATGAAATAGCACGCAACGTTTTATATTTTTTAAGTTAACAAGCATAGTGCTTAATTTCTTATTCCGAAGTAGAATATTTTTCAACTGTGTAAAAATCGAATTTTGGATGAGTAGTTTATAAATATTCAAAGTTTTGATGAGCTGAGTGGAGTGAAGTGTGGTACAGGGGTACCAGTAAAATGGTGGGCCACTAATCCTATCATCTATACTGTATACTTACACCTAAAAAACTGCAGTACAGAAATTCAATTTTTATTTAACTCTAACTCATATTCTGTTCTTTAATTTGAAATTATAAACGTATGTTGTCAGTCAAAAAAGTAAACACTTAAAAAAAAAGATAATGAAATATAAAATTGTTAAATGTTTCTTTTATAGCGGTTTATAACTGTGTAAAATCAATATTTCTAAAAACGTTATTGTGTTTTCTGAAATAATCAGTGTATTCTTACTTTAAATGGTCAATATTGTATTGAAAAGAAATAAAAATCAGAACTATTATAAATTGTGATTAACTGTATAAGTTAGTTGGTACTTACCTAGTTACATTTATCCGTTTTATTTTTTGTGACAAACCGAATTATTACTATAGTCGGTGACTTACATACGTTCCATCTGTCATCCATAAAGTCATCGACATCGTCTCATACCCTCAGGATTTGCATGTATAATTATATAAGAACCATGTATTTTAATTACCCCTGACTATAATAGTGGCTGCACAAAGCGGCAGAAGCAGCCCTCATTGTCGACGGAAAACGGTGCAAAATTGTTAATAATTAATTCGCCGAGTGTTTCCACGTCAATTTTGCCCGAGGATTTTATCTTTTTGATTTTTGTTTGTTTCTATTGTTTTCCGTTTTATTATTTGCACATGGCTGTTCTTATCATTTTTCTGAAACTCAACGGAATTAATAAGAAACGACACGGATCAAGGCAGTGCACTTATATGTATGCGCGAGTGTCCGCCAAGTGGCACCGAAACATTATTATATGGCAACATAAAACATTTAATAACTATAGGTAGGTATTTTCAAGATTTTGTTAGAATAGTTTTTGATTTTTCTCATATAAAATTTCAAAAATCAACAAAGATAGAAAACAAAATCGGTACAGTTTAAATTCGAAAGATAAATACAATATTTCCTATTTGGCAATCTGAACACAAAAATATATTGTACGACTATTTTATTGTAATCACTATATATATTGTATAAAATAATTCACGTAAAACATAGTTTTTAAATATTCCAAAAACAAATTGTGATGTTACGGTTCATGGTATGATTTTATCGTTTTTTCGTTTTATGAATATTATGATGTTATTATTTATTATTCACGTACAATTGTTGTACGTGAAAATATATTCACACGATATTTTACAACGACAATATTATAAACCAGGTACAAAAAAAAATTATTGTTAAGTAATTAATGAAATAAATATAAATAACAACATAATATAAACGTATATAATAAATACATCGAATGAGGCCGCAAAAGCGTTAAAGTACTAAAATGTTTTACACATAAAAATCATTTGTATGGAATACGTTTGGCGATATATTTTTTACTTCGAAAGTCAATTTATCAATTCCGTACGTTTGTATATTTTTAGTTTGAAAAGTTTTGGAGACCTAGTGAGTTACTAGAAAATGTCTAACAAATGTTTAATGTCACTCTTAATAATGTCCTAAACAATAATGTGCGAGTTTCAACTTGACGGGCATTGCTTGCAGGTACTCACAGCTGCTGTCACATTAAGAGTTATTATACAGACAAGACAATGTGTCTGACCCCGATGTTCAAACGTATACTTTAAACTTACTGCCATAATGCACGTTTAATGCCTATAAAGTAAAATGCTGGGTTACAATAATATTAATGTAATGTTATTTTTTTCCATCACAGATATATTTTTGGGTATAATGCAGTTGAAAAATATCTAGTAGTATACTAGTATGCGCTAAATTTTGTTAGAAATTAAAATTAAATTGTTTGTATGTTTTTTTAGTTGATTCCCGTTTCTATGGTAATAAGCAAAGCGAGTTATGAGAATTTGCTCGCGAATATCGATTAGAAAAGAAAAGTTGTACTCAGCCCAAAAACATATTATTTATGTTAATAATATTAATAATAATAATAATAATAATATTGTTATTATTATCTAGTTGTGGGTATACTATTGCTACCCAATTTATGATAAGTATGCCCATACAACTACCTATATCAAAACTTAAATCGGAGATAACGTTATTTATGCGTACCTATATATTATATATAAATATTATGTATTTTTCTTATAGTTAACAGTTTTAATTTTAAGATGACAAAAAACTTTTATTTATTATAATGAAAACTATACACAAAAAAAAATACAAAAGTCCCTCGTATTTTAACGTTCAAGAATAAGATATTAGAATTAAATAAACAAGAATTAAAGGTAAAAAGAACAATACAATCAAACTAAAAAATTAAAAGTAACAATGAAAAGTGCACCAATATCATGGGCACGAAGAAAAAGCATTTTTAGGGTTATTGCATAAATTTGAATTAAAAAAAAAAAAAAAAAACATTTTTATAAGCTTGTGTATAATAATAAGCTTACAAACAACAACATTGATATTTTTTCATTTTAAAATTAAAATTTACTATTTGTGCAGTCAGAATTTATGTTGGTCCTTTGTTGGATTGCAATTATGTTTGAAGTGGTTTTAGTGTATATGATATGTATATATAGTAATTGATTGCATGTATAGTTACTTGTTACTTGGTAATAATATAATATAGTTATATCTACTATACTTCGTGTGTCAAAAGCCGCTGTCTGAAGAGTTTACGAACATCCGTTTACTCAATATTCACTTGTTTGAAGTTGAACCAAAAGAATACATTTCAGCACGGGGCTGTCAGAGCCTGACTGAATTTTGTTAGCTTGTATTTGACATAATACATGGGTACTATGTTTCTTTTCAAACTCAAAAGGTTAAAATATATTATTTTGCAGAAGAAAATTCTTCAAATAGATTGCGAGTTCTTCACTTTTGGTCTAAATGATTGTTTCAATTTATTATTTTATTATTAAAACAGATAATTATTATATAGAACAGGTATATAATTACATTATAGTATTTTAATGTTCAATTAATTTGCAAAGTTTGTAGTCATCCGATCGCAATAATTTACCTAAATGAACCTAAATATTTTTAAAAATCCATTGTGTATAGAAAACATTAAGCATGTACCTAAAGTGTCAAATACTTTCAAATGTTTACTGATATTGTTTTTTGAATTACAAAAAAATAATTTATTTTTTTTTATTTAAAATTTAAAAACCCAATTTAATCAGAATTTTAATTTAAAATATTTATGAAAAAAATCGTTCTAATATTACGTACTTTCAAGATTTATATGTTTCTGTAAGAATGGCATATAAGAAACTTTTATGAAAATATTCAAATATTAGTTTTTGAAATATAAAACTTAACACATTTTAACTAACAACAAAATAATTTAGAAGACATTTTTACAATAGGTATTTGTCGAAATTTTAACTTATAGATAATACAATATGGTATGTTAATATATTTTCGAAATTATTAATCTGGCGAGAGGCCAACTTATGTGAAATCTGGTATTGCATTTCCATTATTGTTGGCCATTTATAACAATTATGTTTATCAACATTTATAGAAAAAAAAACTTTCGAATACTAAATGTCTATAAATAGTACTTGAAGAGCCAACATATTTTGAAATGTACATCATTTTTTTTTTAATGATGTATTTAATTAATATATTATATAAATTTGAGTCTCTTTAGTTTTTAACTTTTTAATTAAAACAAAAATAAATTGATTTCGTTAAAAACTGTTTTTTTTTTTGTAAAAATTACCATTTTTTCATAATTTGTTGTTTTCCCAATTACTTTGGAAATTCTGGGGATTTATAAACTGTATACTCTTTACCAACTACATCCAATTAATTACCTAATACCTCAAAATTGAAGATTAAAGCATTTTTACTCATCAAAAAGTTGATGCCAGACACACACCAAACATATACCTAACACATAGTTCTTTCTAATATCAACCCAACCATATATCCACTTAAAATCTAAAAATTACCATCATGTAGCCGCATGGCCATTAAATACAATTTACATGTATAGTTTTTTCCCATCAAAATCGTCTAAAATGTGTAAATTTACTTATGCTATAAGTATAATATATTTTATAGCATAAATAAGAATAGATAATATATTATTATAAATTACTAAATAAATAAAATATATTATATAGGTAATATATTTTCTTTGAAATCTTTCATCATTGATAATTATATTTATAATATATTTATAAATTTACTATAATATCTTGTACCTACAATATGATTATTTTACTAAAAAATGTTACTTTAGTATCTATATTGTTAACATAAATAATAATTGGGCATTTTGACCGACTGTTAATGAGCTGTGATGTCGAACAAATTAATTCATGCATTAGTTTATTTTAAAATATTCCAACCAATCTGAAAAAATTTTACATTTCCCTCGTATTTGTGTTTGTATAAGAATATTTTAGTTTTAAATATTATTATTATTATTTACCTTTTAATGCATGATTGGTGTCAGAGGTGAAAATGTATATTACTGTATCCAAAACATGTAAAAATATCTTAATATTATCCGTTATAATTTAATAAAGTTTTATAATTGTGTAAGTTTTAATTTTTTTAAGTTGAATACAATGAGTAAATTTGATGATTTAATATATTATTTTGGAAAATGTATGTACAAAAGTATTTGAATTAATATACACGCAATTGGTTTTAAAACTGTTTGAAATAAAAAAACTAAATTCAAACACTTGAAAAATAAAATAAACAGATTAAGATGAATAAGTTAAAATCTAATTCCACGTAATTAATAGTGAAATACGAGTGAAATGTCTGAAAAACAAAGGTTTACGTTTAACGATTATATTCGATTTTTAGCCGAACAAATGAGATTCACAAAACAATTTTACTTAAATTATTATTGAAACATCAAATGTATTGATTTTATAATATTTTTTCTTCTTTATTGTATTTTTCTATTTACATGTTTTGGTTCGAATGGGCGCTTAAAAAGTTCAATGTCTTACTAAGAATGTTGTCTATATGGTAGTAGTTATCTCTCAATAAGGTCTCCAGGGGTATTAAAAATAAAATTTTAAAAAAATTTCGACCACAGCCGAAAATGTTTGATGAAATGCAACCAAGCGTGGTTTTAACTGAACTCATTCCAAAAATGTTCTTAAATTAGATAATTTATCAAGAAAAAAAATCATTAAAGCAACTAAAATTATTGAACGTATCTACGTATATCAAATATATTTCAACTTAATTTAAATTTTATGTAACTATTTAATGAATTAAATATTATTACATTCATTAATTTTATAGTGTTTCCATTAGTTCGATTAAATTTATTCTCAACGATAATAGCGGAATATATATAGACGTAATATAATTATAAATAAATAAAGTAATAAATTATGTGTAATAAGCATACTGGAATATTATATAGATACATAGTTTTAGTTCACTCATGTAATTGTACTTCAGCAAAAATTAACATAATTTATTTTAATTAAACAAGAAATATATTTTAATCATTTTAAAGGGCCAGAACAATATTATAACTTATATTATTTTTATTTTATTTTATCAAACGATAAGGGCACTTAAGAACCAGTAAAACAGCTCTAATAATAAACACTAAAAATTACAGTTATACTATAAAAGTATCTAATTTAAAATTTTATAAATTTATTACACATGCCATAGAAAAAAATACTTATTTATATGAATTATTATAATATTATGTACCTGCATTATTTTTAAGTTTATAATTTTTATATTATGAAAATTCATGATTTAGTTTTATACCCCCCACAATATTTGTTTCAGCTATTCTTCCTTGATATTATAATCTTCGTCATGGTGAAAGGGTGACCTTTGAAGCACAGCTGTTTCACGGCCAGGTAAGTGTTCCAGCTATTATAATCTCATACAAGTCACGTCATGTATAAATTATTATTAGTATAAGATATAATTGTACATCCACTTTGGCTGGTTAGATTTTACTAGCGTTTTGCGACCATAGATAAAATAATAATAATGCACTACATCGTTACTGTATCGCGTGGTTCACACAAACGCTATATTATAGGTAGGTCTAAAACAGTAAAAGTCACAGCTGCCGATGCAACGAGGAACTCTATATTATATTATTATTATTATTATTATTATTATTATTGGGTACGATTAATTTACCGTGTACCAATATATCACCGCAAAAATCTATAGAAATAATGTTTTTTTTTTTCAAAATGTTGTTGTTCATAGACTAAAAAGTTTAGGTATGAATACTTACTATCTTATAACACCATGTTACTCGATAAAAATAATTATCCATAGTTTAATTAAATAATTCAATATTTACATAGGTAAGCTGATAATTACAAAAGGGTTAACTCGGTGTCGGTTTTTTTAAATTTTCCTAAATTCTATACAATTTGAATTATAATACTTTTTCCACTAATCTACAGACCAATACATATTTATGGGGGGTTGATACGACGAATTATATCAATAAGAATTACTTCACAGGAAAAACTCTCACGCCCCACTGATATATCAGATTCTGATATTTTGTTTTACCTGAAAAATAACAAATTTTGTGCATTATTCAAATGCATATTTCAGTTTCTATAATTAAAATTTTGAGAATTTTAAGAAACCAGGCTTTCATCCAACCTTCGAAATGTTCTCTTCTTCCAAATAAAAGTCAACTGGATCTGACGTAATTTACTTAACATTTAAATATACCATAATGTAAGAACCCTATTGCAATTGAATACTTATTGATTTTATGTCAAGATATTTTTTAATTTCGTTTAAAGTAGGTATACATAATTATTACTAATAACATTTAATGAAATCAGTACCTACTCAATACCCATGGTAAATTTATAAATCTTGACCGTTTGGTTAAAATAATTACGTACCTACCTCTATATCAAGAAATGTAACTGTTCATTTTATGTTATGTATCATATTTAGTATGTTTCTTAATATAAGTATGCTTTTTAATTTAAGTGACTATAGTTATTTTTTTTTTTTTTTAGAAATTATTATACAATTATAAAGTATTTATATGCAAAGGAGAATAATATTAGAGACACAAATTTAACAAAGATTGATTTATTATTTGTATATGATTCATAAAAAATGTTATACCTATATTATAGATTATTTTCAAAACCAGATAATAATGTGAATACTTACAACGGTATTTGAATGCATCTTTGAAAGGTTCAAAGTTAAAAAATTGAAGTGATATTGTGCTTAACAATATTGTATATTACAATAGCTTTCAAGAAAATCTAGAAAATGGATTATAATGGTGAAAAATGTTAGTTAAGGTTTCGTGTTAAATTGGATTTCTCATTATATATCTATTGAATGTGGTGAATTTATATTATAATGTTGTATTGTACCTACCGACTGATGCCGCCATTTGACACTAATAATATGGAGGCCAGCCATTTTTAGAGTAATTTTCTCGGAACAAACACAATATAATATGTGGGCAGCTGGCCATCCTCCATAGTTCCATGATCATAATAAATATACTTTGTCAAGCTGTGGGTGTTCACACAATTACGTGGGACTGTGAGGGTAATAGATTTTGATTGGAACAATATTTTCTTTTAATGCTTGTTAAAAATCAGAATGATTAAGTTTTTTTTCACAATTGTTTATTTTGGGACGATTAAGGCAACATTACAATTCTTCGATGAATGCAATAATTGTATATTCAGTGATAATGCATATACCTATAACCTGTTCAAATAATAATGCAAAAAAGGTGACTATGTTATGTTCATAAATAATATATAAATTATTAGTTGATAAATGTATTATTAATTGCTTGTGGTGATAAGTCCCCGTTGCTTAAATATCTATATTATTATATAATGAAATATTATCAGTTAATTGTTATATTTTATTCCCTAAAAAGGTATGCAAAATAAGAGAATTTTTAAGATTAGGTTTGGTTCATAGATAAGCCACCTACTTTATCATGTAACCGCAAAAATAGGTATGTATATTATAGCTCAAGTTTATGTTCATACACACTATAAATATTTTATAATATAATAGTACCTAACTATGATAGATCAACGTATTGAATATATTTTAACATTGTATTAAAAATGTATAAATCACAAAAGTTATAGATATTGTTTGTATGATATTATTTATACTAACTGTAAGTTATTATTAATGACCGCTATTATTTAACAGAATAATATAGGACCTATGATCATTTAAGACAGACAAAAAGTATCCAACTGGTACGATAAGAGTGACTTAACATTATGTTACCTTTACACATTTTGAAATATTTTCGAGATAATGATTTAAAATGTGTACAATTATCGAAGTTTATTATTTTCAATCCATTTTGTCCTCTCACTGCTTCTATCATTCAATATAATATAATGATTTTCAAATTTTATTCAATATCTTCACAATGCCTTGTTAATAAATGCTCAAATGTGAGGCCATGAACAGTAAGCTGTATTGTTAATATTATAATTCTGAAGCTGATCTGCACGTGCACGGAAATCCGGCGTAGTTAAGACAGAATGGTTATGAATTATGGGATACTGTTTACGAACGACGAGCTCTTCTGCCACCGTACGAAATTGTTGCTAGATTTATTCAAAGAATACTCCAATAGTTTAGATATCCACATAGTTGATAATCCATTAACATTTCAGGGATGAATGGGATGTATGGGAGAACTTACTAAGATTTGTTTAGTGTTATGTAGGTTAAGGATTTACCATTATATTTCAATCATTAATTGTTTACAACAGAAGTACTACTAAGAGTTATTGACACTGTTCTGGCCTCTGAGAAATATATTTGAGTTTTTTAAAGTTTTAATGATTGTAAATTATATTGTTGGAATGAGTACATAGTATTATTGAGCAATGGAAGTCGAAATACTAATGTATTAAATTTAAGCTTGGGCCATACGCACTGACCAATGAATCCGGTTATTTAAATATAATATTATTATAGTTTTCTTCAAAGATTGAAATTGCATGTTCTTACATAGTACAAATGTATAATAGACTTTTCTACATTACATTTTAAATAATATTATCATTTGTAAACACTTCCTAAAAATAATTATAGTTTTAGTCCTTTTGAACGGTAGTTAAAAAGACGAAAAATGTTTTATTATGAAATGCGTTAAATTGTAATGTAAAAGAAAAAATTATGTATGTTGGATGTGCTGATGTGCATTTTATCGATCACTTAAATACATTTAAATGTCATTAGCTATAAGTGTTGATGGATGGTATATTATGTTCTTTGATTGATAGCCGTAATCTGTATATTAAAAAAAAAAATTCTAAAACCAATTTCTAATTTTTAGTCTCCCTGTTAGTAATTATCTCAAACATTAAATCATAATATTATGTTTATATAATTTTCGTTTCTATCGATCAAATTTTGTAACAATAATTTCAGACGCAATTTACATTGAATTTCTATCATTATTATTTAATTGTATTTGATATGTAGGTAATGTAATTGTTTTAGTAAATTGTCTAGTGGAGACATAATAATTATTTATTTCTGCACAAGATAATACTAAATAATATTATTTTGTATGACGGCGTAACGAATAGGCAAAAGTGGTACATATATGTCGTGAGGGAGAACACAGTAAAAAGAATTATTATTATTATTGCTCAAAGATGTACATAGGTAATATTTTATGTCATAAATAATCTTGTGCATTTAGTATACAAAACAGATCAACGTATTAATATTTAAAATTCTGTGTGGAACATACATAAAAATAACAATATTATGTTATTTACCATTGGTATTCGCCATATACAATATTACCGATTATACTGAAAAACATATTATTTTTAATAAGTTATTTACAAACAACACATTATTTGAAATTCAAAATAGAATATCAACTATTAAAAATGAATATTCAAAAGTAAACTATAACACTAATTAATGTAATAACATATTTAAAAATTATAAGAATCTAATAAAAGCCAATACGCATTATTCATTACAATTTATACATAATATTTGATTAGATATATTATATTATAATTTAAAAGAACTCATTCTCATCATGTCAAGAAAAAATGTGCATTAGTAATTTTAATTTTTAGCCAGTCGAAGATATACAATTTCCACTGTTGCCTGGAACAGAAAAAAATTATAATATTACTACTCTGACTAAATTTAAAATGTCAACAATATTTGAACTTTAAATTAAAATAAATAATTGTATAAAATAAGTTAATAAGTATTTTATAAATATTGTTAGAATTAGATACGTATGTAAAATATAATATTTCTACTTCAATAAAAACACAGAATAACTAATAGTGATGGGCCGTATGGAATGTAGGGTGGCTCAATATACATAGACATATGTATTAGGCATAAATAGGTATACGTACTCCTTTTACAGACACCAGACTTATGCAACTCATAAATAATATTCAACACCTCTCCGACCAGACATTCAGTTAAACAACACAATAAATTATCATCGGTGCCAGACGACACTGTACATTATAAACTTATGAGCGCATTGTAACTCATATTATATTATACATTAAGACCACTTCAAAAATCCTTCGATCAAGATATTCGGTAAAAACAACACAATAAATTATAAACGGTACTTTTGTCACACCCCGCAAAATAAAATCATAAACACTACTTTAACATAACGTATCACTGTATTAGTTGATGCATATCAAAAGAATGGATTACACAAAATCATCCTATAATCATACAGAATCGAATTTTTGGCTGTCTTTCACACAAAAGAATCCAATGCACAACGCCAGTATGCACTTCGACAATATTTCTGCCATTCAAAGCGAATACCTACGTTCATAATATATGTATGTATATTGAGTTATTCCAGCATTCGGTATGGCTATCTAGTTAATTATATCGTATTATCGAACAAATCCACCTTGTTAATTATTCATCCACCTATATATTCACTCTTTAAAATATAAGTTTCTGTGACTATCATCGTATTATAGTTTAGTTATAATATTATTGCAAAATTATATAATTATCATTAGATCATAATCATAGTTAATTATTTAGAATATAAGTATAATAATAATAATAATTAAATTACATTCAGTTGGCCATTGATTATGTACGAATGCTACGGATTTTTAGGAGCAATAATTAGTTTACGATATAATCATAAATGCACATCGATTTAAATTATGCAATTACACCATTATCATTAAAACATAGTCACAGTTATTTATTTAGAGTATAAGTATAAGTATAAGTGCTTATCAACTTAAATTATATTCGGTTGGCCATCGATTATGTACGAATGCTACGAATATAGGGGTCTTTGAGAGCTTACGATAATAGTCATTTCCCAAAACATAGATAACAAATTCATATAATTAGTGTTCAAATCACATCAATATCATACATAGAGAAAAACATATCTTGATAACTTAGTGTTAAATATACAAATGAAACACGTAATATATACGTATATACGCCGCAGTGACTTCGTGCATAGAACTCAACTCAGTATACAACGACAAACTCAAGTAAATGAATTATAATATTTCATAATATATTTTATATATACATTATTTATACGAAATATAATAAAGTAGTAGAATAATTAAACGTACGCCCTTCAAACTAATGAAATAAAATCACTAATCAAAGATAAATAATACTAGAAAGAGAAACACAATATATTTATATCTTATTAGGTATATTAACAAAATATATCAATTTATTATACAGTTTAACACGTGCACCGCAGTAGTAGTGATCGTCGTGGCGTCTGAATCTTAGAACCATAGACGAGTGGGTCACTGACCTCCATATACATACTATAGTTTTACGACGTATTATTTGACGCTTATCCAATACCCACCATTTTTATTTTTATAATTTTAAAATATGATTTTTATCTTTTATATTTTTGCATTTTTATTCTACTACACCTACCTATATTAAGCATATATTATTACATATTTTGATTTTTACATGCCATACTCAATTTATTATATATTTTATTGATCCTTAAATATAGTATATTATTTTAAATTTAAATTTATACTCTAAATAACCTTATGGTGAAGTTCTCGTTTCGCTTTTAAATGTATTCCAATCATGACGTATTGAAATTAATTGAAACGCTAGTACACAGTCAAGTGTGCTTTATCTATTGAAATGATTGTTAAAATATTTTCAATTTTCAATTAATTTTTAAAATGAATACACTGATTGATTAATTGCTAAACTAATTGAGTATGCTCATTATTAATATCGATATATATGATGAGATAGGTATAAATAGCTGCAATAAGTCACTGGACGTCCACTCTGCGCAAAGACAATCTGATACCACCTCTCAATAATTTATTGAATCAACAAATTATCCTATACTAAAATAGGTTTAGCGAAATACCACCACGGATGCACCTATATTGGTTCGCGTCTAAATTGTTTTCGACGTAAAATCTGTCAAATTAAAGCCAAAACAAGATAGATATATTTGTTATCAGGACACAGACCCGAGTCGACCGTGGAAGACAATCGTGCGTTACATTATATACGTATTGGTAACCGCAATCCATTTCAATTGTAAATCCTTTCTGTGTGGGGACTTAGGGTTATCACTTATCCGCAACTGTGGGCCACGTTACTCCCGTGAAACCCAGTTTAGAAGTAATACGACATCGGTCTGCGACGTCTCCAATACCGCGAGTCTGACCGATGCGGTCGGTACGACGCCGTTTATCGCAATGTACATTCCCTTATTATTATTATAAATTCACTATAATATCGTCGGAATATCGACACGGTGTTCTGTTATGGGTTTTCCGGATGTCGTGATTGACGTGGCATGCGCAAATGTCATTAAATTGACGACAGAATATATAAATATCGTTATAATTATAATGTATAGTTTGTAGCTATCAGACTCTAATAGTTATGCTTATGCCCCAGCTATATGCAGATATTATTATAGACTTTTTTGTTAACAGTATTTAGATACATATTTTTTTAAGTACAGTTAATATTACTATAAATACATGACGTTAAATACGTTGCATTCATCACAAATATAACAATACACATATTTGCTTACATTTCATTGCTTGCATCAATATTTCAAATTTTAATTTTATTTGTATTTTATTGTTTTTCTATTTAACTCATATAATACATAATATGCATTTTTGAGTTTTTATTCTATGAATTATCAAAAAATCAAATTATTTAAACTCTCGTTTTTCTTGAAAACCCAATATTGTTATAATATTGTATTTAATATTATATTACTTGAATACTATACTACTTTTATAGGTTAATATCATAAATATTTTCATTTTTAAATCTATATATTTTATAAAAATGGAGCCAAAAATGTATAACAATTCATCAATTCAGAACGGCTGGGCCGATTTGGCTCAATTTTTTTTAATTGTTTGTAATATTGTCGGGAGAAAGTTTTTACGAAAGAAAATTTTGGAAAAATCCAATTTTTTTTAACGTGAAAAATATTATTCGATAATATCGAATATTAACCGATTATATCGATTTAAATATTATTGAGTGTTTCATAATTACCATATGGAAACCAAATAAATAAATAAATAATACAAATAGAAAAAAAGAGGGGTACTTAAATGGTTTAGATTTACAAATAGACCCGGTAGGCCCAACCCGGGGATGTGCTCAAACAGGGATTTTATTTTGAGATTTACGATGGACACTTTGGTTTTTAATTCGTTGCTATTGGTTATAGGAGAAATAATTAGTAGAAATGAGTATTTATTATTCTTATTGGTTGCCAAAAGTTAATCGGGCAGATCAGGTACAAGCATGCATATCAAATCCAATTTTTGCACATACAACCACGACGTAGTCGGATTGCCTACCAGGGTGGCTGAGTTGCACTTACTGCAGCGAGTTACACACAAAATGAGTTATACAATTACAATTATTTTAATAATTGTCATATTATTTTACGGCAACAAACTGCGTGGGATCAGCTAGTGAATTATAATTTATAATACATACTGCTAATGACCTAGCTTTCAAAACTGAATCGTATTCATGATCAATAGAAAATAAAAAAAAAACCCAAATTATATTAATTTCTCTCACTCACCATATAAAACATTAATAAATATTTTATAAATTCCACTAGGTAGAATTTTATTGTTTCAGAGAATTTTGTAAAATTATGAAATAGGGGTAGGTCACATGTTCAACACAGACACCGTTGGTTCTGATAGTAGTTTTAAAATTGTATGATATTTTAAATATTTCATTTTGGAAAAAAAAATATAAACTTTAGAACAACATTTATCCCACGCATACTCAAATAGCAAATTCAATTATTTTCCTTGAATTAAAATATTATTCAAAATTAATTTTTCATTTGGAATCTATCGCACGCATATAAGTCATAATTCATAACCATATATTACATGGTAATGATGATTTTAAATTAAATTCAATATACATTTTGAATTTTTATCAATTTTAAAAACAGTATATTATTTCCACGGTACTTTTAAATTACTTTAATAAATATAATATAGTTGACTAAATGCTTACAAGACGTAACTACAAAATAACACCTAACCAAAAACCATCGATTGGCAATCTAATATGTGTTTCTGGTTCTGAATTAAAAGGTGGCCCACACATTGTCTTGATAATATTATTATTATTAGAAAAATATGATACCAAAAATATCTGTAGATCTTGAATGTTTTTATTTGTGTCCAAGAAATCTGAGCCTATATCGGTGGTGTAATCGGAGTAAATATTTTCATATTTCCAATTCAACAACATTGGACGCGTTAACAATGGTGTTCAAGTGTTAATACTGAGTAGTATTGTTGTACACCAGTCCCATATAATACCAATATAGAGGATGTCCTTTGTCGAGATCACGCGCGGTGTATTATACAAGTTGAAAATAAACAATATTATAATGCATATTTTTTTTTTTATCGGAGCAATCTGGCGGTAGTTGATTTTCGTCGTATTATAATATTTTGTTATAGACCTCAAAGAACTAACTTAATTATCCTCAAAACATTAAATAAATTGGTTAATGCTATGGAAGGGTGTCCATATCAGTTATAGGTACCATTGCCGTTGATTTGGGTTAATATACAAAATACACACATGAATTATTATATTATATACAGTCGTGTGCCCATTTATTGGCAAAAATTATTGTCACAGAAATGTGTCAATGCCTCAAATAATATTTTCAAAACGAATTCAAGTCGATTTTTTAACGTAATACTATATTAATATTATATCGTTGATTTTTAAAATGTTAATATTTAAATATTTTTATTACATATAATGCTTGAAGACTTTTGAATTTGTTCACACCAATAAATGGTTCTGATTTCAAACGTATCGTTATAATATTATATATGCCATTATGTGCACTACACAAGGCGTTACAATTTTGAATATCTAACTACATCTACCTTTTACATAATATATTTATAAAATAAATTATTTTTCATATGTTCTGAATAAATAGAAATTTACCAACTTCATATAAGATATACTGTTCTCTTTGGTTCTTTTAGAAATATTTCTTTGGATTCAGTTGACGTGGTTTGACGTTGCTCTTGTTTTTCTGCTGTAATTTTGATAAGGTATGTCAGGCAGATCTTATTTCGGATTCACTGAGCGCATTACGAGTTCAGGGTTTTTCGATGCAAAATAAAATATGTTTTCCAACGCGTTGATTCTAATTTAAGTATATGATATTCATGAGTCAACCTGCAACCATATTACCATATAATATTATAATGGGTACCTAGTAATAATTTTTATTCCGTTAATAGAATATGTTCTTTTAATTTCAATCATAACTCTATAATTATGTTTTTATAATTTTTCCTTGTATATTTTGGTGAAAATACCGTCAAGCCATAATTGCCCGATAGTTCGAAAGTTTTTGACTTTAAATCGGCGAACGGCTGCCGAGACGTATTTCAAGCCTCGGCTAAACCTAAACTTTTAGTTATTTCAATTTCAAATCGTGCCGTTACAAGTTCGGAGGGCGATGGAGATCGGCGTACCTTCCCTAAATGGTGCGCAAGTCATAATAGTATTATTATGTTAAACGCCGTCGTCGTTTAACACACAAATTATTGCAAGTTATATATTACTTGTACTATTATAAATATAATATTCTGTTATCTTCACCACTTCTTGGCGAATACCGATAATAATATAGGTACCCGTATGTACACGCTGCTGCAGCAGTTTCGCGTAAACAGAGGATAAATGATAAGAAACTAGCCTGTCGCTTTCAGTGTATCATGCACACTTGTAATGATAATAATATGAATACTTTCGGAGCAGTACTTTTGATATATATTTATTGGCTCGTTTGCATTATCTCGTCCGCGTGGTACATAATACGTCGGTATAATCACGGTCGTTAGTATTGACACGGATTTCGCTGTACCTTTTATGTTATGTATAATACGAGTATAGACGTTTTTTATTATTATTATTTTTTATATCAGCAGAAAATGCGTTTTGACGTATGCGGAAACTCGTGACAATGAAAAGCAGTTCATCTGTTACGATATCATTCCTAACATGGTACGTCATTAGCCCATTTTTCCGCTATATACACTCACACACAACCCTGGTAATCGAGATATACCTGCTCACATTATTATAGTTGATCAACTGATTATGTTAGTTATTGTGTAATATTATTGTGCTATTTTAATATTATTATGATCAAAATGACCAAAATAATTTCACAAATTTCGTACTTTTGTAATACAATATAACATAGTTATTTATTGTAGAGAATTATTATTAGATAGGTACCTATCACATATTATTGTAAATAAAAGTAAACCGATATTATACAGTACCTTTAAATTGAAATAATAATTAACAACCTTGTTAAAACTTGAATAGTTAAAAAATAAAAACTTAATAGTTATAACATATTAAAGTTATATACCTACTTACACAAACTTAAAAAACTGCCCTTACTTGCAAACCTTCCCACTACCACAAACACATACACCTTGTGGACGCTTGTACTCTAGCTAGTGTGTATATTATATTAATATTGCTTAGAGTATTATTGTTTGTTTTGTAGTTACCAAATAATTGATGTATTATTGTCAATTGAGTTATTCATAATATTTTAATCTTATAATTTGATCATTGCGTTAGTGGATTATCATCCCAACCGTATACGGTATATCCAAAAAGGTATCACCCTAAATATTTTTGAGGCTAATCAGTTTATCTGAATACGATGTCAACAGTTATCTATAAGAAATGTATGCATTATTTTTAAATTGTTGTAAATTACTGTCAAAAAATGGTATTTAAAAATATATTGATGTATAACCACAATACATCAATATTCAATATATTATATAAAATATACTTGGTGCGATACGGGACCTTGGGAAAATCTGTATAATACTATATTTGTGCTCAAAAAGTATATAATAAAACATTATAGTCTCGGGGTTCGTCCACTAACCATTTATATATAAAATATAAATAATACTTATATTATTTTCTTTGTTGCCAGTAAATAATAATAAGTATGTTTCGTCACTAATCGTCACATCAGTTATCTCAAAATATTTGCATAATGTTGAAGCCACAGTTTGGTCTGTTAATGGCTATAATACATTATATTACAGTATAAGACGGAATATTTGGTAATTTTGATTCATAAACACCATAATATTTTGTATGCGAAACATACTCCTATATTAGTTGTGGTACCTACTATAAAAGTACATTTTTTCTGATGGGATTTATAACATAAATTTATTTCATCATGGCTTTATTTTATTTAAATTTGGTTTTGAGAAAAACCCGTGTGAAAGCCCATATAATTATAATATATATATTGTTACCTAATTACGAATAAATAATAATAACTTATCGTAAGTTATAGGATATTAAACTGAAAGTACCCAACTAATTCATCAATATCAATGAGTAAAATCAAAAATAATAATAAAAGTAATAAACTATATTATATCATTAAAGAACGAACTATTAATCCATTTCTATATTTGTAGAAGTAATTAGTTGAATATATTAGGTATGCTTTAGCGCCATATCAATTTTGTTCCTAGAAACTCATTCGCTTTATTTTTTTTTATGATTTACCTAGTTCGAATACGCATATTTGGCTTCATTGATATTTCAAATTTCAAAAGCTAAAAATAACAGGAATCAGAGATATGATGGTGAGGAAAACCGGGTTCATGTAAAGATACACGGCACGCTAATTAAACTCGACACTACCGTGGCTCCTATAATATTATTATCATGACAAATAGAATGTCAACTTGTAATTTAATTTCAAACATGGTGTCAAGTCACTCTGAACTGTTAAAAAAATGTGATGAATCATTATTTAGTAGGTAATGTTTTCTATGTTTAAAGTGATTATGTATTATATATTATTGGTATGATTTTTTTTTTCATATGAAACCTTAATACATAGCTTATAATAGATTAAAATTCAAATGCTGTTTATAAGCTATCGTAGTTTTTATATCACTGATATTGGCTCATGATTTATGAAAATACTGCGTTTCTATATTAATCGGTCGCCACTGAGCTCATTAGTTTTTGCACCGCTAGTGTATCTTGAATCTCAACTAATGCTGTTAAATTCATGATTTCAAAGTCTTATCTGTACTGTCTGCAGTTTTCATAACTATCATTATGTTTCTCTCGTATCTATTGCGTTTAGCCTCAATGGTTATATATGTTTTCTTTACATGAATTCAATTGTGTCAGATAACCAATTCTCGATAAACCGTTTATATATTGCGGGTAATATGTAAAAACTAAAAACCGATAGTGTAAACATTATCAGAGTGAATCCAGAAAACCTAATGTGTGGATAATGTGTTCCTTTCTTCATTATGTATACGGCTTAACCAGGTCATGTGTTGATGGTTGACGTGCTATTTATCGATAAAATATGGTCATTATAAAATAGAATTTAAAAATAATTTAAAACAGATTATAGAAAAAATAATGGAAAATGATTCAATTTTTTTTTTAATAACTTTTATCGACCAGATGTCTTAAATATATTTTAACAGTTATATTTAAAAAATAATATTTACAAAGATTTCAATACTCAATATGGTGAATTCCACACTAATATAATAATTATTTTAACTGCAACATTTTTTAAGCATAATGAATGATACATATTTTTTTTCTTTACTAACGTATATGTATATGTCACGGGTAATGTTAACATTTGGATAATGTCGACATTATCCGGCTAATGTCAACATTGGCCAACTGTTATAATTACACGCCATGAATATTAATAAATGCTGGCTAATGTTAACATTAACCGGTTAATACGACATTAGCCAAGGACTTATGGATAACGTCTTAACAACTATAAAATTGCATCATGCATGATATGAAATCATTTTAAATTATTAGCAATATTAAATATATTTTAGATACAATTAACCATATGCAAAAAAAAAGATACAATAATTACTAATTACCATAAAATACATAATACGAGTATAATTTAAATGAGTTTATACTAATAATACAATATTAAATTTTATTTTATATTTTAAGATTTTTTTTTAATTAGTATTTAAGAATATAATTAATGTGTTACTATTTATTATTACATGGCATACTTCCATGACATTTTGAACTACACAAAATATTAGATGATTTAAACTTACAACGATTGGTGTCACATTTACCTTTGCATGAACACCTTTTGTATCATTGACTACCACTACCGTCTGATATTAGACCAGCAATTTCCCTCAATGATTTTTCTATAGGTACCACCTCATCAAGCGGTATTAATGATAAAATCATATTAATTTATTAGTATTTTCATATTTTTAATTATTTTTATTATTATTATGTGTTATTATTAAAACTGTGTTAATATATACCACGTTAAATTATACCAAGCAGTGATGAAACTTAAATAAATTAAATTTGATATAACTTTTAAAATTTAAATTGTAATAATATAATAAAGTGTGATATATAGGCCCGTGAATTTTATTTTTTATTTTTTGGCCGTTGACACCAAAAAAGTTGCTGACCACCATAGAATGCTAAAAAACCTCTATAGCCTATTTAGTACATAACTTTTAACATTATCCAAAATTGACTGGCTAAGGTTAACATTATCCGGATAATGTTGATATTTCAAGTTTATAAACGAAAAATTACACATTAGCCAACACGGATGGCTAATGTCGACATTAGCCGGATAATGGCAACATTATCCGAATGTTAACATTACCCGTAACATATACATTTATTCAACGTAATTGCATATTAAAAAAATAATCTTGACACGCTTACATAAGTGTGCAATACTTTGGGCCTATAGGTTAGGTTGATTTGTAAAAACTTGATTTGTAAAAAAGGTAAATAAAATCATAAATACTATTACACGTTTTAGTAATTGAAAACGGCAGTAAACGATAAACTTATCAAAGCGATTTGTCAACTCATTACTTAATCGTAAATAATGTATACATTCCAAAGTAAAGTACTAGCTACATAATATAAATATAATATATTAAATATATACGTTAACTTTAATCGATAAGTACCTATTGGCAGTGTACACAATACCCGGACTCAATATGTGTACATTACAAAGTTTAAAATTTTACCCATAGCATAATAATAGTATAGATCTGTATACCTACGTCTTGATTTAGTGACCTAAACCTCGTTCTGACCATGCCATGTGTTATTATTTATTTATTTATATATGTACGCTTAAAGTTAAAGCTCGTTTTCTACAAAGAATCTTTCGTCAATGATATTAAAATATATCGTCTCAGTTGATCATGATTTTTAATTTGAAGGAATATGATAGTATGATATATTTTAATATATAGTTAGTTAAAATATAAATCATGATTAAAAAATACAATTTGGAAGTACAGCAGTTTGATGACGAGTTAGTAGGAATGTAGGATTCATCAATAAAATAATGCAATAATGATAACAAATAAGGAAATCGTATGGTAAATTTTTAATGTTTATAAATTTAAATTATAGTGTTTAAACGTCGATATGTAGAAACAATGTTACGGCACACAATCAATTAGTCGCAGCAAGTTTTTCATCTGTTAAAGTTTGTTACATTTACACATTGCATGGTCGCACATATTTAGTCACATTTAGGAAGTAGACATTTGTTAAGTGACATTTATAGACAAGAAAAAACATTAAATAGAATAATAAAGTACCATAAAATAACCATCGACGATTTATGTTATTTATAAGAATATCTGATGTAAGTAATTTTATATAGGTAGGTACTAGTGTACTACCCTTAAAAAATTTCGTAACTTGCACTTCATGGTATATCGAACACATTATAATATGGTACCTATAACAGTATCAAGTATTGCGTGAGCACATTCAGGTGGATTTACGCTGTGAATAGACCGAGAAGGACTTCAATGTTCATACAATATAATATATAGTAGGAATGGAAAGAGTCGTCCGTACATTTGTTGATCGGTGGTGAAATGGTATGTAGGCATGATTTCTAGAGACGTGGTTTTCCATTGTTCTGTTTGGACAATTTATGTCATAATGATCGTACACGGCTATCATGTCGGTTTGTATGAAATGCGTGTGGTCTGCGACATGTGTCTATATCAGCGATTCCCAACATGGGGGTATTTACCCCTCAAGGGGTAAAACCCGATTTTTTTAGAGGTACCTAAAGATTTACTATTTTTTTTTGTTTTATGTACTTTATATCTATTATTATTATATCTGCATCAGTACTACGATTGCAAAAGTCATTTTGTAATAATAGAATTGTTGTTAGTAGTTTTGGGAATTGGGGATATATTATAAATAAAATCATTATGTATATAGACTCTATATATTGTAACCTGTTTGTTGCCAGTACCCGTAACGTGTCAATATAAAACGCAATTTTACTATCGTTGTCGCTTGGAGCACTTACTAGCTCTGGCGCCGAATCGATTGTCTGCGGTGGACAATAATTCATCAAATTGAGCTCTTGCTTGCTTTACTGGTCGATGTCGTCATTTGTGACGGTTGTCGTAGCTAGATCGTCGTGATTTCGTGGTTCCTTCTAGTTTCCTAGGTGTCTGTTGATTAGGTCAGGAAGTCTTGAAGGTTGGAAGTTAATGAATTTGATCGGCCAATGTACCGGTATTTATACCCGTCGACCGGCCTTTCCAAGGTTTTCATTCATTCAGGTGACCTCTTATGACGCGTTATCTTGACATCGTTCCCATGGATACCTGATACACATGGTGTCATTTTGATTTGTCCATGTTATTGTTTTTTGTCAACTCGTGTGTTGGCCGTGAAAACGGCCGTTTTACGTGTATATACGTATGTATATTACGTTTTACATATATATATATATATTTATATTATATGTGCATAACTACTTTTCAGTTATCGACGACTGGTGATCGTTACTCGTTAGACAAGTCATCGGTTTTGACCACGTAAAGCCGCATTGATCTGCCACTTGTGGTCAGGTTCGATAATATTATAACGATCAGACACTGCTATATGTCAGATTATATGAAATGTGTGTGGTCTGTAACATATTGCGTCTGCGTATGTAACTACTTAACGGTTATCGAAAACTGGCAATCGTCAGACAATAGCCTTCGGTTTTGACCACGTAAAACCGCATTGATCTGCCACTCGTGGTCATACATGACGTTTTATTTTGTTCGTTTTTATGGGCAATGGCTAAACGTATAACAGCAACCGTGTTGTCGTACGGTGGGTGCAATATCTAGGGTAGCGCAAGCACAGACTCTTGTCCGACGTGTCACTAGGCCGTGTGGCTGGTCACAGATATCTTTCCGAGTAAGGGCCATGGTATTCGAATTAGGCAACTCTATTAAATATTAAAATTAAATGTAAACAACAAAAAACAAATTGAAAAAAGGGGTTTTTAATATTTATTTTAATTTTTTTAACTTAACTAAGTAAATACCTACATTTTTATTTTTAAATAATTAAAACAGCGAAGACTTATACAACATTAAAAAAAAAATCAATGGTAAATTTAATTTCATACTGAAAATAAAAATAAAATAAATGTATTCAATTATATAAATATGATTATGGTTTATATTTTATAGATTATTACACAATACATATTTTCATTAAATCGATCACGAAAAATTTAAATTTGATTAATTTTTTAAAAGTCAAATCATATTTTCAAGACTAAATTAATCATATTGTTGTGAGTGTATAGAATTCCTCAAAATAAAAAGTGAAATAAATTACTTTTTTTTTTATAAACATTTCAGTTTATAAACCTATTTAGCTTGCATTTAAATCAATTGAAATACGATATTGTTACGGATAAAGTTAAAATATTATGGGAAAAATATTATTTTAATAAAACCAATAGCAGATTTGCTTGGCAGTGTATAAATTGAAAAAAGATATTACAAAATGGTAAATCAGTGAGGGTATAGGAATATATTTTTATTGGCTCTTATCGAACTATTTATAAACATTTGAAATTATCTGTTTGAAATTCTTAGTGGAACGATGAATATTGAATATATTGATTTTACAGTGATGTGTGTGTGTGTGTGTGTGTGTTCTTAACTGTATACACTATATATAATAGAATGAATACGTGGATCTTATATTTCGAGGGTAGTTTCTGACAGAAAATAGGATCTAGTTAATACTTTTGAAAGGTTTAAATTGAAATCTTTTAGTATTTTTCAAAATAACCTGGAGAAACAAAAATGAAAGAAAACAGGAATTTTTATGCGAAATTAATTTTGGTTTTATAATGTGACTCAAAACGAATTACCGAGCGTAGATACAAGACATTTTCACCCAACATTTAGCTATACTATCATTTTCTATTTACGTAACAATTTTGAAAATATTGTGATGTTTTTTGATACAATAAAATAAAATTTAGACTTTTGACATCTTCGATTTTTTTAAACTTAATTTCTATAAACAAATGTTTTGCAAGTTCAAAAACCCTGAAAAACGTACAAGGTTCCTCATAATAGTAGTTATTTTAGAAACTTAATAATATTAAAGATACATTATTTTTTTTTACCAATTTTAGTTTCTTATTTGGACGAAATTAGATATCTATTTAAAACGAAGAATAACTATATTAGGTAGTTGTTTTGTTGTTATTCAAAAAAATATTATAGTATCATAATAATAATAATAATGAAATAAATGAATAAATACAAATTATATAATAATAATTTGTGGGAATTTGAAACTTTTAACGTATATTGCTACATTTTATACTTATAAAAAATGACATTTTCAAATGGAATGTATTCGGAAAATATGCCAACCTACCACGGTATTACTAATAGTAATATAATAACACATGCCATAAAAATATATACTTAGTAGTACAGGCTGACAGACCGTTTTCGCACAGAATCGTTTTTCATATGAAATTATTTATTATTGAATTCAAATTTAACACTTACGTTACAGTGACTTACTGAATGACGAGATATACTCGACACCTACCGTACGGCCGAGTGGCTAACCTACTTCCTCCCCTTTCTTCGTTCATTAATGTAATATTACCTTCAGCATAAAAATAAATGTCATAATGTTTCATTAGTCCGCAAGACTATATAATTATTATTATCTTAAGCTATTCTCTTATTTTCTTGTTTAATCATAATAATGTGATTCATGACTAATTTTATCTTGTGCAATTTAATACACATAATTATTATATAATTATAAATAACATTATTTATTATGAATAGAACGTCAATAGGATTTCCGAACTAATAGAAGTTTGTTATTTAAACATTATTTTGTTTTGAATTTATTTATGAAACCATGGTTGTACGAATTTATATTTTAAAACCGTTTGTAGCAAGCAATACATTATCGATTGGTAATTCAACAATGTTCGTGTAATATTGCTGTATAGTGATATTTTAATACACCGGCTCAAGTTGAACGTTGGCGTGTGGCTTACCCGGATCAGGGTGGTATATTTATATTATGCTAGCAACTGCACAAATGTGGTAGTTTTGCGGTACATATATTTCGACAAAATTATATTCAAATTCAAGTTCTCGCTTGTAGCATGTAATTTATACGACTGCAATATAACATTATAAGAGTGTTATTTTTCTTTTTTTTATTCCTTTTTGTTGTAATTATTATTTATTACAAAATATTCATTTTAAGAATTAAGTTTTAATCGTAGTCATTGTTTTTCAAATTAACTGTGATAAAAAAAAAGAATGATTTTTAATACCTTTTTAAATGGTCATAACTCGAGTGAATAATAATAGGTAATAAAAACTGTAAAACAAATATCAATTTAACCATCAATGAACATTTTGTTTTACTTTTGTTTGAAAGTTTTGACTACATATAGGTATATTATTATCGTTCTCGTTCAGTAAAAACACGTGTACATCCCCACTATGTGTAGTCTTAAAAATATTCACTAAAGTCAACCAAAAATATGTGAATCTAATTTAAATTAACAGCCAGCGTTAACCGGAGTAATTATCTTTCTCGTAAATTTGAATAATTGATACCTAATTCATATCTACTAAATTTTAAACTACGCTTGTAGAGTCTAATGTGTCCCTCACGAGTGCTAATGGTTATTACATTATTATGATGCGATATAGGTAGTTTTATTGTAATAAAATATCACAAGCATATGAATAAAATTATTTGATTTTCATTGGAAAACCAACTAAATAATAATGAACAATTAATGGGATTAAAATTATATATTCTAACACGACAAAAAACATTTATTAGTACGACCCAATGATGCCTCACATTATTACATTATGAGCGTATTGTATTATGTTATATTTAGTATAATAGTTTATGAATACATTGTAATCAAAATATAATACTTGCACAATAAAATATATCAATATAAATTTCAACATTAAAAAGTATATCATATTATTATATTTCATATTACTACCTATGGAGATAGGACGTTGATGCTTTTGCAATTGTTTTTCCTTTAATCCAGTACAATGCTAACTTAGCTGAAAAAAAATCGTTTTATGCTTCATAGATTCAGAATAGGTTAGATGAAATATGTAATATATTATATAATATGGGTAGATGGGTATTATATTATATACATTTTATTTTGCGTTTTTTCATTTTTTTTTTGGCGTTTTTACATCATTTTTTAAAAATATTTTTGCGACATTATTTTATATGTTAGTTAATTTTTCTTAGATTTTATTTTTGGATTTCAGAGATTAAATATTTTTAAAACTGTTTTTTTATTTATTCATTAAATGGTTTTTGTTGTGATTATAATTACCGTGTAATAACTCTCGCATGACATATACTACACGAGATTTTACTGCCCATATAATATAATCGTACACTCTTATCGAATATTATATTCGTCATAAATGTTATTGTATATAAATCCGATAAACGAGATTAAAATTACATTATTAAATTAACAACATTTTTGGTTTTTATGAAGAAATTATTTAAAATGAATACCTTTTTAATTTATTTTTAGTTTCATGCCATATAAGATATTAAAGAAACATTCAAATATTAATTTACATTTTTAAATTATATTATAGCAATTATATTGGTTTCACATTTATTTTTATCTTAATTTATAATTTATATAATTACTATGTGCACATAAAATTCATTTTTCATCATATATTTTAAATTAATCTTATATTTTTGAATAGTAAAAGTATTTTTAAATAAATTATTAATACATTTTGAAAACTTTGTCATTTTGTATAGTCTTCAGGTCATTAAAGCATTTTTTTTTTGTCGTTATTAGTACTTTTTCAAGGAATCGATATTTAATATTTTCTTTTTGTATTATTTCTACTTACTACGTGTGTTGAAATTTTTTATATTCATATTTTTATATTGACACTGAGACCTATTTTCGATAGTTATTAAGCACTCGCATTTTTAGATCTATGAAAAAGTTGAATATTAATAATTTTACAATATCAATGTTAATATATATACAATAATATATATTACGATGTATTTACGATATATTTTTAGTATATTATCGGTTATTATATCAGATTAAAAGAAATATTAATACTATACGAAAAATATGATATAAAAATGTAATTTAATTTACGTTATTTCAAATCAAGACTATTTATTGTGCATATGATTGTACGATCGTATAATAGTGCTGATTAATTATTCAAACATCAAAGAAAACAGAAGCTCAACAATGTGTATGACAATAAAAAAAAAAAAACCCTGGCATAATTATTTCTATTATGTAGTTTCTCTATAGGAGAAATGTGAGAATAATGTTCAATTCTGAGAGGAGTAAAGATAAAAAAAAAAAAAAAAAAAGAGAACCTTACATGAAGTGGGTACACAACTAATGCGTGTGAAAGAAGAGTTTTTAAATCTGTGAATATAATCTTCATGAGATTTTCTCTTCAAAAATAAGAATGTATTTAACCCTGTGGAGTGGTAGAGCGGAGATAAGTGCCAATTATTCGCAATATGGTCCTTTCAAAAGTTTTTATTTTCTATATCTTTAAAGTTAAATATATACAAATTTTACTTTACTACGGTTTTAAACATAAATCTAATATAAGATTTCATTAACGATTAAAAGTTATATTTATTTTAATAATTGTTTAATATTTGAGCATTATCTGGTATTACTAAACATCACACATTTTATTGATAACTGCTTTTACTAATCTTTAAAATATTTGGTCGATGCTGAATATTTTAACAGTTGTATACAATGTTTAAAGTGCAATAGTATATTATAATATTATATAGGTATTTATATCTTTAAATCATCGTGCATTAATTTAAAATAATTAAATTGCGTTCCAGCATTTTAAGTGTTTAATTGATTGGTAATTAATAATTATTATATTATTCATAGAGGTTATGAACGAAATATTATTATAGCTTACGATAAAATACAATATTACAAAACAAAAAAAACTGTACCAATACTTATTTATAAAATAGTATTTTCATGACGTGTCGTTTGAATTAAAAACTATTTACGATAATAGTCACATGGATTATCTATGTCCATGTGAATGTGTATTCAAGTCCTATGATAATATATTATCGAATATAATCTCATTTCAAATATTGCAACCAACCAAATGTATGCAGAATTTGTATGTGATTGAATCCAATTCATCGTTTTTAAAAACATCAATTTTCATATTACTATTAGTTGATACGTATAACATGGCTATTTGAGAATACCTAAGTAGTTTATAGGGTGATAGTTTGCAAAATTAGATATTCAACTAGACCATTGATATTATCCGAAGACTGTTCAAAAATAAAAACGTTTTTATTATGTACTAAGTATACACGGTACAATATAATTTATGTAATGTATGTAGGTCGTCAGATGAGAAAAAGTCAAAGCCAGTGAAGTTGGAAATGAAACCACAAAAAATTTGCTATTATTCACCCTCACGCATCATTTACACTCTACACGTGGAAACACAGGGAACAATAAAAATAAATAAAGTACAACAAAATACGAGTCAACGGTAGAAAAAAACTCGAGACTACAAAATCTTTTATTAATCTTTTAACTTTTAACGTAGGTACCATCATAAAAATAAAACATTATTGTGATTATACGCCAGCGCACAGAATGCAACTATCTCTTGCATTTTTAAATGTTTAACCAAGAAAGCACTTGAAAATTTAATTTGAACACACGTGGAGTTAATGTATGTAAACTAGAACGGTGAATTTTGTACGAACAATATATTTAGAAACAATCCGAACACCTTGATCAATGGACAACGACTAAAATGAAGAAAATATTTATACTTTCCACATTACATAATATTATAACGAATAATAATTGCATCATAATTGATTTTTTTTTCACACCTTTTTAATGGTTATTTATTGCGTTATTATGCTGTATACTTTGAACTATTTAATATTTTATCTAATATATTACTAGGTAGGTTGTATATTATACAATATTTTAATTTATCTTAGGTATATACTATACCTAATAGTTAGATAAGTATAAATATTTTATAATTATTCTGATCTGAATGTTAAATACATAATATGAATAATAACTCAATAAACCCTTAGCACTATATTTAAATACTTTATCGTGTTATTAAATGCAATATTTGACGAGATTAGTCATAAAATATTTTTTTCTTCAATAGATAATGTTAATACATATCAATTGTTCGTATATTATATTTTATATAGCTTATACAATTTAAAGGTTTTACATTATATTTCAGAATATTATGTTGTATTTTCTAAGAAAAAAAATAGGTAAGTACTTACACTTAATCAGTGTAAAAAAATAACAATATTTTTTCAGTTGCCACAAGATAAAATACTTAATATGTCAGTAAAAACATACCTACATAAACAGTATAAATATGCTGCAGATCATAACAATACAATCAATAGTGTAGGTCTTCGTTTTTCTTTAAATTTATTGTAAAATATTCTTACTTTCATCAGGGTGAAATAAATTTGTCCTTGATGAGGGATAGACGATTCTGGTAGTTTCGGTGAACTAAAGTACGATTCCAGCACGTTAGTTAATTTCTTTGTGTGGTCCTTTACTCCTTTTTTGGCATGATATCAGGATTTGGATTAGTGATGAACGGTTGCACATTGTGTGCCTTATGAGAATTTTAGTTAGAACAGTCTCTTGTTGTCAGTGGATTTAGTTTTATAATTGAGCACGGTGTTGTCCTTCTCTCGCATTGTTCCGATGTTTGTACCTATTGAAGTCATATTTTAAAGTTAACTCGTGAGTAATTTAATGCATAATAGGTGAATTTGTATCCACGTCTAGGTACCAAATAAGTTTATTTCGCTTTTCGTTAAAGTTTGTTGTATGTATTTTTAATAGTTTTTTTGAAATGGAATGTTTGCACCATGAAGTCCAATTACTGTATGGTAGGTAAGTACTGACTATACTATAGTAGACGCCACTAAACAAAATCCAATTTGAAAACAGTAATTTATTCGTAACATAATCATAATAATAGTCTACTAACAGTTAGTAGTGACTGAACTAATACAATATCAAATCAGCTTTAACGTCGACGTTGAGCTCGGTAATGGAGTATTTATCAGTTTAGTGAAGTTAATCTGTCCCATTTATGAATGACAAACCTGAAGCAGACTGATGACTGAACATCCCCCACGAGCACGATAATAATTAACATAGGTACTGTTACATAAGTAACAGTTAGGAATTCGAAAATGCTCGTACATTAGATTTATAATCCTATGACGAAGTGACGTCCTAATCTGGAATTTAAATAATATCGAAATTACATACCTAGTAATTTAACAGAACAGGCAATAAGACAATTGATTTTAATTTTTTTTTCAGGATTCATGTTGCTCGACTGTGCGAGTCGCCTTCAAACCACATCAGTAAACTCATATTTTATAATATTTATTCTGTATTTTAGTGGGTGGTAACTTTTACTACAGAGCTTATAAAATATTACAAATAATTCATACTTAGGTACCTAATGATGGTTTTGGTTTTTTTTAATACAATTTAGCTCAATTCTTTCGTTTATTTGATTTTTGTATTTGTATTTATTATATTACTGTGTGCATCATTCATATTTTGTGTCCATGGTGAATAATGTTATTCCAATACCATCATCGATGGTAAATAAAACTGAAACGTTCGGTAGGCTATAAAAGTATAAAACTATACATTTTAATATAATTCATAACGAAAAAGTCTCTGAAAAAGTTTTATGAAACACAATTGTCTTTATTTTGGTTTTATTAAAATCTGATAAATGTATAGGTACTAAGTATACACTTAAAGGTTTATTATTGTACTTGAGTTACTATTTTTTGAAATAATTTTTATTTCTATAAATATCCAGGCATTACAAGTTCACTACGTTATAATAATGTCATGTTGAGTGGTCATAGTTTTTGAATAAAAACTGAATACTCTCTTTATTTCATAGATGATCACCATTGCAGGTGTGTTCATATTAGAAGGGCAAAAAATAATATAATTGTTCAAATTAAAATATAAAATAATATTGTTTACCCTGCAAGGTATAAAAAAATATTATCCAATCATATAACTGTTCTTGATTACATAATAAATAATAATAATATAATGTACGTTTCTAGTCTTCATTTTTATTTTATTGTCGTCTACCTATATAAAAGTGTCCCAAATTTTCACTACCCGTAAACTTCAACAGTCCAAGTCAGTTAGGTTATTTGTGGACCGTTTAGTAAATACCGTTCGAGTCTGGGTTATACCCGGGGCAAGATCTCAACACGATATGACATGATTTTGAGGGAGAAAGCCAGACCTATCAATTGTCGTATATAGTGTGATATTTACCCGAATCTATTTCCATTGGAGTCAATCTGAAGGGATAAGACCATAATATAATTTTATTTTGAGCGTGTCGGCGGTCCATCCCTGGTGGACCCGAGGGAGTTGTGAACTAATCGTTATATTATACTGACACTATATAGGTAGTAGTGGTTCTGTTTTTTTTTTTCTGGTTGATTGCGGCTTAAAATGTATTCTACTGTGTGATGAAATGAGGAATTCAATGGGTCAGTCGTTGAAAAACATACAGAAATTACTCGATGCCTTATCATTAATACATATATAAACTATAGTAGACCTATGATTTATAACAATTAAACCGAGAGTTTTTATTTAGTCATTTAACTCGAGAATTATGAGTCTAATGTATTTCTAAGACCTCGTTCTACGGGATGCACCTACCCAACTGGCCCTGGGTGCCCAGAAGTTGTTCTAAAACTGAGTTAGCCATCACATACATATACTATAATTTTATAAAAAGTTAAAAACATTACTTGTTGCAAAAAAAAACTTGATATTTGTATTATTAATTATTATTCAACATAAATGTTGTCTTATAATGCTATACCTTCCGAGATGTGATAACAATTTGGGTTAATTAAACTATTTTAACATTAAATATATATAGGGTGTTACCACTGGGTATCCTCCCTAATTATTAGATTCATGTAAATTACTTTTCTTTGTCACTACTTATCATGTTAACTTATTGTACAAAAAAATGTATAGGTTGTAGATTACTCAATAAAATAAAAAAATAAAAGAACATTAAAAATCATAATAAATTTAAATATTTAAGGCATATTAATACATTACATAAGTACTTATAAACTAATATTATTTGTACCATAGTATGGCATTTGTATTTTTATATTTTTATTTCGTCAAACCTGCTTGTTTACTTTATAGTAAAATAATAAATTGATTAAATTATTTTATTGAAATAATTTGCGTATAATATAATATATATATTATAATAATTAACTTAAACGTATATGTACCAACTTATAATGCTAACAAATGCTTTTTGAAGTTGCAGTTCTTAGAAAATGGAAATACTTATTTGAAAAGTTATAGTTTTGAATTTCAGTCGTACATCGAATATCAAAATATTCTAAATTTAATGACAGTGAAAAAATGTATATATTTATATATGTAAAGTTTTACAACTTTTCAGACTGCCAGACCCAGTTTATTCTCTTCTTTCTTTCTTAAATTTGACTATAGATTTCAATAGCCTTGTTAGAAATTATATTTATACAATTATTATTGGCATAATAAAATTGTATAAAGTATTTAAATAACATTATTTTTTTATACGTATAATAATTTCTTCTGGTACAAATACCAAAATTCAGATCAGATTAAATATATTTTCTTAATTGTTGAATATTGCCAGTTAAATTGTCCACCCCTATATACGTATTGGCGTATCATTTTTATTGTTTCAAAACATTTAGATATAATTAATCAATTTTTTTTAAGATAGAAATATAAAGTTAAAACAATGAATAAAGTCACCTTAAAAAAAAATTAGTTCTGAGTAGGATATCTATTACTCCAATTATATGACAAGGCTATTTCAATGCAATATCTTTAATTAAATACTTGAGCCGTAACTTTGATAAAAAACTAAGTTAGGGTATTATTGTATAAAACCCAAACTGAAACAAGCTAACTTTTCTTTCTACTCGTTTCAAGCTTGTTTTAAAGTAAGGTAATAATTATGTTATATTATACGTCTTTTTATGTATAATAATTATACTTTTTTTTCTCATTTTTTCTGCTTCCAACCAACTTACATATTTTTAATGGACTCTACGATTTTTTTTAGGATTTATAACTTTATAACTTCGTTTTAAAATTTATTTTTATAAAAAAATTATTTAGATTTGTATTTCATTTTTTGATTTTAATTTCTTAAGAATTTTGTATTTTTAAATAAGTAAATATTTAAAATAATTTCTGCGAAAAAAATATAGGTAAATCCGTTACCAATTGGTGTTATAGTATTTTTTTTTTTAAGTTTATGGTCCTGACAAACCAACCAACCCCATACCTTAGTGACAAACTCTGTTCAATTGAATATTTTCAATTTATTATACATCCCTAGTAAAATATAATTCGACTGTTTCGTTACATTATAGTCTATACGCATACAGGTTTCCAAAGTTGTCGACATTCGTTATGAACAATTTTATGTCAAATATGTATTGTTCATAAAGAAGTTTGATATTCGTATAGACACTATTCAACTCTTATCTAGTTTTCTAAAAATTAATTAACTTTGAAAACAAAAATAAATCTATGAATGATACTATTATTGAATTATTTATCACTTTTCTCGTGATCTACAAAATATTCTGGTGTAGCTATATAACTATATAATATTACTAAAATTTTCTTATTGTGTAGATACCACATACTTCAAATAAAGGAAATCAAAAAAGGTATTATTTATTCTACTAAATAAACAATTTCAATTTAGAAATAATAATATCACCAACAGTCCAACGTTTAAAAATGTGTTTGAGAAAACGAAAGATAAATGATAAATAAAATTAAACAACAATGTACAATATATAAATTACATGTTGTTGATATTTCGTATTTTAGCACCGGAAAAATTTTAACTGTTAACTTTTAAGCAGACTTCCATTTTATTCGATAATTTCTTTAAAAAAAAACTTAATATTAGATTTTAAGTTTATAACATATTTTTCTTACATTTCATATTATGTACTAATTTATTTCAAAAATGTTTAAAAGTTACATTTCATAGAACTACTTCTTCTTTTATTGAGCTTGTTTATATGTTTCTCAATTTTTTTGCGATTGATAATGCTTGTATAGCAATTCAGTGTAGTATGAACGTTAAAAAAAAGCTGTTATAAATATAAAGATATTTTATTCAAAAATCTAATGTTTATTATTCTGAGTGGGTTAAAAATTAAGAAAAAAATCCAAAATAATATTTTTAATCATGGGAAACTTATCTAATTTTTATGTAAAATATAAAATTAAGTGCTGTACGTAGTAAACCCAAGTTTTACTAATTTACACTAGTCCATACAAACCTCAAGAGACTCGAGTACTGTAATGTTTGGATTTAAAGTACGTACTTAAAATATAATACCTCCCCCTCGAGAGTTAATATTTCTATTAAAATATATTCTCAAGGTATATATAGATCACATTTTATTTAATAACAAGTAGCAACCCAAAATAGTATTAATAGTTTTGAGATAATATACATGGTACGTTTAATTTTTTTTTTTCAGGTTTATTCAACATGATAACATAATACATAATATTGTGTAAATATTTCAAATACCCATATTCTATATTATTGACATAATACGAAATAAAAAGTAAATGTGATCTGAACCTTAAATGATGTTTTTGTTATTATTAAAAGAATATTAATTAGAAATACATATTATAATAACTGAAACCAATTTACACATTTACATTATTATTATAATAATGAAATATTTTTGTGTAAATTACAGTAAAACAATTATAGTGGTGATAAAAACAGCATCAACAATCATTAAAATTGAAACATATAATAACAAATATGTGTGGTAATATTCTAAAGTTTTACTTGGTGAAATTAAAAATCTTGATTTCTATTTGTGAGTTTTAGTGATAGATCATAGACATAAACGTCATTCACTTCATCATGAGAGAATCAGAATGAAATAAGGTTTTACATATTTAAAAATACCTGTGAAGTCTCTAAGTTGTATTTTAGGTTTCGAGTGTACTTTTCATTTTCTTATATGTATTTATGTCACTGTAATCGATGTGATAATAATATTTGAAATCATCGATAAATCATTGTCCAAGAGAAATTATTTTATCTGGAAACTGTATATCACAGTCTATTTCCAAGGATGTGTTATAACTTATTGATATAATTATTAGTAATTTATTGTTATATTAGTAATGTGATATCTTGAACTATTTTTTACCGAATTCATTACAATTTTATATATTATTGATTCTTTATTGTGTACCTATATTATAATATTACTGATTTGCAGTACAACGGAGTAAGTAGATTCTTTCTATAAATAGCTTAAAATTAGTCTATTTAGTTAAAAAATCAAACAAAGATGACATTAAATATTATTTCAAAAAATTATTTTTTGAATTGAATTAAACATTATTTTTAGGTTAAACTTATTTAATTACTTCTTAATATGAACTTCAAATAATGTGCATACAAAAATAATGTATTTGGGTGTATTCACTATTTATGAGCTACTGTATGTAAATCCTTCTTCGAATTGAGAAGTTTATTATTCAAAAATTTGACAAAATTCGTGAGTATTTAAACTTCAAACATTTTAAAAATAAAATCTCGACGATTTATAATTAATTTTTTAATTGCTGTAAATATTTATATGTGGTTCCTTATTACCATGTATTTCATTTTAAAATATTTTAATATTTTGTTAATTTTAAAACCTCTAGAAAATGATGTAATATAATATTAAAAATATTTGATGAAAATATCAAATCTTTACGTTTATACTTTTTTGAATTACAACCACAAACTCCCGATTATTTTGGAATTTTTACTTCTGACCACCAATATACTAACTAGATACAATTTTCTCCTAAAAACCATTCACACAATTGAACAGTGAATCATCCAAAGGTTGATGAAAGACTAAAAAAAATACATACCGTTTTAAAATCAACACATTCATCACTCTGCTCAGAGTTTAAAATATAAGCTTTCAGTGCACGCTGCACGAGTTACAGCATGTTTTCAGAATATATATTTAATTTGTTTCTAAACACCATAAATTATACAGGAAGCCGTGGTATGTGTATACACCCAATGTATCAATCTATTTTTCATATGAGCTATTATTAGGGCTATAAATTTTAACAGAAAAAGTTTCCTTAAGTTCTTTATAGCGTAGATGGTTAAAGCAAAACCACGTAGTCACTGAATAATGTTCATGGTTTAATCCAAACAAATACGCTTTAGCGACTAAGCTTTGTGTATTATTGTTATAAATATATATATATGCATATATTTCTAACATATGTAAATTATTAATAACCACAATCAGTACTTATTTTGTTATCATTTAAGTTCCATGTGCATATTCTTTACCAGCCTTTATCGAATTTTAAGCTTTTGATATCGTTCAGCGTTGATAAAGTCAGGTAATATAGGTTCAACGTATTATCACACACAACAAGAACAACAACAACAATAATTAATAAACAAACAATATCGCCCTATACTAGAGGCATTTAAACTTTCAGAAAAAAAAAACCAACCTCAATACTTTCAAAGTCAAACAACAGACTCAAAATAATAACCATAATTTCGACTAAAAATAAATCAATAAGAAAAAACATCTCACGTCATATTTCAAATAATAAAAACAACTCTCATAACCAGATACCTCTTCAATCCAAAACATTCAGTGAAATATTATGCAATAATTTATGTTTTTCATAGCTACCAAAAATATAATCACTATCACCACTATTATAAAACATTTTGTCGATTCGCATATATTTCAGTAACAAGTATTCATCGAGTTTAAAAGAAATTAACAAATGAATGAAATCGTCAACAACAGACTATATCAATCAGACAAAAATTAAATTAAACACAATTCTAAGCAAGTGAATGATAAAAATTTATGTATTGATGTTTCAACCAATTGATGGGAAAAAAACTACATTTCGAACGGTAAACGGGAATAATATTATAATTACATCTCTTATATTTCCTACTAACTAAAAATATTAAGACTGAACATATCGATAACCCTGCAATTTACTTATTTGTACGATAAGAATTAGTTTATATCCAGCTGAGACTTGGACTAATCTCAGTCACACATAAATACATAATTAGGTAAGAAAAATAATAAATATCCTACAGGCATTTACAACACTAACCATAATCCTATCGAATGGTCGGCGTTGACGACCATCTACCGAGAAGGAACTTAATTATATAGTTATATATATGAATCAATAACATTATCTAATATTATTTATCTAATGGAAATGTGTACTACACCTTATATTATTAACATATGTATGTGCATTATATTAAACATGTTTAGGCACCCACGCAATGAAATTGTCGTAATAATTAATATAGTAACATAAAAATAATATAAATGATAACGATAATATTAATACGTGGTGATGTTGGAACAATTCTATACCATCGTGCACCGACCACAGTAACTGTTGACAACTGTTGTCTATATTAACTAGATATAAGGTACTCGTAGCACATCAAAAATAGTGAAGACAGATTTCAAGCACTTTTCACATGTTCACCATATTTCTGGTTGGCAATACATTTCATAAAATGTATAATTTATACAAAATGCATTAGGAACAAAATTTTTTTTTAGTTGTAAAATAAAATATATTTTTTTTTTGTAAACAACAGGTATATAATTATTGAATAACAACATAATTAATATTTGACATATTATAAAATACCATACGCAATGCCAACCAGATGACCAGGTCTTAACTGACGGGGAGAGTTTGATATCTAATGCTAGGTATAAAGTAAATAGAAATCTATTCTGACGATCTACATACAGCTTGGAACTGAATCACGCTGATAGACGATTGATGTGACTCAAATTACATAAAATAACACTCGTGTTAACGTCACACTTTAGGTGCCTACTTAGCAGTGGATTTAATAGTACAAACAATATAATTCAGACTGTGTTGCGAGTACATCATCTCGTTAATAACGCATAAATACAATACGGTGAAACGACGTATCGATAAATTACTCACAATTAAATGACCTTTTGCATCAATACTTAGACAGACTGACCCTGTTGCTGGTCGATGACAGACCCAATGGCACTCAACGGTACTAATAGAAAATTGTTAGTGTACTAATAGCAGATGCACATCGCTTGAATGCTATTTTCATTAATTTAATGTTTGGGTACACCGTACACGAGATATTCTGCTTGAGTCTTAATTCGGACAACTCGAATCACGCCATATTTTTCCGAGGACATTTCTATAACTCGACCCATTCCGTATCGATGAAAATCGGAAGTTCGTGTATTTAAATATTCTCTTTGTCGGTGCCAAAATGCATGACGGCACTGGTGTCACAAGTTTCAACCACAATAATAAATTCGTGGGACAAACCAAAACATCGACTTCTGGTACAGCGGTATGGTGAAAATAGATTGAACAATAAGTGGAATAGGCGTTAGAAATTCCAAGTTACTGGGATCTTCTGATAAATTGATCGCATTCCTCATCGTCAATGGTTTGTAACGCCCGTCATAAAGCTCAATTGAAATGCACCTAGAAGTTTTAACAACCCACGTTATCGTTTTTAATATATGATATTATTTAAGTTGATCATAATATGGTGTGAATCGACACAAAATCAATCAAAACACACTAAAATCTGACTATATAATATATATTGTACATATTGCACGCACGAGGGTTGTAACTTCATGTAGATTTTTTCAGAATCGCATTGATTTGCCTACCATGTCCAATTGAAATTTGGGTCCAGGAAACAAAATTTAATTTAAAGATTCCATCCGGCCACAAACGGTCATAATTTTCTTTGAGAACACCGTGAATTTTTGACAGTCTTTGTCATTGCGTAATAGGGAGTGTAAGTTATACATACTGGGAGGTCGTGAGTGACACATGGTTGAACGAAAGGCTGCATACGAATTGCGTCCCCGGTATAAAAATTGCGATTAGTGACATACTAATTGCCTCCCGATTATCTGATTTCAGAATATACCTTTGAACACATATAACCCCCGATTGTGACTTTCCTCCTTCTTTATGGGAAATGTATTCAGGATCAATTACACGGACAACAAATAGCTGTGAAGCTTTCCATTCAAAATTTAATGGTATGTTTCATTCTGCTCATCCAAATATCTACAAATTTATTGATGTACTTTAAAACGTACAAAAAGATATTTACATAAAAAATCGCAGCAGAAGTGAAAGAAAGAAAATAAGACGTGAAATATGTGAAAAACAAGAATTTTTAAGAAAACAAATGATTAAATACGGTGTGAACGAAATTACACATTTTGATTATGTTTAAACTGTATCGTTCAAATTTTTACCGAGCCATAAATAATATTATAATAACATGTAACTTACATACCTACATATAACTTAATTTTTTTTACATTTTTGTACTCATTCTTTTATTTTTTTATTTAACGACGAAAACAATATTTTTAACCTACTTTTAGCAATATAATATTTAATCTTATTATTAACAGTCCTAAGTCTGTATTAAATGGGAAGGAAAATAATGTATTTACATCGGGCGCAATTAGTATAGTTGTTAAATATTATCAGTACGCAATTAGTTTAGTTGTTAATTATTATCGGGATGCAATTCGTATGAAAAAGGGATCTTGGAACGCAATTCGTTTGCTGCGGAACGAAAGATACTTGGTCAAAAAATTACAGTTGGTACGTTTCAGATAACCTTGCATTACTTATTCGTATAGTTTTGCGTCCAAGATTAGGTTTTAACTCTCTAAAACTATTGACTGTGTGGCTAAAATAAGTAAGTAAGTAATAACTAAGAAATATATGGAAAAATAAAATAATATATTTTTTCAATCCCCTTCCACACATACACCTGAATCCTTTAAATCACATTTAATTCTTGAAAAATTAAAAATTACAAAGAAATTTGATATTTAATATTGAATACACTTTAATAAGTGCTTTAATAGTCTTCCCTATTGTTGTAAGTTTTTGGTTTAATGGGTTATTTTTGCTGTCAAATCGATCATAGTAATTGGATAGCTCTACACTACACGAAAGTGAGCGGAGCGGGACTGCAGGTGCCCGAAATCTAGTTTCTGTTTTCCAGTCATACTAATGATGATTTGAATTTTAAAAAACAAAATTATTTGTACGATTAAATTTATGTTTGGTACCTAGTTCTTAAAATTCAAATAACTTATTGAATAATACGTATGTTTAATTTTAAAGGTAACAGGAAATATTTCGATCGTGTGACCTTGAATTTGATTCGGGGTTTTTATACTGCATATAGGACTTATAAATACATATTTTTTTAATAAATTCAAATTTTTAATTTTTTTTTATCAGCGCATGCGCAGTAAATTAAAAATTGCTTAAATAGCAACCACTATTTTGGAGACCAGATTTCGATTTCTTTATTTTTTCTGAACAACTTTGATCTTTACAGTTTGTTGACATCTTCAAAATTGCCATTTTTATGACGGTCGGAAGTTTTAAAATAGTAAATTCGTAAATATCGCATTTTCCAATGCTCTATCTTAATTTTATTTATAGGTATTTATAGGTATTATTATAACAGTTTATTTTTATTAAAACTACTAAATTATCTACTACTATTATCTTGATTTGTTTTTAATAGTATCATAATGAAAGTTATACTATTAACCCGTGTGAATAAGATATTTTGATAGCATTCTAAAATTGATTGTGGATAGTCAAACGTTTTTCGTAAGTCACGCGTGACACATTATTTTCTGTACAATGGCAAACTATTCCGAAAAAACCGATATGGTATTAATTTTGGGGAATGTCATAAAAATTGGCGTAACGCAGCGGCACTTTATGCTGAACGATATTCCGAGAGATATCATGCACCACACAATTATTTTTACGTATAGTAATAAATCTTAGAGAAAACGGAGAACTTCCAGCTATTGCAAACCGCTGCCACAATAGGAGACCGCGAGTTCATGAACCTAATGGAAATGAAGAATTACAGGTAGAGAAGTCGGTGTCTCTGTGGGGAAAGCACATTTAATTTTAAAAAAACATAAATTTCACGCATATCGACCTAACATAATACAACATTTAATGCCCGGTGATTCTGATAGAAGACTTACATTTATTGCATGGTTAATGGTACAAATTCAAGAAGAACCATTATTTTTAAATTATGTTTGTTGGACTGATGAATCAAAATTCACTAATAATGGTGTGATCAACAAACAAAATAACCACTATTGGTCGGATACTAATCCTCATTGGACAAATGATTCAAACTTTCAGCATGTGTGGGGAACGAATGTCTGGTGTGGTCTTTTATGTGGTAGATTACTAGGTCCTTACTTTTACAACGGTACTCTGACAAGAAGGAGGTACCTAGACTTTTTGTCAAACACATACTACCAACATTTTTGGATGAATTCAACTTAGATACCCGCATGAATTTATTTTTCCAACAAGATGGGGCACCCGCCCATAATGCAATAATTGTTCAAGAATACCTTAACCAAACATTTGGCCATAAATGGATGGGGACATATGGTCCAGTACTGTACAGTAATGGCCTCCTAGATCTCCAGATATAACACCATTAGACTATTTTTATGGGGACATTTAAAAACAGTAGTTTATGCTAATCCACCTATTAATCTTGAAGATTTGAAAAACAAAATAATCATTATTGCGTGTAGTGAACTCACCGAAGACCAAATAATAACAGCTACACAAAGAGAACTACTGCGACGAATGGAAGCATGCGTTGAAAATAATGGCAATAACTTTGAACAGTTCATTGAATAATAAATTATCGAATAAATTGTAATGATATTTTTTTATAAATTCGATGTAATAATTAATACACACCTTGTAGTTATAATAAAAATAAACTGTTATAATAATACCTATAAATACCTATAAATTAAGATAGAGCGTTGAAAAATGCGATATTTACGAATTTACTATTTTAAAACTTCCGACCGTCATATAAATGGAAATTTCGAAGAAATCCGGTCTCCAAAATAGTGGTTGCCATTTAAGAAATTTTTATTTTACTGCTCATGCGCTGATAAAAAAAAATTAAAAATTTGAATTTATTAAAAAAAATATGTATTTATAAATCCTATATGCAGTATAAAAACCCCGAATCAAATTCAAGGTCACATGATCGAAATATTTCCTGTTACCTTTAAAATTGAACACACCTATTTCAGTATGTTTAACAGTTGTATCATATTTCTATAGAATAGAGTATAGACATACACTAGCTGTGTGTAGTGTATAGTACACCTATTAATTTTACATTTAATGGTGTTAATATAATTATTTATAGTTTCCTGGAACATAATATACTACACCTGCCGGATATCCCACACATGAATACATACCAAAAAATTAGCACTTAGCTAATATTGGTAAATCAAATAAAAACTTATGTTTAATATTCGAACTATATTCTACGGAGATCTTGTGGGGTTTATGCGGAATAAACTCAGTCAGCTCACCACTTCACCATTACTTTGTTGCCAGGGTAACTCAGGTACTAACGGCAGATGAACATATACATGATTCTGCGTGAAACTAGGTGGGTATACTGCAGGTAGTCATCACGTACACACAGCTTAAGGTACTATGTCATATTGAATTTCATTAGGTAATAATATATTATGTATTATATCTAATCAAAAGTCATTAAAAAAATAAATAAATAATTCAGTTGAACATTACGCGATCTTGACAATAATATTAATGGTTAACATATACGCGTATGTACGAAGAAATTAAAGTTAACATTAATTGGCAATAATCATATTATTCATGTGTACCTACATCTTTGTTTATTTGGACAACCAGCAATGATGTTATATGTTTGACAGTAAGAATACTTTATAATAGGTATAGACAATATTAAGTTGGTTGAATTTCTCGTTGTTTTTGAAGAAAATTGTTGATCACATTTTATGATGAAATAATTTTGGTATAACTTTATGATGTTATCAACAAATATAATTTTTTTTTATTCTTTGAATAATATTATGATTGGGATGATCTGGAAAATTATAAATATTAATATATTTGGTAGGTATACAGAAATGTAGTATTAATAATTGTTATTTAGGTTAATATATAGTTTTAATGTATAACTTTCGTCTATTTTTTTTATTCTTATTAAGTTGTTTACTTATAAAGTAAATAAATGAAACATTTTTTTGGTGCCATAATAAGGGCATTTTTACATAATTAAAATATATTTTATTGTATGTATTACCGAAGTAAAAATAAATCTGGTCCACGAAATAAATAATGAAATACAATTTTTAGTGTTTAAAATTAAAATGAAATGATATTTAATTGTTGAAAATTAATTATTATTTATAATTTTTAGTATTGTAATTGAATATACAGTATACTATTTATTATATTATCTGCCTATTTTTATGATTAAAATTGTATTTGCAACAGTATTAATTATTTGAATCTATTTTTTTACCAGTGGTTGAACTTTTTGTATTAGTATTTAATTAAGTTTTATTTTGACAAAGGGTCATCTAAGCTTAGAGTTAGAATATAATTTAATCATCCAAAGTTTTGTGTAAGGGTATTTCATTTGTTGTGATGTATACAGATTAACAGGGCTATTATATTAATTGCACGTAAGATTATAATACCATCATGATTCTCATGTTAACATGACATCTAAACTGTTCGCTTGAATTTTTGGTACCTACCTATTTAGTTTTTATCATAATGGACATGATTTACTGTTGTTTTAGTTTAAGAATAAAGTTGTATACAATACATATTTAAAGAATTTAAATCCATGATATTTTTTGGAATTTCGAATACATTTTAGTGAAATTGGATACACAAATTCCAAGTGAATTGAAAATAATTTAGAGAGGATTTTTATGAAATAAAAAGTTCAACAAACAATGTTTGCTGTATCAATTATCATTAAATACCACGATGCAGTATATATTTATTATATTAACGAGTGTGTAGATCATCATAATAAATTGTAGTACCTAGTAGATTAAATTCTGATACCGAACAATGTGTTAACGAGTGGTTAACCGTAGTTAAAAAAATATTTCTATATATAATATACATTATACATGTTCTTCCCTATCACCACTATATTATATAGTGTTGATGAGAGGGATACCTTGGTTAACTGTAATGCATTTTCAAGCCAGACACGCTGACCACATACCGTAGGAAATAAAATGAAGTGATGTATGCACCACATACTTCAAATTCCACTATTCCTATGGTTTGAGTTTCGATCACGTTTTATCGGGTCACTCTATTTATTCATCTAGATTCGTCTAGACCTTTAGATATTGCACATTATCAGTCAAAAATACTTAACCTAACACTGGGGCTCAGAGAATAATTATTCTGAGATAACATCTAAAATGTTTGTAAATACTTTTACAAAGATACTTATGTTTATCGAATCATGTTTGGGTACAAAAAAAACAAAACGATTATGATTGTATAATGACTTAAACTAAATTTATTAACTCAATATTTTTTTGTAGCCACTTAAAAAAAAATACTAGATGAGAATGAATAATTATGATTAGTACACCTAATAGGTTATAAGTAATAAGTCCTTTTACAACTTTACTATATTATATAAGAAATAATCTATAAACCGTTGTTTATGTCAATATTTCTAGAACTGTAATTATTATAAAATAACTAATACTCGTAAACACATAAATGTAAAGTCTCATATTAAGGTGAACGATGCTAAACACTCTTATTCTGTCCTTAACATCCCTAACCTAATTTATTACTGCGTAAAATAAAGAACCCAATCGTTTTTCGATGAACCTAACTGCTTAATTAATATTCAATAAGATATAATAAAATAATAAATAACATATTTTACTACTAGGTATTCCTATATTAAAAATTATACATAAGTACTAATTGTATAATAGAAAAATAAGTAAGTTTATTTATAATGATTTCTTTAAGAGCAATAAACCAATCGCTCTCGTGCCTACAAAATATTATAAATTAAGGGTAATTTAAAATAAAAAATAAAACTAGAATAGTTACTTATTTTTATATTTGTAAACAAAACAAACGCAACGCAAATAATGCAATCTTATTGGAAATATTATTATTGAGATAAGGGTATGTTATAATATATTACAAGTTATTGGTTTTAAAATTTTGAACAAGACTGAAGTAGACGCTGGATAAAATATAGTATATCGAGAAAATTATACACTTGTTGTTTGCAATATTTGAGTCTTCCTCTACAGTCCTCACTCCTCGGTATATAGAAGTTTTCTTGATCAAAGTCGAGCTCTAGGGCTATTTCTATATATAGTAGTAAAATGCATGCGAAACTCTTTACATTGAAACATCTGTCAGTCTAACAAACTGCAGGCAAATACTGTACCGCATTAGTTATTAATATCTCACAAAAATACATTGTTTCAAATAATAGAAGATAAATAAATATATATAGTGACTATAGGTATTTCATTCATATCAATCCGTTCACTCTATTCATAGAAATGGTAAATTTTGATAAACCGTGTAATAGTAATATGTAGGTACCTACCGCATAAATTCAAATGCAATGATAAATCATCTTTGCACTTGAAAAACAATTCTGAGTGTAGCTCAATCTATTTAAATGCGTATCATTTTTCATTTTTTTTTCTCGGAAAGATACATTCAAATAAAGATATTTGACATTTATTGAATAAAACGAAAATATGTTACATTTTAACAATATATTCAGTTGTTACGATATTCTGACAATATAGTTATAAAAACAAAACCAATACTTATATCTATCTAGTTGCAAAAACATTACAACATACTTTCAATATTTCTAGTAGTGTTTTTTAAACAATATATTCTTGTACTTATTCTTGCTATAATTATATGTTCAACAAAAAAATTTTGAAGTTATTCGATAAAAATATATTTTTCAATACAGTATGGAATTTCATTATTTTGTATGAATGAAGAATTCATAATCAGAGTCGATAATTTCCGAGACAATATTGTCAATGCAAAGTGTGTTTTGAAAGAGAAAAACTGGATAATTTGCTGTGCTGCATACATGGTTTCTAGTGTGCCTCGTTAATTGTCATTAAGTAGATCACTTTAATAATTAATGCATTAAATGTGAGAATATACGAAAACAAATCTCAGCGTAATCTCAGAGTAAGAATATTTATTTAATTAGAAAATATAAACAATATTTCTATTATTAATACAGCATGTTGGGCTTAATTTTTCCAAAAACATATTGTATACATAATATATTACATACAAGTTGTTGCAATATTAAATGTTACATTTTTTTTTAACAAATATGCTTAATATAACATATAAGTCGATACTTTCAAAGTATATTACATTTTGTCCAAGTAATTTTTGAAATAAACCATAAGAGAATATAGTACGTCATTAATTTTACATTTAAAATATATAAATATCTTAAAAAGAGCTAAAATAATTGAAAAATTACATCATGACGTGTAGAAAATATTGGTTTAAATATTTAGTGGAAAAGTCCTTGCGGTTTTTCCTTTATGATTTGGTCGAAAACTGGTGTTGTAAAATATTCCAATTTTTCACTTTATTTTTTAGTGTTCCCCAATCGTTTAAAAATTATCTACTTGAAAATTTCTACTTTTGACCTCTCTAAGTACAAACTAGATACAATTTTCTACCGGAAACCACTCAAATCAATACATTTTTAATGAGCGAATGAAGTTTAAATTTTTGACGATATTGGGTATTCACATAAAATTAATGATTTCTTCTAAAAAGGATTTTTTTTATTTAAAAAAATATTTTATCGTTTTCTTTATACCTATATAAATACTCAAAATATTTAGATTCCTTTTAAAATATTTATAGACATTTAACATTTTAGATAATTGTATTCTAAAATGATGAAAAACATATTTATATCTAGTCAAAAACATTGAATTCTTAATACGAGATCATACATTAAACTTCTCTCGCATAGTAATTTAAAAATATTAAAAATATATACATACTTTATTTTAATAATTAGTGTTAGTTAATCTAAAATTATGACAATATCTATCAAAATCATGAAAATGTTCAATTATATTGTACTTAATATTTTAAAATCTAATTAAAATGTAATACAAGGTTCTTAATAAGTTGTGTTTTTAAAAACTAAAAACCTTAAAAATAGATATTCACGATTATCTATTTTTAAGCATACAAATTGAGATTTGAACGAAATCGGATATTTGATAACCTAACCTAGGTCACACTAACGGACAATCCATGGTTACAGATAATTAAACTAATGCGATTGATATTTGGATTTATAATATGCAAATTAAAGTACCTATTCATCATCAAACTTGTACTAGATTAAATTCCAATTACTATTTACTGCTTATATCTACTTACTCACCCACTGACACACTTGAGAAAATCTACTCAAAAGCTTCATAAACTTTTTTCATTTACCTATACAAGTAAACTATTTCATAAATTCATTAGGTATAAAAACCTATTTTTTTTTATTTTTTCGAAAATAAACAATTAGAATAACCAAAGACTTGTGCGTTTAAATTACGTATAATTAAGCAAAACAAAGGCAAAAAAAGTTTTAAAATACCAAATAAATTCTGAAGACAAGTTTCGGAAATTGTTTTGGGTGCGAAAATGAGTAACGTTCAAATTTTAAAAATAAATTCAGAACTTCTCTACATAAGTTAACATTACTAACACTCTATCGTTGATATCAATTGAAATATTTTAGGACAATTGGTGTTACGTGAAATGTACGCACTGAATAGGTGCCATCCGTATTTGTTTCTGTAACTCAAAAACAAATTCTGAAATCGACGTGCTAGTTCTCATAAATAACTCACAAAATATTTTCTATTTTATTGCGATGTTTCAACAATAAAATATTCTAAATCATTCACAATTATTAAGTAAAAAACGTATGTAATTTAAATACTTTAAGTAAAAATTTGCAGTTTCCAAAGGTCGATAAAAAAATAAAAATAAAAATGGACAACGCGCGGTGCACATCCACCGAGAATGTGCCAAGGGTGGTGTTTCCCCAGGCCTGAGAGTTTTCCTATAATAAAATCTATCCTTTCTCAATTCCATCAATTTCAGTATGACATTACTCCTTGTATTGGAAACTTTAACAGTAAGCGTAGCTTCTGCAGAAAGAAGTTTTTCAACTCTAAGGAAAGTAATAACATGGCTTCTTTTAAAAATGACAGGCTATCCAATTTATGTTTAATACATTTTATTCACATAGAGAAATTGATATTTATTATCACATAGATGAGATTTTAGATATTTTTGCTAGAACTAAAAATATACGCTTATTAGAGTTTGTAATGTAAAATGTTGTTTTTTTTTTGTAAGTTAAAGCCTTCTCCCTCTCAAAAAAAAAAATAAAATAAAAGTAGGTCCCTAGAGCCCACACATGCTCTGCAGCTTTAAACACCTAGTCAAAACAACTTGTTTAATTTAAGCCATTTCAAGAACATTTCACCTAACGTTTAATATGCGTGATCGATCGGAGATGTTAACTACTAAATTTACACATTGTAATAATGGTCTATTCTAAAATAGGATGTTTAATTTTAAGCGAATGTTGGCGTTGATTTAAAATCTCGTCCACGAACAACTCAACTATATAGTGTGGCGCATCGTGAGATAGCCGATATATATATTTTACCAAATGGTTTTACTTTTGACACATTTTTACAGTACCTTTAGACAAGATGTAACTTTAAATAACTTTAATTTTCCAACAAATCTATATGAAAAACAAAAATTAAGCCAACGCACATAAATAAAATAGTATGATACATTACTGAATATTACATTAAGGGTTGATCCATTTTAAACATATAAATAATAAGGAAAAGATTGACATATTATTCAAAATTTCTCAAATATAAAATTTTGAAAAATTCATGATTTTTCAAATTAATGAGCATCTCTGACACCTCTTACTTCTTCACCAAAATGTTGACATTTTAAAAAATTGTAAAAATATAAAAACTTAACTCAGATAAAATGTTTTTACCATCATTTTTTTTTCTAAAAATCAGATCTGCTAATTGGCTATGTTTTAAATTTCCCAAAACATTTAAAAATTTTTATACTCGGTATTAAAAAATAAAAAATAAAAACAAAAGTAAACAATTTTAATCAATATAATATTAAGTAATTATAATATAAAATATTATGATAAATAAATCTCATGATTTCATGTCTATCGGGTAAGATGACGATGATTGATCCATTGCGCCGGTCAAATTTCAAGTCCACGATATACGTAATGTCAACGAAATTTAAAAACTAAATTAACGAAAATTATGTTCATTTAGAGATAGCCTAAGAGATAGGAGCTTGTTAGTTTCTGATGAGATGTTGGCACATGGGTCTAATGTGTCTAAACCTGTAGTATTTTCTTCGAAACAATCTTCTTATTTATTTATTAAATCTTTTGACATTAGTTTTCTAATTATTTTAACTTAGGGTTTTTATCTTCATTAATATATCCTAAATTGTATTTCATTATTCTGTAATTATCCCCTAAATTTTTTTGCAGGTAGTGTGAAAGACATTAATATTTATGTGTGTTTAATCTATGACTAATTAAAGTCAAATACCTATAAATTAATAATTATACACTACGATATTTATCTAAGTATGTGTTCAATAAAACACGAATCAGTAATTATAATTTAAAATGATTTAGGTTGAGAAAAAAATAACAGTTATCAACAATTTACTATAGTAAAAATGTATTTCTGGTTACAGCTGTAACACATAATACAAGAGTCGAGAAACCAACAACAATAATATTATGGTGGTGGCACGCACGAATTCTGTATAGGTATTGTGCGTGTCTTGAATTACAGACAACTTTAAATATCTTAAAATAAAATAACTTTCAATTTAAATCTAGTATTTCCACAACTACTATTTATTTTTGGTAAAGTTCGAATTTTATAAAATAAAATAATAGGCTATGTATAGACTTTCATCAAAAGCATTTTTTTTTTTTACTATTTTTATCAGTTTTTGACAAACCATTTAATTTTTAAATAACCTATTTTTAAAATCGATCAAATGAAAACATATAGAAACATTAGTTTACAAAACCCCTCTGAAATATTTTATATTGTTAAAAAAAATCAAATAATTATATGTGTATTTATATAACCGTGTGTTACTATTTGAAATATGTTATTTTCAAACAACACAATATTTTATTAATTTAATTAATATCAAAGTGAAACTAAAATTCATAATAGAGTGCTAGTCGTGAAATTAATCGTATGCTAAAAAAAGAATAGTATTACCATATGAACATTTTCAAAAAAAATAAAGCAATATTTTTTATCTAATATAAAAAGCTACTAAATTGATTTGGACAATAATGTCATATATTGTTTTTAAGAATACCAGAGATGTTTAGAATATAGTTTGAACCGGTGGTGGCGCTGAATGAAAATTTGTTTTTATATATTTTTTATTTATTATAATATGCCGTATAAACTATTGTTGTGATACCAACAATAATATATTCATAAGAAATGCCGTTTTTAAAATTGTTTTTTTTTCGCGGGCAGAGGTACAACACCGATACACCGATTAGCTCATAAAGTTATTATACATAAACACGAATACAATAATCGTTGTATCCAATCTACCACAATCGGATTGCCCACCACAGTCAGATTGGTCCACAAAGCTAAGTAAACCGTCCTGTCGTCGACTGAAATACTCTAAAACCAAAATACACTGAGTGCTGCATTTTACAATTTTTAAATTTTTCCTGGGCGAAACGAGTTATACAGCTATTTCTATCATAAACAAATACAATTTTTATAAAAAATATAATAATATAAACGTTAGTAAAATGTATTTGGTTCGGTCAAATTTTAAGTCAGATAAAGACCCGATGAAAATTATTAACTGCATTATTAACTAGGAGTATGGAAAATTAACGTTCTGAGCACGTATTAAAATTTGAATTTTTTTCATACTATGTATTATAATATCTTCAGTCTTATAGAAGAAAAATGACTTGATTCAAAATATTTATAATAATATTATGTCGTTTCAAAAAATATTTATAGCATTACCTCAAATTCACTGTTTATGCAATATGCATTTATGCTGTCATGTTAATGGTGTCCCAACAATATTTGATCCGTATTTTTTTTAGTAATTTATTTTGATATAAACATTTTTATTCTGAAAAACATATATTTTACGTGTTGACATAAGTACAGATTTTGTAGATACAGTGGAAAAATTATTTAAAAAACATTATTTCAAAAGTACGTAGACATACATTTTATGAGATCTTATGCATTCAATTAAAACATTATATTATTATTTTTCGTCGTCGATTAAACAGTAATTTTCATTCCACATCAGTTATCTGTACGAATATTTTTGTTTTATTTTATTCATGACAAACGTATACTATTCAAAGAACAATAGTTCATTGTCTTACATTGCAGGTATAAACCTGTAGTCCATACAGTACACTTTACAGTATGAGTATTGCATTACGCATGGTTTAAGTGCAGCCACACAACCGACAATTTTCAAACATGTTGAAAAAAAAATAGATCATCATTCGCATTCGCATCTCTATATTGGCGATACACTATTAAGGAATAATATATTAAGTAGTATACATTATTATTACAGTATTATCTATGGAAACTAAAACTTCCTCTACCTACTCGCGCCTGCAGTTTTGCACGATTTAACGAATCAGCACTGCACACGCCACACAATTATGCTACTGTTGACCCCAACTTAAAATTTAATGAATATGTTACAGATCTAGTATAATCGGTACATCATATATTATATTTTATACTATACTGTATATAGGGTGACCTTTTTAAAGGCGAACACTCCATTTTCTTGAAACGTATAAACATTTTTGTTGAAAGCTTTTTCACATAAATTGAAACCATTGATTACAAATAAATAACACATTTTTGAAAATAAAATATTTTTTTACTTTTTCTACCACTATAATTTTTAAATTGTTCATCTAAATTTTCAATGTGACGAAATGCGTTTTTAATTTCATATTTCGAAGCAGTTAATTTTTCGGGAATACTTTTTAATTTATTGAAGTACAATAGTACATACTACATACTACATAATAAATTATCACATTTTAAACGAGTACCTAGTCAATGAGTTATAAGTAAAAATAAGTTATTTAAAGTTTAGATGTTGAGTGGATAGTCGTGGACTAACATTCCCCTTTGTCACTTTGCCCTGCTCATCAAAACCTTAATTACTTATAAGTCATGCCTAAGTATTTATGTATAACTAATTAGTAATTAAACACTGTATCGATGTTACTCCCTTGACGTGTGTTTACCACGTACACAATGACGTGGACGGCAGTCACCTCAGCTGAGCTTACCACGGTTGTCTCACCGGTGTATATGAAGAAACATAGGTTTATAGTACCTCACTAAAAAAAACCATAAAATATCGAATAGTGTATTATGTTTATGTCACACGATCACAACTTTTTTTATTTCTTAGCCAAACTATATTTATTATTTTCTATAAAAAGTTGGCATAATAATGTAGACTTGGTTAAAAATCTTGAAAATGTAATACAAAGAATATAATATTACAATATTCAGTAATACAGGCTGAAAGGCCATCTCCTCTGAGTATAGATCTTTGTACACGATGATACTTATTATCATATCGAACTCCAATTTAACAAATCAATTTACAGTGGCCTACTCGATGATAGGCACCCTCGGCAGCAACAATAGGTGTACAGCAGAATGGTACTTTTTGAAATCGCGCGAAAAAGGTTATTACCAGCTGGTAGTGCGCGTGCGCTCACTACAAGCTTTGGCATATGCAGGTAAGATACAGAAATTATTTGGATGGAAGTCGGGCTGATGGACTGCGGACACTTAGTTAACAGCAAGGTGAGGTTCCAAAGAGACGACGAAGTGTACGGCGTGGAGCTGTGGGGACGGTGAAACTATAATATAACATTATATATTATGTACGGGCGACCGTTGAATTTTATGACCCTAAGTACCGAGCAATAACGTGCCCGATCGACCGTGTATAATATCGTATTATTATATCTTTGTACCTATATTAACGTGACCAGACATCTCTCATTGAGTGGAGTGTAGTGGGTGCTGACTTTTAGGAATAGGTAATTAAGTCATCGTTAAACGTACCCCATTTTAGCTAGTGTGCGTGTTGCTCCTACTACTTATTTTATATTTTAGAAACTGAAATTATATTAATGATGTTATGTTATTTTTAATTTGATTTGGAATGAAATATTTTTAAACGCGGTCTGTGTTAAGACTCGGGGATCAGGTGTTAAATTTTTGATCGACAATATTATAATTATTAAAACGAGTCATGAGTTCCTTCATTGGCATTGACTCAGATAGAATCGGTCACACATTGTCATGCTATTTGATAAAATGCCTATAACGATATACAGGTGAGCGTGAATAATATATTTTTATTTTATTAATTTTTATATGCTCCTGCCGTGCCATCCGAAAAAGCAGCGAAGCGGCCGAGGCGCTCGCTCTCGCAGCGGCCGCCGCATTGATCTGTGGGACGGGTGTGTGCGGAGGTGTGGCGGCCACTGCTTACCATACATGCACACCCATGCACACACACACACACACACACACACACACACACACACATACACACACACATACATACATACGCACACGGACACTAAAATAATATCTACGTGTGTGCGCGTGTATGATATTATCACCACGGTGGGCACATCTAACAGACGGACGAACGGACGTCCAGCCAGGCAGCCAGCTAAAGGCGTTGTGTGCATGCCGCGTAGAATACCTACCACGGCACCCACACCCCCTCGCTCGAGCGGGTGTGCGTGTGCGTGTGTGTGTGTGTGTGTGTGGGTCGGCGACGTTGGTTCGCCCGCTATCGGTAGACGAGCACCGGCGGCTGCGGCAGCGCACCAGCACCGTGGGCACCGCGCACCACCGCACGCGCCCTCCGCGCACACCCAAAGGCCTGTCACGCGCGCCCGCGCAAAGAATAAGGACCATCAGCCTCCGTCGCGGTCCCGGCGGCTAGTCGTGTGTGAGCCGCGCCGCCGCTGACACCGCTATTTGTCGTCGTCGTTCGCCGCGGCCGACGTGTCCGCCGCTCGTCCACTGGAAGTCGTCTTGCCCGTCGGCCCCATCGTAATCTTCGACTGCAGGTTTTTCGGGTTCTTTTGAAGTTTTCATTTTTATTTTTTTTCACAGTCTCTTCTTCCCCTCTTCCCCCTCCCCCCCCATCCCCTTTTCACGTCTTTTCTCGCGACGTAAGTATTATAATACACACACGCCGCGTGCCGTGAGTACGCGTTACGTGCAATAATATCACTACGCGAACACGCGTGTAACCAACCTATTTACTGGTCGACATCGTTTGCCGTCGTTTCTCCCACGTTACCACCGCCGTGCCACCGCGCAACAAATACGCCGGTGCCGGTAATGGGTGGCCGGCGCGCCGGTACCGCCACAGCGAGCCGTTCGCGTCGTCGCCGCCGTCGACCGCACGACGGACAGCGTTAACGACCATCGCTACCACGACTGTCGTCGTCGCCGTACGCTGAGAGACGCCACAAGAGCCACAGGCCGCGGTAGCGATGCCGGCGATGATTCGGTGCAACTGGTGGCCGTGTCGCCGGCGGTCCGTCCGACGGTCCGTTCGCCCCGAGCCAGTCGTCACCCCGCGAAGTTGTTGTCACCGCGTACCAGCGTGATTGTCGCCGTCGCCGTCGGTTCTCGCCGCGCGCGCACCGTCCACACGCGCGATGACGTCGTCCTCGTCAAAGTTCGTCGCCGTGCTATTCCTGTTGGCGGCCGTCGAGATAAAAGGTGAGAAATCTTAATACGTACGCCCGCCAGAGCCGATGCGCCGTGTTCGTCGTACGAGCAATAATATCATTACGATGCGACGTGCGTGTTGCGTGCCGATGTTTTTATCATATTGTTATAAGTGTTTGTGATCGACGAGCGATGTGGCACTGTTACATTTTTAAACAGCAACTAGTAGCTATACAACTACTGCACTGTACAATAGTGTATGTATATACATATATATATATATATTGTTTATATAATACTGCTAACACCACCTCTCCATCCTCCTTCTCATCCTCCGACGCCGACGCCGCCGCCGCCTCCGCCTCCTCCACCCCCATCTCCGTGGGCGGTGGTTATACACTTATACGCACATTCAACACGTAGTGGTTTTTTTCTCCAAATACAGTAACACCGTGGAAACGTTAAGTCTTTCGCAAAATATTTGTGCTGGCCAATTATTATGACATGGTGTACACACGTCTCCCGTCTTGAACGAGTTTTGCTGAATACAGCAGATGCAAGTACTGTGTCCGGTCCAAGGGTACACTTAATATTATCATCATCATCAAGGATTGATGCCTTTTTATTCCATCTCATTACACTATACCACCCAACTCATCTTTTTTTTTTTTTTATCATATTAATAAAATAATAACAATCACAGTACACCCGCGTGATTATAATACGTATAATACACTTATTATGGACAATCACAATATAGGCATATCTTTTTCACTGGGTAGTAGTTGTGACGCCTGGACATTATAGCATGAATATAAAAAATACGGTTATTCGTGTAACGCTGAATAGAACGGAAAACAAAACTAGAGAAATAAAACACTCCGTTAAAACTCCGGCAAAACTCTGATTGGGTTGGACCCGCATGGAAGAAGTCACCTGCCCTAAACAGGCTCGGAATTAGCCTACCTAATAGGATACCTGCGATGCCAAAGATTGAACCTCCGTTCGGTATATAGTATATAATATGCGAACGACAGTCAAACACATTGTAGTCCACTGTGCAAGTCTCGCCAAGGCCAGAAACGAATTTCGCGTTGCATGAAATGTGTACATGCTGTATGATACAATAATCGGACGACCACTTCAAATTTTATACTAATCTCTTATTCAATCGTCTGTTTATCTAGGATTTTTGCATGGGGAGAGGGGTGGGGGGTATGTATAAAGATTTTTTACAAACGTGTACAGTGTGTACACACGTATTGATACGAACATAATTCAAATAATCTCGGGCGCTTAAGATAATAATGTGAGACCTTGCAGTCGACACTCAAATAATAATAATAATAAAAGTTACATTCGAGCGCCGTTGTTGTAGTTGTCAATAACGCATAAAATACGCGACGTTACACCGCGGTGATCGACTATAACACATTATTATGAGCGATTTGTGCGTCGACAATCATGTATCGCTGGATACTGCGTACACCCGTCCGATATTATATATTTTATACTTTTATGGTTTATAATATAATATAGACAGTCGCGATCAACGACTCATCGATTATGATTCAAAGGCGTGGCTTTTGTCACCGTGTGGTTAACAAAACATGTACCACTGCAATGGTGTAAAATTATTATAATGTAACGATCGTGTCGGTTTTCCGTGAAATTAGTTTCAGAATTAAATAATTTCGTTTGAATTTCGTCGGGTCCGTAATTCTATAAAAACGAACAATGTAATTCGTTAGCTATTCCTGTCACAGTATTCACCGATGCCGATGCCGCGGAACAATAATTATTGTATAATAGTATGATGTATCTAGACCCCGCATTATATAAAATCAATTTTCTAATAACCATTTTTAATCCAAATATTGATCAACGACAGTTAATAGCCAATGAACTTGGACGGTCATGTCCGGTTACGAACCAATTAAATTGAATTTTGAAATGGTATACTTATGAAATACACAATATACCTAGTACCCATTATATTACTGGAGTTATCCACAATCTATTAGACCATAACATGTCAATATAAGTAGGTACTCCAATACGCCATAACTTATAAATTTCGGCAAATTTATTGTATACGAATCACGTTTTAATGAAAATATTTCGGTCCCAATATATTATAATAAACTAATAAATGTTTATGCTGCGTTGGTCCTAGATGACATGTTTTTTCATTCAATGTTTGTTGCATTTAATATAATACGTAAGAATACAATAGGTAGGTAGTTAAAATAACACCATATAATAAATTGGGTTCAGTAGTTGTAATAAACTTGAATTATTGATTTCAAAGAAAACTCAAGTATTTTGATTTTTGATTGTATCAAAATATAATCAAAAACTGTAAAATGTATTCTGCAAACTGCCAAAATTAGGAAAGTTTTCAAAAGTTTTGTAATTCGGTTTTTATCAACAACAAATATTATTAGTTTTTAATTCTTATGTTTTTCTAATTATTATCATTGTGCATTTGCATTTTGCATACATTTAAATATTTAAAAAATATTGGCAGTGTTAAAATATTCTTAAATATAATTTTTAATTATATTTTAATCTAGAATTATGATTTTTGAACCAAACTGAACTAAAAACAGTACCTAAATATTTTTAACAAAGTGAACCTAACAGTTTGGTTTTAAAATTTAGCAATTTTTTTATGAAATTGACGGAAAAAATTTAATGAAATTCTTGTTAATGTGAAATTGCGTTTTTTAATTGTTTTATACTTTTTGTCATAAGTTTATTGATTTAATATTTTTTCAAAGTTTTTATAATTGTTTCAAAAGATCGTGCTGGGTTCTATATAAAATTCAAATAGTTTGGTTTGGTTTGAATTAGTTCAATCAAAAAAAAAAGTTTGACTCTGGTTCAGTTTGTCCAGTATAAGCTCGGGGTATATAGTTTTACTAATATTTATTTTATTATATACTTACACGAATACTGAAGTTCAGAGCATTGCTCCAATAAGGCACTTGAAAAAAAGATTAAAAAACCACTGGTGTTAAATTATTGTTTATTTGATAACATTCGTTATTATTATTTAACAATAAAAACAACCATGATAATTTACGTTGCAAATGTATGAAAAAATCAATATGTTTAGATATACATTGAAAATTAAAATTTCTAATTTATTATAATAAACTTAATGTTCCAAATATAAATATGTATAATTTCACATCAATTATCCAACATTATTGTAGTTGCTCCATCTAAACATTCTGAGGACAATTATTAATTTTATTGAATAAACATTTATCTGCTGACAATACAAGAGTGTATAATTATTGAAAAAGTCTAAATCATCTCGAACGCGATTTACAACACAAATTAAAGAGTTGTCCGGTCAGCGATTTTTGTTCAGGGAATTTATGTATATTTAATCACCTCTGTTGTTGTATAATAATGGTGTATTGTGTTTTGTTATTTAAATTAATATTCACAATCGTGAAATTCGAAAAACAATTTCAAGCAAAGTTTAATTTAAACAAAAATGGTCAATATGTTGTTAAAATTACTTTACTGTATTCGTTTGTTTGGTTTGGTTTCAAAATAATTATATAAACTTAATTTTTATCTTATTAAAACGTAGACGTTTGGGTTTAAATGCGATTCGAGCATTTGCATTTTGTATAACTTGGTACTTAATTTAATTAGGTTATTTGTTCACGTAAAAAATGTGATTTATTTTTATTTTTTATACATTGATATAATTTAACTAGTAGATAATTTAAATTCCTTTTATTTTGAAATGTTTCATAATATGCACACCTGAATTAGTTGAAATACATAAAATGGTACAAACAACTTTTATCCAAAATAATGATATTAATATTGTTGAGGATATAATACTTTCCCCGCTCGAATTAATGTAACGGTGCACTTCTTATGTCACTCTTACACAGGGTGTATACAGTTTATAGTAGATAGTATGCAAATATTAAATTTTTTTTTTATGTAGAAACACAATATTATTTGTGTACAGTCAGATTGTTTATTTGCATAATACAATTAAAGCAAATACACAGTGTGTTACTTTTATAGGGAACTAAAAATGTTAAATTAAATATTTTCTTTTATAAATAGAATAATGTAATTATTATAATCAGTACATAGTATTACCTTTTAGAGTTTTCACAAATATTTGATACCTGGAAATCTGACATTTGGTACTTACTATTAATAATCCATAAAAAACTTTAAACTAAAAAAATTAAAATTGATAATATAATCGCCTTCCATCAAATAGTTTATGAACAAAAATAAATTAAATAAATTAAATAATTTCATTGTTTTCTAATTGTAATATCTATATATCTAATAATAGTATTAATACAAAAACACAAAAATTAACCATAATTTTTGTATTAAAATAAAATATACATACATGGTTTGAGTACAATTGAATAATTTAATTTTTCATAGAAGTTTTCTAAATCTTTAACCTACCTACTATTTAAAGCCATGTGTCACATTATATTGTATTAAATATGTCAAAAGGATGGTTGTATACTAGTAACAAAAAAATTCAATTTTAATATGAAGTTTTAGGACTTTACATACAAGGTTAAAAAAAATTCTTAACGCTTATTATAATTTGTTTATAAAAACACTTAGATTCTCAAAAAAAAATTTTCAAAAATTAAGTTATGGGTAGTTACTAATTTGAATACAAATATTTAATAATAACCAAACACAAGTAGGTACCTATACATATTTAACAAAATTTAACGTATCTAAGTATAATCCACTATGTAAACATTTAATTTAATTTTGTGTTCTGTATTCTGGAGAATTACCATATTATCATGATTTCATTTTCTGTATACCTATGTATTAATGTGTAATGTATCTTATCGAATAACTTTTGATTGATAGGTACTAGCTGATTTGAACGCAAATGTTCTAATCTAACTCTATAAATTCTACAACGTCATTGCTCTCAGACCATGTTTAACTTTATTGATATCCCAAATATTTTAGATTATTATCAGTCATACAATAGGTATATACTTACTGGAGTGTTATGATTAAGCATTTCAATGATTAATGCATTTTTCACGTGTCTCAGATGTTCTAGTCTACAAACAAAATTACAAATTCTTGGCAACTAATAAAATTACTCTCCTATACATTTATTAAATCGAAAAATATTAGTTAATACGGCTTCGTTCAAACCATAATGTTTAAAATAGTCATGAATAAAATTACAATTACTATAAAAATAATTTGTCAGGCATTTTATTTTTGTTTCCATTTCGCTGCTTGGCACTCGAAGATGGCAACAAGTCTGACTTTTATCCGAGACAAACAATATATTACTATCAAGTGTGCTCTTAAATCCTTTCTGATTTTCAATTTTAATATTTAGGTTGGTACTTTTTGTATGTTTAAAAGATAAGCAATATTGTATACTCACATTTGGTTTTTTTTGTATCTCGTGGTCAAAATGATCTTTAATACCTTAAACTAAATTGATAGGTAGGTAATAAAAAAATAAAATAACCAATTGCCGTATAAATGACTATAATCATTCTTAGACCAATTATTTTTATAAATTAAGTTTAAATAATTTAGTAATGTTATAAGCCATTCAAATACCATATTCATTTTTCTTTTTTATTAAAAATTGATTTTAATTATTTAAGTATTATTAATTTATACGTTTTTTTTTTTTTTTGGTACAGGATTAACAACTAAGGTTATAGTTTTACAGTTAAAATATTTTAAACATAATTATTAACTAACCTTTGAAGTGCAATATTCACCATTGAAAATGTTTGTTCATTTTGATAAATTATCAATAATTGAAATTGTAATTATATTGTTATTTATTTAAATCTACTCACTTAGTGCATTAACGTTGTCAAATGTTTTCATATGGTGTACCCAAATCAATTGAATAATGTGTTTGATTAATATTCTCCAATATTTGGCGTGTGTGATGTTTGTACTCGTCATTGTTCATACAATATTATATAACAAATTTAAAATAGTTTTTGGAAAAAATAAGTTAAATTTTTCTGGTTTGTATTTTAAATATAAAATTACATTTAACAATATTTGCATAAAATATAAAATGGTTAGTAAAGGCGTAGGCATACAAAATGTAGGTAGGTACTTTAGGAAAACCGTGAACCATATATTATTATATTTATCTAACATTTTACTTCCGTGTATCACTAATTATTGTTAACCTTGAGGCATAAACTGTAAATATTTATTTGACCTATACTTAATCGAATATTCTAAAACTGTAATTAATTCTACCGAAAACACCATTTTACTAATATAATATTAAAGTTTACGCTAAATATAAACTCGTATTAGGGATATAATAATACAGTAAAACAAATACAGTACAATAGTATAATACCATACCAAACTTTAAATATGAGGTAAATAATAAGAAGTATTCATTTTCGACAGTGCAAGACAAAAGCATATTATTCTGTTGTGTTGCTATATATCCTAGAACGGCGCCATAACGAATGGTTTCCAATTCAAGAAGATGTTTATATAAATTCCAAAGGAAACCCGTGACCCATCTGTCTTGACAGTTAACGTGGCCTTAACTCCAGGTACAATGTTTCTACAGAGTATATACATTTTGAATTATAAATATCCAAGGCGCGAGAAGAGGGATTGAAAAATTATTTTTTCCCCAGAGTACTATGGGCTAGCGATATATTATTCTGGTCAGGATTACTACGACATGTCGATTAGTTTTTTCAATGTCATCCACCGCCGTACTAATGTGAGGGCTCGGAGATACTATTTATGGAATTTTGGTCTAACTAAACCCTAGGTCCACGTGTACCTTGATTGCAATCAGCAAACATAATATTATATTGGAGTCATTTAAAAATGAACAAAACAACATTTTTGTTTCAGTCGGTAGGGGTATCGCGATATTATTTTGAACGCCTAAATAAATACTTTATCGAACTGTTACATTTAAAGTCTCAAAAAAAAAAAAAAATTAAAATTCTTACCAATGACTTTAAATTTTGACACATTAATTTTTTTTTTTATCAAGATTGTATAAATATAATTATAACCCATAATCTTAAAAACGTATTTTAACTGTAACTAGAAGTTAATAAGCTTAATAACAAAACTTAAACATAATTTATTATAACAGCATAACATTACACTGTTGTTTAAAACACAATTAAAAATGTATATTTAAATTTTTATAGTATTAAAAAAAATAATTAATAAACTATAAATAATTATGATTGATTTGTACTTACTTTATTGTATAGAAACATCATGTTATACAAAAATATTATAGGTAATCTTCTAAATATTATTATCTTTCAATCATTTGATTCTAATTAATAATAATTTTCATAACAATAATAAAAAAATTATGTTACAATAACACTTAAACCATGTTTTATTTAACAAGTTAAATCAGTGCTTCAGTTATTTTATACGACGCATATGAAGTTTTTTGATAAACTTTTAATAAAATCAACGATTTACATGTGTATTATAATAATCTATTAAGTTGAATAACTCATAAGGTACTACAATAGTCAGTAGTTAAACTTAGATTAAATAACGTTCTTTTGAATAGTTAAATTGTAAAAAAAAACATATAATTCATATACTCCAATAGCCTAATATCTATATGCCCACCAATACTTTCATTTGTGTACTATAATAAAATAATATACCTACTGAAACTTGCTTTATAACGTACACTACAATGTTTATTTTGTAAACTATACTTACCTACGACGATAATGGTACTTTGAAAAGACTTGCGAAGGCGAAATAGATACCATATTATCATCGTTTCCAATACACCGTGAAACTATTATTAAATACGTATTATATTATCAGTTATCCGCATCAACTGTGGTTTATTAACAATACAATTTTATATTATTCAATTATATACAATATTCATATTTTATTAAATTATTGTTATATATCTACTACATTATATTTTCATATTTCCATGTAAGTGTAGCATGGTAGCCAATTATTATAATGTAGATAATAATCCAGGTTACCGTTTTAGTGATGTAAATTGAAATATACCTACTGCATTGGTATTCATTTAGAACCAGATACATTTAGTATTGCTGTGCAAGCGTTTCTCGTTGATCACTAATTTGCAATTCCATAGTTTCAAAATGTTCCATGTAATTTGTAAATACATTTATATATTTCAGAAGTTCCAATTACAATGTTGTTGAGTGGCACTACTTGTACCTATTATTGTAGATAAATATATTTTCATTCAAGATTTAAGTTCTTATGGAAATTACTCTCCGTTGTGCATCAAAAATAAAATAAAAAACTTTTTCAGTTTAGGGTTTTTTTTATATATTTAAACTATATGCATACAAATAAGTAATACTATGGATATGTATTTTACAATAACTAGTTCCTATACCTAGTTATTTACTTTATGCGATGTAATTCGATCAAATGCATTAACCTGTATAATATTCATTGTTCCTATAGTCTTTACTTGTTACGAATTACGATTAATTTATTAAATTCCATCAGTGCGGTGTTAAAATAACAAATCGGATCCAATCGCACAAACTATAGTTAATATATTGTGAGAACAATGTACAGGTGTTTCGAATCTGATAAATGTCAATGCGTACCACGTCAGTATGACATTCGACAACTGTAGCTTTATTATAAACATTTACGTATCTACACCAATATTCAGAGATAAATCTTAATTATTCTTCATGATTCACTTTAAACGACAAATCACATAGTTCTTCTGAATAATCGTCGCATATATAATAATATATTATAATACTAGTATAGTAAATATAAGTTTAATCTTCTTACATGTATAAATAAGTAATTAATTAGGTTAGGTTAGTTAATAAATTATCCGTCAATATTATTTTATTTTATTTAATTTTTATTATTGACATCGTAATTTTGTGTTTTTTAATTTATAAATAACATATAAATTATATTTACATTTGCGATATTGTTGGCTTAGATATGGTTTATAAGTAGATACACGGTATCGAAAGTGAAGCGAAATAATCTAGAAAATCTATATTAATCATTGCAGGATACCAAATTAACACGTATTGGTCGTAGATACCTAACATAGCAACACGACGTATCTGCGTATCATTCTAAATGCAAAAACTATTTTCTGAAGTTATAAAATAAATGAATACAATTATTACGATAGGATTAGACAAAATAAAATATGCATTATCTATAAAAAAAAACTCAATGATTTTTATTTCATGATAGCTTGGTGTTGTTAAATGTAAGCTATACATTTCCCTATTGTATTATGTATAATATATATCTCAATAGTTTTGAATCAAATATTTGTTTAATCTACAAGTATTGTAATACATATTATTATTAGTTTCTATAACTACTACGTATATTATCATTGACTGTTTCTTTGAGTGCAAAACTTGAATTTGAAATACTTAGATATACGTATAGTTTTAACGAGTGACGCAAAGTTATTAGCATAGAATATTGTATTAACGATGAATGTCTGTAGTGAAAATTCAAACTGAAGAAGATTTATAAGATATGTGTATGACTGTAATACTGTTTAATTTGTTCTCTTCAAACAATACGTGAAAACATTATTTTAAAGTAAATAAGTAAACATTTCAATACGTTGTAACTATTTTCAACTTAATTAGTGATTATTGTTTAATAGTATAGTTCTTAGTAGTTGTAAAGAAAAACAATACATTTATTTTCTGATATGTTAGATACATTTTTTTATTTGAATTATTAAAACATTTTACAATGTAAAATACACTACGTATCTCCTTTGCTAATTAATTAATTCTGATATTTTTAAATTTTAATGCTCAGACCATTTTTTTCCTTCAAATTATTGAACTGATCTGTTTGCTTTAGTAAATTCGTCCTGTGGTGATACAAACTTCTGTTTTTAAAATGAGAAGCCCCGATAAGAAATGTGGTGCATATTGGATCTAGTATTTTATTATATTTGGATCATTTTTAAATTGTTTATGTTGATAGATTAATTTAATTCATAAATTTGATTAAATCATTATAGCCCCCAAATCTTTCAAACCTAATAGCATGGTTTTTTTTATCCTTATAACACAAAGTTAAATTACTCAAAAACTATTCGATGAAATTTTGATTCTGATGCATCAAAATGTTGAAAAAATATATTTGCAAAAAATAATTTATAATATAAAAGGAGAGATCTCATTTAAAAAAAAGTAGAACTTTGTATCTCCACGAGTTACATTTTTTAAGTAATACAAAAAATCTCAAGAATTTAAAAATATTACAAAAAACAAATTTTGAATAACTGTATTATTCAAAATAAATGATTCAATACAGAATTCCCATGTTTATTTTTTGAGAATTTCGTCTTCAGTTATTATAATAACACTATCACTACAAGTTCCAACAATAATTTTTTTTTTATTAAATTTAATAACTCATAAGAATAATATGTTTTCATAAATAAAATGAGTTATATTATAATAATTAATAGTTATGATAAGAACACGTAAAATTTTATTTTAGCTGTACGATCGTCAAGTGTACCTAGAGATATTAATCATTATTATTAATAAATTATTATACAATCATTAATAATTTTGATTGAATATCTTGACGTTTCGTAATAAGTAGATTCTGTTATCAATGATTTTTTTTTTGCATATTTTTGTATATTTGAATGAAAATGCATATTAGTTGAATAATTCTATATAATTTCATAAAGTTGCATTTTTTATTAATAGTTGATGAATTTTTTTATTGTTTCCAAAGCAAGACGAGTGTGCTACCGAAATAAAAGTTATTTCAAGCAGTAATTGGGAAATTTCCGTCACCGAATTTATCAATGGTTGCTAATATACGAGAAACTCTCACTGGTTAAATATTTTGAAATTAGGTTATATGAAGGAGGAATATATGCATAGAATTTGCTAAACTTCAACTGATGCAAGTATTATCAAAGAATCCAAGGTATTCTAAAATTATTAAAATTTGTAGAATATTAAGCAGAGAAATAAGCAATGACAATGAAGGCATCGAAGAGTTCACACCTGAAGACATTTCTTGTTTTAAGTATGCACCTATCGTGTCTTGCGACGTAGAAAGAAATTTTTAAAAATACAAATCTGTGCTACGTGACAATCTTAGACATTTCGAATTTGAAAATATAAAATCACATATTGTAACTTCGTGTTGATTCTCGTACCAAAATTAATAATATTACATTTTTTTAGACTCTGAGCGGAGCGATGAATGTATTGATTTTATAATGATGTGTGTTTTTTTAAAAAAATTTTTTGTGTCTGTCCTCACCTTTTAGGACAGTAAAAATGCTTCAATTTTCTTCAATAGTACATTTTCTGATAGGAAGTTGAATCTAGTTGGAACTTTGGTCAAAAGTTAAGATTTCCCAGTAGTTTTCAAAAACACCGTGAAAAACAAATGAAAAATTAAGGAAAAAACGTGAATTTTTACGGAAAACCAATTTTCGACAAAATTGATTTTGGTTTTTGGTATAACTCTAATAGAAATGACCGTAGAGACATGAAATTTTGACTAAATGTTTATATTATAAGCATTTTCTACACACCATAGCATTTTAAAATATTCTGATTTATTTTGAGCTGTTAACGGACATTTTCAGTTTCCAATTTTTTTAGTTTATTTTTCTATAAATGTCAATAAAATGTTATCTGTTGGGTAAGGAATCTTGAAAATTTAATAATAGGCTTCTAATAGGTTAAGTTAGGTTTCAAAGGCAGATGAAAAATATTAAAAATCCGTAGTCACAATTTTTTTATAGGTAATCAAAGTTCAAATTTTAACAAAATACGTAAAAATGATGAAAATGTGCAATTTATTTTGAGGTGGAAATTCATAAAAAATTTTCTTTTTAAATCTAAGGTTTAAAAATGTAATACAAGATTCCTCATAAGTTTGCTTAATTTTATCAATAAAAAATGTTTATAAGGAAATCAAAATAAATTTTTATGAGCATTTTAGTCTCATGTAGCGATTTTCTTATTTAGTTGCAATCCAAAAACTAATAACTGAAGATGCATGAAAATTTCACTGAATGTGTATATTAAAATTTTCTATACACTTTCTAATTTTGAATATATTTTGACTGTTTTTGAGCTTTTTACGGATCATTTAAAATTTAAATTTTTTAGTTTTTTTTTTATATAAATACCAATACATTTTTATTTGTTGGGCCAAAAATAATGAAAATTTAATACAGGGCTCCTGATTTATTGTTACAATAGCAATTGAAAAATATTAAAAATACATAGGCACACATTTTTTTTAGAAGCATTTAAAGTTCGAATTTTGACAAAATTCATCAAAATCTCGAAAATTATCAATCATTGTAATTAAACAATTATAAAAAGGTCAGTTTTTATAACTAAGGATTGAAAATTTTCAATAAAGATTCTAATAAATAGTACATACTGTAAACAAAAAATCTAAAAAATATATAAACACAGTTATTTTTTACAGACATTTTAAGTTTAAATTTGGACAAAATTACATATTAAAATCAATTTTAACGAGTAAAAGTATATATTATAATATTTTTCTAGCATCACTGATAATTTTAGCTTATTAATTAAATAATATGAATAATATTAATTCAACTTAGCAGCTACTGTAAAATAACAATATCAATATAATTTAAAATATCCTAGACTGACATACCGTCTCCGCTCAGAATCGTTTTTCGTATACAATGATATATTATATCATTGAATTCAAATTTAATACCATCCATTATACAGTGATCTACTTGTAACCTACTATACAGCAGAGCGACATCCACTTGACCCCCTTATTTGTTATTGTTTTATTAATTGAGAATTTTTTTAATTGAGCAATAGGTATAAATGTATAGTTTGTATACATCTGTAAGCAGAAGTATATGATATAGTATAATTTTATTGTTTTAAGATCTTCAGTTTTTTTTTTTAACACATAATAAAGAATTTTTTTTTGCATATTTTTGAATTTTTGAGCGCATAAATATATGCATATTCAACAATAAATTTTGCATAAAAATCCGGGCCTTAATTATTAATATGAATCTAACTTAACATACTCATATATTATACTATTTCATAGCAGACAAGAATATTGTGGACAATAATTTTTGAGTGAAAAAACAGTTGATTGTCCTTTAATAATATATTAATATAATATACGCAAATAACAATAACGACAGTAATAAAAATAATAAAAAAAATGATTTTACTACCAGTACTTATTTATATTATTACTTTGCAGGGACAGTACAACAAAAATTATAAATTGTGTTATTATGGCTTTCGGATTGGTATTTTAGGCGAAAATAGAGTTAGGCTTGAGTGGGTTTGGTCCATACAGTAGAAATAATTCTCCTTTATCAAACTGTAAATTATATTTATTTCAACTATTTCCCACGACTGTGCGTTCACGATTTTTTAAATCACAAAATTGTACAAAAACACATATATAAGACTTAAAAATAAACGAATATTTATGTGTTATTAGTCCTTATACTCCTTACAGTCTATAAAAAAGATTTTAAAATCTGCAACAGGAAAATCAAGTTCAAATATGGATATCAAATAGTATTGAAATAAACGTATCATTTTCTAGTAAAGCATATTAAATTTATTATTATGGATTGTTTGTAGTGGTAGCAGGGGGAAAGGAGTCAAAGTTCCCACTTCAGTTTTCCGTTGAAACATCGCAGGACTCAATTTAAGGGGTCCGTGTATATTTAAGTTCCTTATTTGCGCATATTATGGTCACGATAATATGATATTATAGTTATTTTACAAGCTCCCTATAATATGCACCTAACCCTATATGGTATGACGTGTGTACATAGAATTATAGGTAGGTACCATGATCTAATAACGTTAATATTGTATAACACAATGCGGTGCCATAGCCATTCCCATTATTTATGTAACACAACAATGTGTATAATGATGTGGAAACAATATATTATAGGTAGATGGTACTATATGACTATTATATATTAATATGAGTACCTCTACCTATATTATGACTACAGAATTATGCGTTTACTCAACGACCGCGGAGAACGCACGCAAAGGACTGCGCCTGTAACGTCGATTATAATGTACCTACGCCACCGAATAAGTTAAAACGTAATAATATACCTAATTTTCTATTATTCGGATCGCTTACAATATTACGTCATTATATAATATAATAAAGCTATCATAACGGTGGACAGAGCCATGGAAAACACTCTGCATCCGCCCGTAATCGCTAACACGCATTTTCGATTTGCATACCGCCACTACCGTGCCGGCGTAGCTAGGGGAGGGTCGTAAAATCGAAACGTGTTTAATGATCACCACCTGCAACTAATCCGAACAACACGCGTGCCAACAGCTATACTGGTGGGTTTGCTTGTCCGGTCGGAGCGTGTTAAAACAAACTAGGGCAGGTATATACGCCTGGTTTATATGGAACGAGTTTGGCGACCAACACCCTGTATAGTGATTTTATATTGTTATAATATTATAATAGCAGTATGATCATCGCTGATGGTAAAGTGCCCCGGTGAATCGGTTTCGGAAAATCGTGTAGCATCACGGGTGGGTGTGTGTGTGTGTGTTGGTGTGTGAAGTGGCGCAAACGAGGGGTCGGCGATGGGTAGAGGACGGGAACCCCCTCACCCCGCGAGTGTTTTACAACACGAAAATGTATTTATACGAAATGATTCTCTCGTCGCTATAAATAGTAACGTCTGCAGTATTATAGTAACTGCCAATCATGTAATTTCGAAAAAAAATATTATTAGTACAATCCCCATCGAAAAAAATCCATCGTGTGTGGGCTAGCTTGTATTGGAATATTGTTACAACTTAAAAAAATTTTAAATATAAAATATGCAAATATTATAGTATTAACGCCACTTCCAATAAACTATTCGTTTTATAACATTCCATGCCTGTGCAGGTACCTATATAGTATTTTTATACATACTAAGCATTAAACACAAATGATTGCAAGCGTAAATATTTTAATAATTATTCGTCGTCAGAAGATATTTAGTAGCGTGAAACGTTTGATTTGCATTCTCGCTTCGATGTTGGCATATTAAATGTTTTCCAATTTATATTAATAAAAAAACCTAAATTCAATCATAACGTGATATATTCAACAGGCTTTGTAAGTCGTAAACAAAAGGCAATAAAATACGAGAAATGTGATTGAAAATGCTGTAAATAATTTATACTATGAAAATAAAAGCGAACAAAGCTAAAAACTAGTTTTGGCGGATAGTTTGTTTTTTTTCGCATTGGATATTATTTCAATGGTAAAACATGTAAAAAAAAAAGTGTAGGTACAAAGTATTATATAAAAATAATATATTGTGTAATTGGCGCAGCAAATGAATGAATTGCATTTTGCTTATTAAGTTTAGTATAAAAGTTATTGTACTGTTTTATAACTAATATGATATCGAACTCAATTTTAAAAATATTACAATTTAATACATAATTAATATTTTTTTTTTATATTTTATATATTCTATATATAGTTTATATAGGCATTTAATGAGTTTCTGACATTTTTAAACTAGAAGACAAAAAAATAAGTTATTTTTGCTGATATTGTATAAAACAGAGTTTTTACAGATTTCATAAGTAGAAACAATTAAGATTATTACAAAACTATTTTTACTATTTGTTTATGGCAAATAGAGAGAACAAACTGGACTCGTATGTAGTTTACCCCCTTAATAGTAATTAATCTAGTGCTTTAAACTATAATTGTTTTTATGGGATAAGTTGTAAGACATATGTTGGTTATGTAATAAAGCAACTTTGATTGTTTAAATGTAATATTACCATGGTAAAGGTCCATACAATCATTTGGAAATGTATAACAGTGCACTTATGAGTAATAAAATTTAACTAGTGTATTACTATTATGTAAAATTTTTTAAAATTATATTGAGATTTTATATACGTCTGCATAAAAAAGTACCATTCCAATTTACGAAAACTGTTTAACAGTAAAATTTGTTATCGTTATATGATGGTCAATTTAACTGCTAAAAAAAGGAAAAATTAAAAACATTTTACACTGGAATGAAAGTTTTAATAAACGAAAATCAAACATATTTAACTAAATTAAGCGTAAATACACTGCAATAATGTTGTGAATAGAAATTAATTAGGAAAATTATAAGATCGCGAGTAATTATTAAGGCTTCTATATTTCTGAATTGAGTGAATTAGTTTCGAAAAATTAAGTTAAAGCTGCAAAACTATTGATTTGTTAAAAGAACACACAATTTGGTGTTTATATCAAAAATATGAAACCATTTTTAGCATTTAAAGTTTGAAAACAAAAATTATAAAATACAAGAGTACCTTCTCTGCAGTACATGCTATCCACAAATTGAACATCTATTTATGTTTTATAATTATTTTTGTATTTTGTTCTATACTTGTATAATTAGATTATCAAACCACTCAATTATTTACTGTACTTTCAATAATGTATCAGGAATTGCTATTATTATGCTATATTCTTTACAATCAATATTTCGAAATTATTTCACTTTACATATTGACAAAATTACACATTATAATGTATTTATGCAATACACCTGTATTTTTATTTTGATAATTCTGTACAAATTACTTTCTATACACTTTAATAATATTAATATACCTTAGCAGATTACATCGTTTCAATATTTTGATTCATTTCACTAATATCATATACAGGTCACCTATAAAAAAATATAATTAAATGAAAAAAAAAAATGAGTATAAACTTTACCCTAATATTTAATGCTGCACTATATTACAATTAATGTTATTTTTTAATATTCATGCTGTGAATAAATATTCCTACTAAACCTTTGGTTAAAAAAACTTTTTTTTATTTAGTGAAGGAAATTGAATAAAATGTAGATTGACCCATTTTTAAGAGTATACAAAATTATTTCTAATTAAAGTCATATTTTCATTACCCAGATTACCATATTATAATATAATTAAAATTATATTTTATGATACTTATTGAATTTTTTTTAACAAATCATGCTTTTTAATTATAAAAATCAATAAATAACTTGTATAAATATATTTTAAAATGTATTAATAATTAAATTTGTGCTTTTACAATTATTAATACAATTATCTAAATATTTAAAAAAAAATAAAAAAATATAATATACTGTCTGTCCTCAAAAAGGGTACACTCTACAACTAGGTAATAAGTTACTTATTTTACTCAGTAGGTACCCTTTACATATTTTTATTTTTTGTTTGCAGCACATGATGCTAAACTATTGGATCACAAATTCCTATGAATTACGATTTTTTAACTCTTGTATTTTGCGCTTGCGTAACTACTTTAGTTTGTCTGTGTATCCTGTTCTTGTGGACATACGGTACTTATATAATATAGAAACCAGAAGCGCTCAATATGAAATAAATTAAGTGACGTAGGTTGGATGTGGTGTAAAGTATTGTTAATCATCGTAAATAATTCTATTAGAGCTGCAGCCAGCATATCACTTGTCGACACAGTCAAAACGAGCCCATATTATGACCATGGTGATATTATCATTATAGCTGTGCGTAAGTCAGACCAGGTATGTAAATTTGAAGCACGAACTTGATGGTGATATACGTTTTTCAAAGCTATCTAATTTCCACGGGCGTTAAATACTCTTGTAAACACCCCGATACATCTGCGTTCCGGCTGTTACTCCGCAGGGTATTGCGGTAAAGGACTTGCAAGGTAGACGAGGAGCAATAGTCGTTTATCTGATTACAAAGTTTCAGTCGGGCTAAAAGCTTTAAATAACAATCGTCCACGTTTTTACGAGAGTCGTTAAATTAGGGTAAGTACGCGCTCTGTAGAGTAAAACATACACACCGTGACGTATATATATATATACATATATATATATGGGGCGCGGGTGTCACATAGAGAATAAATAATGACCTTGATGAAATAAATAAACAATTTTTTTGCTCTTAACTTTGGCCAAATTTACTAAGAAAAACAAAAGTTCATCAGACATACGATAAATCAAGAAACACTGATGATTATGATGATAATGATACCCCAACAATAGATATTATATATAATTGTTTAATAATAATATCAATATCATCAACAAATCGTATCGTTGTTTTTATTTTTACGTGAATATTTTTTTTACACAATAGGTACCAACTTGTTATCCAGTTATGAAAATCTGACACTTTAAAGTGGGTAAAAACACAGAACGTTGTTAAAACTACCAAATTCCCATCTGGGACTAAACAATAGGGCCGTCGTGTTAGAAAGGCTCGAATTCTCGATCGCTTTAATGGTCATGATTCACCAACCACAATGCAATATCACTATTGAAAATTGAACGTCAACACTAATTATATCTCGGAATGAATTTTCACATATTTTTCGATTTTACGTTTATATTTATCATGAAATACTCAATGGTTAATGGTATAATACGAGTTACAACTTAAAACTTTGAGAATTGACAAACTTAAACTTTCATAATAGTTCGCAATAATAATAATAATATTATAAATGTACCAAACAGTTTATTTAATGTTGACAAATTTTTCAAGAAATTAAAACTTCATGGGGAGCATGGGGCATACTGTTACACGGGCAAAGTGTTACCATAACAATTATTTGCATTACGTAATTGGTAACTCTAGAATAACTGTGTAAAATTATCGACTTCCACCATGTGCGTACTGCTACTGATAAGCCGGTTTAATAATAAATGTATTTTAATAAATAATTAAGGAAATGTGAAATAAGTTGAGAGAAAAAAAACGTTTTGTATCGGTCAAGTTTTTCGTCACAATTTTTCTTAAATGTATTTTTTATTTCATTACACTGTCTAGATCGTACAGAATAATATGTCATTGGAATTATATTTGTATACAAAATAATTATTCTTATTGTGTTATAACAAAAATCGTTAAACATGGTCGGTAGGGGCAAACTGTTACGGGGTAAACTGTTATAAAGTTATGTTAACATATTAACAGTAAAACTCGATGATATTCTATATCACCTATTTTATAGTGCTTATATACATTTAATTCACCTGTGCTTATTCAAAGATTTTTTTAATTGTTTTGTACACATGTGATCTAATTATAGACGACTAAGAGATGATTAAATTATAATATTATAAAATTATTTTTAACAAGTAGATAACATTTTTTCCATTGTAGATTTTAGCTAAATATTGATCTTCAATATTAATGATTGGACAAGCTTAGTAAGGGCTATCATAATATAAAAATATATATTTACTAGCTTGTATCACTTGACCCCAGGTATGTTGCCCCGTCCTGGGGCAATGTGTTACTAATTGTTTTTTTTCTTTTTTAAAGAAGTTTTTAACTTACAAGTATTTTTTTTTTCTAGTTATCATAATTAAATCAATCATTACATGTGTATCTAATAAAGAAAAAAAAAAATTTTTTTTAACTGCACCAGTTTTGTGAAAAATACAAAAAGACCAAAAGTGTATCATTTAGCCCCATTATACTCCCTACATCCATAGCGTGTTGTTATTTTATAAAAAAAAGAAAGTATTTTCTGATATATAGGTACCAATATAATATCTTAAAAACAAATATCATATAAATTAAAATGATTTAATTAATTTCATATTGCATAAAATGTAAAATATTTAAAATTATTCATACATGAATGTACAATTATAAATTATGATTACACTTATGATATTTTTTTTATAAATAATGAAACATATGCATGTTACACGTATATATATGTCAACAAATAACGATATACAAAATATAGTTGTTGCTTATTGACATACTTAACAAAATCATGATTATAATTAATAATAAGATAAGGCTGTTCATCTACTACAGTGAAAGTTTAAAATACTTTTTAATTTTTATTGCTTTTTAGTATAACAATAAAATTATATGAAACTATTTATGCAATAAATTATTTTATTTTTAATACAAAATAGTAATTTAGTAAATTAAAACGATGTTGCTAGGAAGTAAAAAAATAATACCTCTGTAAAATAAGTGCTTTGTAATTCAGTCACAAATATTTTATTGTCTCAGTGTTTTAATGAGAAGGTTTTTCATAAATACCAGGATTATGGAATTATAGCAAAGGTCTGACTTAGCATAAAGCAGAAAGGATAAAAAGTACTTAAATCCCAAAAAGAGTAAAAACGCTGTATATAAATAAAATAATAAAATACAATGTTTATACTATTTTGTTAATTGTAAGTTTTGGCGTGTAAATATTATATATAAAATGTGAAATTAAATCAATCAATTATAACAGTAAGATAATATACCTCAAAAATAAACTTTTTTTTTATTATTATTATTTAAGTGAATGCAAAACTGGTGTTAACATTAATTTACAAGTAAACATATTATCATATTTTTCAGCATCGTGGACACTGGTGATCTTAAAAATATTATTTACAGAAATATACGAGTTACTTACTTATTGTTACTTAAACATGTTAATTTGAAATATATTGTGCGATTATGGTGAGTGGTGACCCCTTTTAAAACTAATTCTTTTCTGCTATTTCGTAAAGGTGGTCATCATAATATATTTAAATGTAACCATGATTTCTTTTGAGATTTTTTAATACTCAAAAAAAAATAATTATATATTTACAAATAAATAAATTTCTTATGAAATGTATTTAATCGGCTACCTCTTTACAATAAATTTCAATCTTATCACAATTTGAAATTCTTAAGCCAATAAGGACACCTTTTTTTTTGCACAACAAAAAACTAACTGAAATATTTTTATTAAAACAATCATGTGTATTTACTTTATACTTTATAACAAGTTGTACAATATAATTTTAAGTAGCATTTCGGAGAAAAATAAAAATTACATTTTGAAGTACTAACTAGATAACTTATTTTTCAATCAATATTTATGGCAATATAAAACAGTTTCTGTGAAAAAAATAATAATACACCAAATAATGATACAAAAAATACCCTATTTAAACGATGTACAATTTAAAAAAAAAAACAATCCCAATTACGATTATTTTGTTTCTCTGTAATATATTATGAAGATATTATTTATTTATACGAATGGTTTTATCAAGCTGTCTATTATAAACATATAGGTATTGTATTATTGCAATCGTGATTTGTTTTACATTAATAACATTTTATATGATGGTCGTATTTCATAATGCCAAAGCAATATCTATTCAAAAGATAATCATTGGAACCGCTGGAGGGTAACAGAACCGATTTTCAAATTCCATTTTATAGGTAGGTTGTAGGTATATGGTTAATCGATTGGAACTCCAGTTAAATTTGTTGTATAAGATTTGAAATCTCAACTAAGATTCACTTCAAATCTGAGAAACGTATATTATAATACAAATACTATCAATAATTTTCTATAGTATCTCATTAAGGTTCATAATTTATGGAAACTATTATTTTAGATACATGGCATTTTGGTCATTATAATAATTGTATTTGCGTTTTCAATTGATTTTAGAAGTGTAGTAAACCAACAAATCTTGAACTTATTTTGTTAAGGTAACTAAAATCCAACTAACATGTCTAACCAATTTTATTAACATATATTTTAAATATATTTTTACAATTTATAATATTATAGCTATCCTTTGGTTACAGTATAATATTATATCCACAATACAACATGAATTACATGTATAAAATATGAAATATTTACCATCGGGTAAAGGAGCGGTAAACCGCATTATTATTATGCATCCAAAATAATGTTCTGTTGTATTGTCAGAAAATAGAAAAACCGAAAATAGTTATTCGATATGCCGATCACGCGCTTGTAATAAATTGTTCTGTACATTACGGCACTCACTGATCCAAATAATAATTACTTAGGCACTTTTTCAAATTTTATATCAAACGTCAAGTAAAAAAAAAAACACATTTACTCGACTCTATGGATAAAAACTTCACCTTGGGCTAAAAATAAAATTAAACTTAAATCACTATAACTTTCTCATTAAAACGTCAATTATAGTCTCGGAATTCAGACCACCCTGACCGTTCTATCAAACTTTTAATTCACTTAACATTATTCCCCAATATTGTCATCTACAATAATGTATTTAGAATTTGCAAGACATAAATAAAACACTAATTGATAACCTCAAAAACTGTCGAATATTCAACAATATAAAAAAAAATACAAAAAAAAAAGAAAAAATTCAACCTAAATATGTATTATATTAATGTACCTACATGATCAATATATAAAAACAATATTTCGGTTGTGAATTGAGATTCATAATGAATTTAAAATATAAAAACATATATATTAGTGGTGTTACACCAAAAAAATTAGTGCCAGAACAAAGCATTTTAATCAATTTAATTGCGGTCCTTACTACAAACAACAAATGCTTGAAGTTTCTACTAAAAGATAATAGATTTAATAGATTTAAGGATGCTTTTTTTCTTACTTCTACACTCTTCTTCCCAACTATATGAGGTCGATCACCCTTATTCTGCACACCTATAGGGATCTGTCCTCCATCTCTTCTTTACTTACACAGTTACACCAGCTACTTTTGTGTCATTCTCTATTCGGTCTATATCTCCCTCTCTTGTTTTCTGGATTTATTTTACATAGCCACCCGTAATTTCTCCAAGTAACCTCTCCTCATAATATAACTGAACCGTCTTAACCTATTTTCCCTCATTTTGTTTACAATTGTTGCCACTCAGACAGCTCCTACCCCTAATTAATTAATTGCTTATTCTATCCTAATTAGTCACTCCACAAATCCATCTTAGCATTCTATATCTACTACCCTCACTATTTGCTTTATTGTATTGTTCAGTACCCAATATTCCGATCCATATAACATGGACCTAACAATTTCTTTAAAAAATATACTTATTAATCCCGCACAAAAAACCTGATGGATAATTCCTTATCATCCAAACACATATAATCCTATTTCTGACGTCATTCTCTAGGCCCACTGATCCTAAGTACTTGAATCTATTCACTTCACACACATCATTTATAAGGATAAAGAAATTTAATTTTAACTGAACAATATTCCATTGTAATTTAAATATTCTGTTTCATATCAATAATTAAACCTGTGAGTTAACTGTTTTTATACAGCTTTAAAATATGTTTTTCTCCTCAAATTTATTTTATATTATTAATAATATAGTATTTATTGAATTCAATATTTCAGTAATCAAACACTCATATAATTTATATCAATAAATATTTAGGTAAGTCCACTTATTAAATTTGCATTTTTTAAATGAAATCAATTTCTCGCAGTAAAAATGAGTATTCAACTTAAATGTATGTAAAAGAAACCTGATCCATGTTTGTTTTGTAATATAAAACATATACATAATTGTGAGGAAAAAAATCCTCAATCACACTCAATAAAGAATAACATTTTCTTATTGAATAATATTAATATAAATATTTATTCAAGCTATCAAAAAATATTAACAAACCTTCATAATACATATCAACACAGTACATATAAATAGTCATAATTATTAAAATGATATCACAAAAAATTCATGTTATAACCATGCATATACGAAATATAACTGTTTAAAATTTACCAAATAACAGTAAATTGCAAACGAAATTTAAAAATTATGATTTTTTTTTGGTGAACTATGGACCAAAAATCACTATTAACAGATAATTTGTTATTCTTTGAGAAGTTGTTATATATGTGACAATGTTAGCTCATGCTACAATAATTCAATCTAAATTACTACAAGCTGTAGAATAATTTTAATAGGTACCTAATCATATTCTTAATTTTCGTAAAAAAAAAAAATACATTATTATATTTTATTTTTATCAGAATTTATCTACTCATTCTATTCCTAACTAATCGTAGGTATTTTAAATCCTGATTAAGAATAATGGACGACTTATTTTAATAAACAAACCCAATCCATATATTTACATGGAGCTACTAAGACAAAAAGTACAGTTACCCACCATTTTTTGTTCTGTTGTTGGTTATAAATTCATATCTGTCAATTATTATCTTGACCATTAAAAGTTTTGTTATTGGCTTAATACGCCGGGGTTTTTCTGAATACCCTTAATTACTGTGTCATATATAAAACAGAGATAACTGTAGGGTTGATTTTTTTTTCATTTACAAATGAACTTGTCGAGAGGGAAAGATATGTGCACTGAAGACTAAAGAGTTTCCTTAGGGCCACAGCTGTTAGAAAGGCTCAGGGGAATCTGGCAGGTAACCGTAAAAACGCGCATGTGCGAGCACACACACAACCGGGAAAAATATGCTCCATACCCTTTTGACTGCTGTTGCGTAAACATCTTTGAAGATAATAACTTATCAACGTGTCAATATATGTATATTATACATTTATATATTAAATGACTAAAGAATGAGTGCATAAACGAGTAATACAATACAATCCACCTATTTAAAGTCAGTGCATTATTTACCCGATAACAGTTCGTTAAATTAACTAAATGAAAATTTTTTTCGTTTTATGTTTCTTTTTGTGATAAATAATATGATAATTGTTCAGTAAAATTAAACGACAATTAGTAACATTTGAATTATGAATACTTTTTTATTTTATGCATTCGTCAGACGTAGTTACACAAATATAACAGATTGACAGTTAACTAAATTCTAAAACACTACTTAATTCATTATTGCATATTTTGTTACCCTCACGAGTTATATTCCTCTATTTACTCGGCAAAATACTATTGTGTGATTAAAAAATAAACTGTATGAAAAAATTTAAAGCAATATATTTAGATACATTATTATATTGAACGCAAAATATATAGATACTATATTTTAACGTTAATGATTTTGGACTTTGAACTTGGATAGAACTTGTAAAATCCATGCCTGCAATGTTCATTTTTTTTTATGTGTACTAAAATACAACACTCTCCAAAAAAACTATCTTGTTCCTTGTTTCTCGTTCTTGTTATTTTTTTTTCATATTGTTTTTCCAAAATAATTACAAAAATTCGTGTAGACATTTGCTAAAGGTTAAATAATAAATTACCTTTAAATATTTATTTTTTGTTTTTCGTGTATTTATTAGCTTAGAGTTTGATCTGTAGTTAGGATGTATAATTATAAATATGTTACATGACACTTATGTACATAATATAAACTCTACATTATGCACGATCAACGGCTGACGGCAGATACAATAATAGTAACATACAAATAATTGTAAGGCCTACGACCAACACACACAAAGCAAAAAAAAAGTTAGTTAACATGGCGACTTAGACTTCCACATACTATGACTACCGAAGTCCATATGACGACGATAGAGTCACAATGTCACCTCGTATGATAGAATGAAATAAATTTACATATTCTGTGAGTTTAATTATTTTTAAGTGTTATAAGTAGGTGATAAAACTTAATAATAACTCAAATTAAATACAAGTTCTTTAAATATATTTAAGATTCTGAGATCTATATATCTACCACCTAGCTATGGTAATTATATCTATTGACTCTACGATAACGAATCTACCTGGATATCTTATATTTAACTAGTCGTTCTCTCAACTATGTTACTGATCTGTTACTATTTATAATATTTGTTGTATTACAATTATAATATGTCGTTCAAATTACGATCACATATTTAATATATTTGATCTTTTTTGATTTTTTGGAAGAGTTAGACGTGATTAATATAAATGTAATAAAATATTCCTATAAATTATTTGATTGATGATTTTTATTATCTTATAACCTATCTAAATAATTCTTTAAAATAGATAAATGAAATAATTAGAATTATTTAAATAAATCCACTACAAGGACTGACAATAAAACTGCATTGTTAATCATATAATACACATTTATACTGATACTATCCTTTTAGGAGGTACAGTATAATATAATTATTCATTTCATACTATATAGTATAATGTATTAATGCCATTAACGAGTATTATCTTGCATTATTATGGAATCTAGTCAAAATGGCCTATACAAGTTAAATAACCAAGGTTTGTCACAAATTCAAACAATATGAAGGATATCTACTTATCATTTAGTTTATAAACATTTTATTTAAATTCGAAACTTATAAAGTGGTGATACTTACAAGTTGTATTATCAAATTTGAATAAATAATTAAAGATAATATTACTTTGTGGAAAGTGGAAATTACAATGTTTTATTAAACATTTATTTAGGGAAATAAGTAAATAAAATTAATTTTACATAATGTAAGGGGAAAAAAATCAAAACATAATTTTTACAACATGTAAATGATAGTTTAGAATGTGTAGTTAGGCACTCTAGCATAATCATGAAAATACCTGTTAAGACTTATATTTAACTTAGTTAGGTAAAAAATTCGTACCTCGAAGAATAATGCAAATTTAATTTAATTATATTCTAATTTGAATAAAATATTTTATGTGCTTATCTTTCCATTTTAAGTACACACGTATTAAGTATTAATGTGATCTGGCTTGATTCAGTGCTTGGAGTATTTATTATTTTTTGTAAAACCATTTATGACGATAACATAAAATAGCTAAACAAAAGCTTAGCTAAACAAAAGTCTAACAAGATTACATCATAGATAGTAAGTATGTTATTTTTTTTCAAATAATTAGGTACCTAAAAAATATTAGGCACCTATGTAAAGTGAAATATTTATAAAATGATTTTAGTTTATTCCATTTGAGTACTCCTAAATTGTAATTAAAATATTATTTTAAGTACAGAATATCATATTAACTAATTAGTTACTTAATTTACTTAAATAAATAAATAAAAATAAATATTAACTGTGTATGAACGATAGAGTATTGTAGATTATATTTTATAAGATATAAAATAATTCTAAAAATTAAAACTGTTTAAGATCTATTTAAGTTTAACCTTTTCCAAAAAAATTATATAATGTAATATCTGTATGAGTTTAATATAATATCTCACATTTTCAATAACTGTCATATCAATAAGTTACGAGTATATTGATTACCTAATGTACATTTTACATGCAATTTTCAAGTTGAGCACGTTTTGATATTCAAACATCGTTGTATAATAGCTATTATCTGAGTAGGTCCATAAATTATATTTCTCTGATGTACTGTAGGTGTCAAGGATACCTCTCTTCGAGTAGGTCACTGCAGAAATGGATGTTTTAAATTTGAATTCAATGATAAATCATACTGAATACGAAAAATAATTCTTTGGTTTTTTGGTCTTACACTACACTTTTTATCACTATTTAGAGAGAAAAAGTTAAATTAATTAAAAATCATCATTGAGTACACATAATTTAAGTTATAATAGAATGTTTCAAGTATCTGTGATTAATATTTTTTGAATTAATAAATTAAATAACAAAATGCGTTTGATGTGAAATCATTATTATGCTGGTGAATATAAAATGTCATCAACATTTTAATTTAAGATTCATAAAAATTAATTAATTGTGCAATTACGCTCAACTTTATCTTTTATAATTTTTGTAAGAAATATTTATAAAGGACATTGCATTAAATTTGCCAACATTGGATATGAATAATAAAAATTTTATAAATTATTAACAACAAAATTATTTGAAAATATAGTTCGTGGTTTTGTTGAATTTTCTAAAAATTAAAACTTTTGATGTCTATAAAAAAGTTTTTTTCAAAATGTTTTACTTACAAACAAAAATATAAACGGAAAAAAAATGTGTAATATTTGACTATAAATAATAACTTGCATAAAAAGTCAAAATATTTTGAATTGATAATGGTGTATAGTAAAATGCTTATATGAATGTTTGGTGAAAATTTCAAATATCTATGGCAACCTATTTATTTTTGAATTCATTATTTTAAAAACTAGTTTTGCATGACAATTTATGTTTTTATATAACTTAAGTTTTAAATATTCCCGATTATTTTGAAAAATCCTGAACATTTTTATTTTGACCTCCCAAAAGTACAAACAAAATTTAATTTTCTATCAGAAACCTATCAAAGTTGAAAATCGAAGCATAATTTTCTTCTATAAAACGTGCACGAATTTGCAAGAGCAAGCTCACTTTATTTGAAAATCAATAAGTTTATCACTCAGAATTTTAGAATTAACTATACGATATTACTATATTGTATTCAAGATTAATTTATTCTGTATTTCTATAACATTATATATTTAAAACCAAAAATCTAATAAATTTTGGGTTCTCAACAAAATAAATAGTCGTAGTACTTATCAATATTTTAATGTCTCATTAATTTAAATATATAAATATGAAATTATATTAATTTTTTTTTATAATAGCCTTTGTGGATTTACGCAATATGTATAGTTTTCCTGGATATCCGTATTGAATCAAAATCGTCTATGTGTACATATCATATAATGTATATATACGTCCAGAAATAGTTCTTAACCGTTAAGTTCAAACGAAACTTTGACCAAACACAATACATGTAATATGTATATACATAGTTTCTATAATAAATACCATCAATTTGATGTCAACAAACTTTAGTGCGGTTACCGATTAAGCGTTCTATTTCATCAGTTTTGGTATAACTACTATTATACACACCACGTTAATAAAACAAAAGTTAACGACAATCACATACGCATATATATGTATGTTTATTTTTTCGATGAAAATAGTTGACGACGTGTAATTTAAGTTATTTGCTTCGAATCACCACCTATGAAATCAATCGTTATACGTTATAACGCGTTGACGGTATATAATATTATAATGTTTAAGTCAAATAATATCATTGGAATCCTTACATTATATTTTATATATAAATAATATAGTACGATTCACCAATCACTCTTAGTCTCATTGTATCGTACAATAACAAACTAAAATTCTGATTTTTGGAATTTTTCAGCATAGAAGCAGGTACTAAACCAAATAAGTAATAATATGCATATTTTAAAAAAAAAATAGTGTTTTGTGCGATACACATTAATTTTATCGCACGAGGATGACCTATTTCACTGTGAACTAACAAACATATATTTTCAATTGTAGACAATTTTGACGTAGGTAATAATATACAAGTCAGAAAATCTAACCATTCCCTATATACTACTTATTATAGTTATAAGTTGTTACAACGCCTATTGATGTTTATAAAAAAAAAATATTTCATGATAACAAGTAAAAAGGTATTATGGTAAGATATTTTAATATTTTAAACAACACATTATAGGTACTAAATATACTTAAAAGTTTCAAAAATTTGACTTTAAGTAAAATATTTGTAATTAAAATTCGAAATGGGGGTGAATCACGATGTTATATTACGCTATATATATATATGTGGGTATCCATGTATAACTAAAAGCTATTGCAGTGTTTTAACACCCCGCGCTGCAGCGGAGTTGTGGCTGAATAATTTTTTCCCCGCGTACAAGCCGGAGTTTTTTTTTACTTTGGCGTATTTTACTTCTTTTTGGACAGCGGTCTTAAGTATTTTTTAACGCTGTCTCGAAAGTAATTGGTTGGTTTAGGATGAAATCGATTTAGCTATATATGGGCTGAAAACCGACCCGGGGGCATACAAGCTGCGACGCGGAACACCCGGTGCGTGTGATGCCGTCGAGACTTTTTGTCGTCTGATATAAAAATACGCGCAGAGTAAAAAAAAAAAACTCTGGAAATGTTCGGGACAGTTTTCGCGAAATGCGTTTGATTTGTTCACCGCCAGTACGGAAAATGCTCGTCCTTCCTCGAAATGGGTTGCTACGGAATTTTTTCCACGACGAGATAAATACGACATCACGTACTGCAATAATATAACGGCCGCCGTCGCATTGTCCACCACACATAAAACACGGGTCAAGTGTCTATATTATTGTTGTATAAACGACAAAGGCATATACCTTTATTTTTTTATTCGTTTAAAATTAATGAACTATTTAAATATCAAAAATAAATATACTGCTTGCCGTTTTTTTTTTTCATGATGGTGTTCTGACAGTAATAATTTAAACGTCGCAATATTCAAACGTTAAAATATAATATAATGCAAGAGCAATATAATACAGTCGATGAAAAAGCCGCCGTGGGAGTGTTGAGGTTCGATAAAATTAATTTACAGAAAGATAAAAATTATTAACAAAACTTAATAAAGAAGTTCTTTTGTTAATTTAAATGCCAAAAATATCTCTAATGTTGACGTTCTTTTAAAATAAAAATTGTCAAGTTTTCCATAGGCGATGTTCTTTTACTTTATTAGATTAATATAGGTATATAGTCATAAACACGGTAGTAGTAGCAGCAGGTATATATTTTATGGGTTATAAAATATCCCAGAGGTAAATTTCAATAGACTTTTATACTCAAAGCACGCTATCATAAAAAAATAAAATCAATATAGGTACGTTTATGTTGATAGATGCATGACAGATTTATTCGAAACATTTTATGGACAACGCAGTAATATTATAACCTTACGAAAATACACTTAAGTCAAGTCAGTCAATTTATATATTATTATTATTATTGGTCAACATTAATCATTAAAAATACCAGTTCAACTTTTTTTTAAGATTAATTAAATAAGAAATTGAATTGGTAAATCTGAAATATTATGAACTATCGTTTGAAAAGTAGAACATTTCGACAGGTGCCTAAATAAATGATTGCCTACAGTAAAATGATTATGATTTTAAATTTAATTAAAATATTCCAATGTTCTAAATGAATATTTTGAGAAAAATGTCGTCGTACCTAAATGTCGTACCTAAAATATATTTTCCACCTGCTGTGAAATGAATACCCACCACATTAGTTATTTCAATAATTGTAATCGTATATAGGTCTAAATGTATTATATATTTATGTACATATATTTATTTTTGTCGTCAAAATTATATGAAACAATACACGTATATGGTATGGAAGATTCCAGTTATTTTGGTTTATATAGTTAATATTCAATTATATAATATCTAATATATAATAATAAGTGATTGTAATGATTGTCGTCCATCAACAGCATTGTATATTTCATACCAATTATTTGATAGCTTAATTATTTTTAGTGACATTTATTTGTTCTCAATCAATCATCAGAGTTTGTTCATAAGTAAATACATTCTGTTTTAACATTTATTTAGGAGAAGGAATGAATTGATATTATTGCTATACGCCTACAGGTATACTATCTCCCAGTAATGAGATTGGAATAAATAATTTTTATTGTTTGTGTACATTGCAATTCAATCAATATTTTCCACGTTGTCTCGCCTATTGTTTCGTTTTTCTCGGGGAGAATACCATTATAATATGGAGTATTGGAAATAAATAAAATTCTGATTGAATCCAAATGATTTCGAATTTTTGTTTACATACGTAAGAGTACAATAGTCGCTAATATTATTATTGTATAAAGAACATTCCAACATTTCCTATTGTAATAATATCGTCATTTAATTAATTGACAAGTAATTATGGTGATTATTATAGAATAATTTTGTTTTGATATTGTTCCAAAAATATTATATTATATGGAGATTGAAATAAACACAACAATTATACACACAATTATTTTAATACCAAATACAAAATTATATTAAAAACAACGTAATGACAAAATATTAAATATCAAAATATCTAAATATAATAATCAAAGTATGACATATTATATATAATTATGTACGCAGTAAGTCAAAAATAAACGAGAATAGATGAGCTAATAATATTATTGTATTATACATTTGGCCAGAAAACGTTATACTTGGTGAATGATGCAATACTTTCGAGATGATTGTTATAAGACAATATAATGAAAAAAACCTTCGAATTAACTCTGACACAGAAAATGCGAATAAATCAATCGTATGGCCATGCATGGCCTGCTGCAGACACATTTCATCACTCATCACTAAATCTCTATCTTATTACAAGTCGATTAAAGAATCTCGTGAGGGGTGCAAATCTTGTGCTGATAAGTGCAATTATCGTTCACTCGAATACAAACAATTTCAAATTGTTGTTTACACATTAATATATTATACGCATGAGTATTATAATAGTTGTTAATATTATCGAATAAAAAACATACCAGCGTATTGTACATAATAATATGCTCATTGATTCAATTGACAAGTAAGTGGTGACTAATAATGAATCATTTTTTTTTGATATTGTTCCCAAAAATTACATTCTAGGGAGATTGAAAAAAACATAAAATACATAGGTAAAGACAACGCAATGATCAAAATTTGATTAGAAATGTAGATAGGCACGTATACAGATAGTAAGTCAAAAAGAAACGAGAGTAAACAGAACTAATAATGAATAATAATTAAATTATACACTTGAGAATGGTGCAATACTTTGGTGATTATAAGATATTATATAATTTAATAAAAAATCCTTCGAATAACTCTGACACCGAAAATGCAAATAAATCAATCGTGTGGCCTGCTGCAGATAAATTTCATTACGCATCATTTTAATATCTCTATTTTATTACAGACGTTTAGAAAACCGTGCAAGGGGTTGGGGTATACATCTCATGCTGATAAGTGCAATTATGAGTCACTCGTCTCACCTTCCCACGCGTTTTAAATGTTACACAATAATGCAATTTATTACGTTCAGAAACTTGTTTCGGAAACTTTTGAACTTTTCAATTGACGTTTTTTTTTCTCATGAGAATATACAACTTCAACCTACATCAGATAACTACTAATCTATGCTCATATATTGATCGGAACAACGGATGGGGCATATTATTGCAAAACTTTAAAGCAGCTCTCAAAACGAGTGTCTATTCAAATAATATAATATGCAATGAACTCTTTTGTGAAACTGTTAATTCCTTACCATTATACTATAATACTATAATATTATTATTATTATTATGTAAAGTGCGCAAGTCATAATAATAATGAAATGTTAAGTTTGTGAATGAAATAATTTCTAAATCATAAGTTTGAACGTTACTTGTTTTCAAATTGTGATAGTTGTAACATTTGCAATAGAAAAAAAAATAAATATCCATGAACATTATTTTTTAAACATTAGTAATGAATTAAGATATAAATTACGGGGTGATTCGAAAATCTTCATCCGATTACGAATTGATATAACTCAACAACCGTAAACTGCCAGCGAATGATCTATATACAAGATCGTAAAAATAAGATGTGCACGTTTCTTTTATTTTTGTTCATTATAAACGTGTCTTAAGACTGTTCGTAATTATTAGAGTACTACTGGCGTCACTTAACATGAACAAGTTGCAATGCGTTTTCTGTATAGTGGAGTCATATTTGAACATTTTGAATATACTATATTAAAACTTGATTATTATTTTAAGAATATTTTTTATTTTACTTATCTCTGCAAGATGAATACTTTTTAATAAATATATAATAATTTATTAACAGATAAAATTGAACACAATATTTCTAATATCTTTGGCTCATACTTTTCTTCTTTTTATATTATACAAATCAATCTTTAAACGTCAATTACCATAGTCATAATGCTGATGCTGTTGATGTTTCTTAATTACAATTTTACGCTTGGAAAGATTGTTAATAGTTTATATCAATTATTAACTAGTACAACCACGAGATCGGACCTAATTCTTAGAAAATTTCATTTACAAATGCTGTTATAGTCTATTCACTACCTTCTTAAACTACTCTTACTACTGAAATATTCCCTGATCGTTAGATGTTTAGCTATATAATTCCCGCTTACAGTATGTTAATAAAAGCACCGTTTTTAATTGCATCATTATATCTAAAATGAAAAGTTCCGGTGTTGATTACCACCATATAGCTAAATTGACAGAAAAATGAATTATAACTAAGATATCATTATAACATATTTTAATTAATTTCTCCATTCAAATCATCACGGTTTCAGTGCCTCAAGGACTACCTCGAGTACATTAGTCGAGTTAATACATTACTAATACCTGTAGTCATATTTTGCGCAGACCTTGTGGAACATATTATCGATAACAGCGGTCAGCTTGATTTTATATTTTTATCTGCCATACTTATCATTTGATATAGTTGACTTCGGATTTTTTTAGTTTAATAAAATAAAATAAATTTCTAATCCACTATATTTTATTCGTGGTTTATTTCATACCTAACATGTAGAACTCAACAAGTGAAGTCACGCCAGCAGTAATATAGTTTGGTCATATTTCTCCACTTTTATACTTTTCGTCTGATATAAAATATTAATAAATTTCCATATTATGGAAAAAACTATAATATTACTCAAAAACTCTCACAAAGATGATATATTTCTTATTTAACCTAATTTTTAGAGTTAAATATAACTATTGGATGTTCACTATTGACTACGATTAAACGTTGATTAATCTTAATTAACTCAAGTAAATATTTTTAATTAACTTGCTTACCTTTGTTCATGTTTGACTAAGATTATAATTTATTCAACACAAACAATACTTATAGTCTCATAATACATTGGTTTTCGTTGTTGTTTACCTGCGTTGTTACTTGTCACACATAATATTGTCATCAATATGTCGAATTCGATTATTATACTAAATCGTTTTTTTCCATAATCCAGAATTGCCGAATTTGTCAATGGTGTCAATATATAATCATATCTATAATATTCTATACATGTTATGAACCAACTTCATTTTTTCATTGATTTAAAACTTTTTTTATTTTGAAATAGAGTGACTATATATTTTATGGTGTCACTTCCGATTTAATAAAAATAAATAAAACTGTTTTACAATAGACATTGAATACCCAAATATTTAAAACTATAAGGCAATCATGATAGATACTAGTGTTCTTTTCTTCATAAATATACACTTTTATTAACAATTGACGATTTTGGATTAAAATATAAAGTTTTTACTCTTAATAAATTTATTTATAAATAATTTTTTTTTTTTAATCAAAAGTACAATTTACAGCTAATTTAAAACCATATACAATAGCTTCGAGTGTTTTAGTTATTATAATTGAAAATCATCAAATATTTTGATTTAAATTTTTAATCACTTAGAGTTCACCTGCTATAGTTCATATTGAATATTTGTAATTTTGTAGAGGTGTAATGCACTAGACTAAGTGTAATATGTAATTTTATAAATTTTATGTAACCAAAACTGTTGATACTATTTCTGTTCGAATTTGAATTATTTTATCCAATTTATATGTAAAATATATTTTTTATACAAGGTGATAGAATTAAATATATTAATATTAAAAATACCTAATAAGTATTATATTAAAAACCATAATTATGTATGGTAATATTAATCTATTTAAAATATATCTGCATTAAGGTGTTATTACAGAATTTACGACAAATTATATTTTTAAATTTAATTTAATAATAAAATAAATGTAATTTGTTTATAACTCTGGAAGATAATTTGTTAGTTAATTTTCAATATATATGTAACCAATTATTTGGATAATAAATCATGAAATATATATACAATTGTCATATAATTATAGATAAATGATTATTAATTAAATGTAAATGATGAAAAATGGTGCCCTAAGGTCATATATTTTACATTGTTTGCAAATTGTTTGTAACTCATTACTAGGCATTAGTGTTATTACTTATTACCAAATGTATATACCATACCTATTGAGAACATTAATTCTGGTTGATTATTCTATTGACCAAATTCACTAATTGAATACTTATCTATTCTGTAATTAATTTTGAATGTTTAAACTTCATGCATTTTGTTCACTAAATGCTATATTTGATATTAAAACAGTTCAGTTTATTTATTAATTAAATCTATATTACTTAAGTCGATAAAAAAACTAAACACCTAATTAGAACTATTGAAGTCGATTAAATTATTTATAAAACAATATATTTACTAGCAATACATTTTAACCTGTGTAGTATGGAATTTGTTTGTCAGTATAATAATATGTTCATAAATTGTAATATTATAAATAATATTTTTAAATTGAATTAATATTCGAAGATTAAAATTCTCAATCCAAACAGTACTTACAAAAGTTGTTTTGAATAATATGTAATGTTCGAAAAATTAGTCTGACTAGAAAATAAATAGAGAATTTCGTCACTAAAATGATTTAATCTTGATAAATTATTCTCCTAGTAAAACACTACTGAACTCCTAGACATAGTTTGGTGTCCCTCCTCTTTTTGTTATTAAGTTATTTTAATATACTTTTGTAAGGTTTATTTTGTACATTAATATGTTATGTTTGCTGTTAATTTCTTAACAACGTGGGTGTTAGGCGAGTATGAGGGTATGATAGATGTGAGACCGACAATACTATATATTATAATATTATTATGTAGTGCGTACTGCGTTATATAGCTTTTTCCTAGCCCATCTATAGGATATAAAATATACCTTTATAAATTATGGTCATCAACATTTTTGACCGTGTAAGAAGATCGTTGTTCTTTTATCAAAACTACCAATACAATGATAATAATATATTCTATAAGCGTACGATCGATTTCCCTGGTGACGACGGTGATGTGGGAGCGGTGTGGGGTAGAGGGTGGGGGTTATGGGACGCTTTTGTATTAAATTAATTCGTGTAATAAATTAAAATGATCTGCTAAACGGTGACGTTGATAACATAGGCGGCGGTGCCACGACAATTGATCGTGTGACAACTGGCCGGGCGCACTGCGAGAATAATTGATGGCTAACTGCTATTAAACTGAGTGTAAACCGTTTAGACTCGGCCGGTATCAGCAGACTGCGACTTGTACAGGTGAACTCTCGCAGAAGTACAACGTGTTACACTGTTACGTGTCCCATGGTTTTTATCACAATAATACCTATGCATTATTTGATATATACTAATATCCTATAGTAAGAACGTACTCAGTGGCGGCGTACACACAAATTTCTATAATAGGGTCAGAGGTGAAGTTATATTAAAATATAATATTGTATACCAATATTATGTTTTATAAAAACATTTTCACGGTCTTTATGTAGTAAAAATATCCAAGAGGGTGTACACCCCCCCTTCCCTATGTATACGTGAGCAGGACGTTACACCAGCAATGTATTTATCATTTAATTGTGAACCTGAGACACACTGAACATAATATAATATAAGGTCTAAACGGGCCGATCGAGTGGATGGGCTAAGATCGGTAAGGGGTAGGTAAAATGTTCATTGTATATTTGTTATTTTACTGATTGTAATGCATAAGCTATACAGTCATTTTAGTAATAAAATAATGTTCAATCCATAGACCGAAAGCAACATATTATAAATATAAAACAATCGGTGCTTCCAAATCGCTTGTAATCATGGGATATATCTATTCACCTAGAATAAATGTGATAAACATGACCTTAGTTTTATCCTTTTCGAAGTTGTATATACTTTGTGTAGGTAAAATTAAACTCGAAATAAAATTAAAATATTCAGTTTTTGCTACCACTAGCCCAGAGTCCGTAAATGTTAAAAAAATAAATGGTACTTTAATTTTATTCAAATATAATTCATTTTTATTTAAGTAATAAATTATTGTTACAAGGCAATCGTCATTAATATTTAATTTTTTTGTACATTCGGTAAAAAAAAGACTTGCGGCTATACAAACTGACTATTTAACACAATAATGGACTTTTTTTGTTCAATTTTTAAGCACACAGAATACATAAAACAATGATAAGAAAAAATATAATTTTATGATGCCTATGGGCCATGTCATTCAACTCGAACAAACCCTTTTAAGAGATGCCATGCAATTCAAATGCAGCTTTAAGATTATTCTAGGGTATGCAGTATGCAATATACATTGCGATTCACATTTTGACACTTAAAAAGCAGTGTACTTTCAACTAAGTGTTGAAGAGGTGCTTTTTATATAATTTTTTTTTTTTTTTTTAATGGTCTATTTTTTATAAAAATTAAATAGTTACCCATAGGTACATATAGGCACAATTAATATTTATTTTTTAATTAAGTAACCTTTTTAAATATTTTATCAATTTTAAGCTTTTAAACTTTATTTAAATACCAACGACACATAATAACATATTTAAAACATAAGTTTGAAAATAGGTACTTATTGTATTCTAATATTTTACAAATCTGGACTATGATACCTAAAAAGTAAATTCCCACTTTATCTACAAAATGCATTTGTCTATGGATTTAAATATAGTTAGTTTCGATGAACATCTCACGGGGGACTCGGTAGGCGATTTCAATTATTCTCGAAACAATCGACTAAGAATCAACAGTAGTCCGTACCCGTTTTCTCGCCGTGTCAATATAATTAAAGTCATACGTATAGAGAACCCGTTGTTTGTATGACCAAACAAGATAATATAATAATCGTTGATGATAAATTTTCAGTTTTCCACATAGTATATTATAGATTTGCAGCATTATTTGTTATATCATTTATTTACGATCAATAATTATTATTACTGTCGTTGCGATTAAATAATAAAACTGCTATAATCAAAAAATACTTATATCAATTGTATTTGTAATAATAATAATAATTATTATTATTATTATATTGTTTATCGCTGTTGCAAAAAACATAAAATAGTTTCACGTTTTGAAGCCGACAAGTCTGCAATATTTTAATCACATAGCCCTCCACCACCGCCGCCGCAGACCACTTCGACTTTATAATAACTATACATCTTCGTTGGCGTTAGTAATCGCTCGCGGTCATCACACACACCCACAAATCAGACAATGACATGATATTATTATTATCATACTATCCGTAGTAAATAATTTTTAAATCATTTAAATGTTGTTCTAATTATTATATTTTGTATATCCGTTGTGGTAATGTTACGATAGCCAAACCGCACGATTGCGTTATACTTATAGTCGATTAGCTCATAAAGAGTCTTTGATCCGTTCTACCTCAGGTTTTTTAAAAATTATTTAATGTTTTGTGGTTGTTAAACGTGACGACGACGTCTTCATTATTATACGTACGTGCGCGCAAACCACCACTGGTTTTCTTGCATATTGTGTGTGTTCAAATCTACATAATATCGCTATTAGGTAGGTATAGGTATTATTATATTTTAATTATGAGTTAATCGCCAAATCGTTAATATTTCTTTTATAATGGCCGTGGTTTTTTTTCATCATAATACCTATATCACGTAATCGTGGTTTTTTTTATATGATAAATTTTTTTTTTTTTTTAATGATCTTATAAAACATCGGCTTCTGTGGCCATTAGTTTACAATTTACAGTAATTTAAAAATATTTACAATTACATATTATATATCTTGTGGAAAAGGGCTTAAATTAGGTTGTATATCTGGATTTCTTTTATGTACTGTATGATGTTGTGGATTGATTGGATGTCAGGTCCTAATGCTTCTCCGATTTGTTGAGATATGTCGTATTTTTTCCTTATATGATAAATTATTATAAATTATTATTATACTATTGGCCCTTATATGACCGTTATTGCGTCATTGCACCTAAAGGTAGTGGCTGATCAGTTTTCGCACCGACATGTTAATATCAAGAGTAACTGCTGTACCATTATAATTATTATCAAATACATGATTGTTATTATTAAATGAAGATATTTTCTAGTTGGGCCGGACAGGGCCGTTTATGATAGTATTTTGTGTTTGGGTGAATAGGGCTATTTATTATAATATTGTTAACCATTATATAATTCACTAGGTCTAATGACCATTATTATTATAACACATTGTTCAACCAGAAGGGATATTTATTGTTCTATTTGTCACACACCTCTATAATAGCTACTGTGAATTTATTCATAATTTTATATTTGTCTTACGCTTTTAAATTATGTTACTGTGTCTTAATATTATTTAGTGCTATTTACGATATTTGTTACTAAGAATAAACATTTAGTTACCATTTTTCCAACTGAATCAATTTATTCATATTAGTTTTAAGTCAAGATACACCATACATGCACGCTCATCTCACCACTTACACTATTTATTTTTACTCAGTAATCCTGTCCACTTCCATTGCGTTGAATACATACACTTAATATCATATACGAAGGCCTACTGTTAAAATGTAGTTCTAGAGAAATATTTAAGTACCTGGGCACACATCATCTGCATCCAACCCATAGATCCATTTCTATAAATATAAATTCTTTGTTCTGAACGAAGCAACATATTTGATGAAGAAAGTGTTTCTCAATTAGACGTCCATTATTTTTACAGAAAACTATACTAAGATTATACTAAGTAACTAAATTTAAAATATAATATTTATGCAACATCTGGTATATAGATTGACAGTTAATAAATAAGAATTTATTTTAGATTTTTCATCAATTTTCAATTTATAATGGTAAAAAAAATCTTTAAAGATTTTTTATTTAGAGGCTGCACATATAGCACACATTTTATTTTGTTATTTTTTATGGCTTTTGATAAGTCAATGTCCATTTTATGAATCGTTTTCAAAGTTTGAAATTGAAATTGTTAAATGTTAAAATGTCTCATTGAATGACGTATAAAATAACTCCAATTTCTCCAATATGAGAGATATTGTGTACAATTTAGAAATCATCAAACAGACAGCCTTTTAGGATAAAATAAAAGTTTTTATTTGTATTCAAAACTTAATGGAAATTGTTCCCTAAACCTATCGGTGTATCACAATAAAGTACATTATAAATAAGTAATTAACCAACTGGATATCAATTTAAATCAGATTAAAGGATGATCGCTTGTATCAAATCATTATTGTATTATGCTTACTGTATATACACCGTACAGCACCATTTAAACTTTAAATACTTTTAGTTAGTAACTAATTTATATAGATAGTCTAAAAATCAGTCATTTTATGAAAATTAATGTAATTTCTATGATTGTATGTTTCAGTTTAAAAATCACTGACACTTCTATAAGTTTGACAGTTTTTATCTAACTTCTGAGTACCGACTAAATAGTAAATACTGTATAATTTAATAAGCAATAAGGAAAATTAATCAATATAAGAGACGGTAAAAACAATTAATGTTTGTGTAAGCTGTGGTTTATAAATAGTCAAATAAATTGTGTATACAGATTAATATGTTGGTTTATTAACTTTTTTCTACAAGCATATTATAATATAAAAATATTTTTACATATAGGTACATTTACATTATTATTGATAATATGCAAACTTTAGTCTCAATAAAAACTTTTATTTCAACAATTACTTGTATGCTTACTATAAAAAAAAAACTTTTAATATCAAACCATCATATTATAATGGTTTGATAATTTCATGTCCCTTAAATTTAAAGTTTCAAATTGAATGTAAGCATATCGATCAACGAGTAAAGAATAAATACAATTACAGTTTTATATCGGCGACTACTCCGTTTAATACATTAATAAGTTTTCCTATGCTAAAAATTGTTTTTTTTTTTATTTTGTTGAGTGACGAGACATCACTCATATACATTCAACTATTACGCACTAACTCAAATACTCAGGCTACACTTACACTTTGCTGTGACGTATGTAAAATACTCAAATCGCTTAGGTGTTAGTGGTTGTTATAACAATATATGTGTCGATTTTTTTATCTACTGTATTTTTTCGACGTTCTCTTTTAGCAGTTACAATTAATGTATTATTCATGAATTCTGCGTCCTTACTGATAGTATTGTACGCGTTGCTGGTAATTAATAGGTATAGTTAATTTATTTGTCACGGAAAAGGTAGGAATGACGGTAAAATATGTCTAAATTCTGGGCTTCTCTGATCAACCTTGATAAATTCTAAGATACACAAAATAATTAAGTCGAACTACAAATGATTACTGTGGCTCGAGATTTTATATAATATGATAATTGGTAAACCTTATTATATAAGTAAAGATCCAACATAAAACATTTATGGAATTGAATTATAAAATTATTATAATGAAAAAAAAGGTGAACTTAACAGTATGAAACAAAAATAGAATATCATTCTTTATATTATTAAATATCGATTATCTTGACATTTGTAACGAAGCAATTGTGTATTATTTATTTAAATCAAAATCGAATGATGAAGCGTACAATTGTATATAACTCAAATACTATATTCTTATTAGAGGGTATAAGGGGAAATGAATATAATAATTTTTCCAACACGTAGTTTTCAACTAAACCGTTACAATAGACATGGCTTAACTGTTGGTTATTATTCTGGTCTCTTTCCGCAACCTCCTCCACCACCACTATACTTAAAATCATCGTCATCATCATTATGGTTTTCGTCACCATCATCATCCACATCGTCGTAGCTCGTTGGGTTACGTGACTTATGACAACGTTATTCACTCACCACAGTTGGCACCTTTCATTAATACCGTTTCCGTTGAAATGTCACCATGAAGTCACCAGTACAACTCTAGTATGTCTCTACCTGGAAATGTTCTCACACACACACACACACACAAACCACATTTTAAGCACCAAGCTATTATAATATGAGGTCATTGCAGTGCATACGTTATTATTATAATTTCTGACCGATTAGTGGTTGGATCGGGCAGGGGAGTGCCTAATATGAAGCTGAAAGCTCTCAAATACAAACGATAACGTTATCGATGGAACAGCGAGCTAGTGCAAGTGGTGGCAAGAGAGTGTGACTATGACGGAAATAGAGGTAGGGATAGAGTGAGTGTATGTGTGTGTGTAAGAGATAGAGAGATATGTGTTTGCAAATTATTGCAGTGTGATGACACTGGTGAAGGAGCAGTGACAATGAAAACACATTGCGAAAACGGCAGACACACGTTAATGAATTAATATATATATTTACACACTAGAAACACACACACACACACACACAAACACAAACACACACACACACACACACACACACACACACACACACACTTGACGGTACACACATGATTATGAACCTCTGATGGTTGCCCTGGATACATCGGTCGACGGGCGCGCTGAAGGCCGCGTGGCGTGGCAATCGTTATTTTTGTGTTGCACGCGCGTTGCCCCACAGGGATCATCGATATTATTGTAACGAAACACCGACCGTCTGTATCTTCTTCTTGTGTGATACGTTTTATCCAGATTTTTTGGATTTTTAACACGTATGTATCTTCACGCTATAATATTATTACCTTATCATATTATATTATTGATATTATAATATTATTATTTATTGGACATGCGCACACGCATTGAGTCCGTGATGAATTCGATATAAAACTCAATATCATAGTAACCATGTTTATGTATTATGTTCTGTTTATGTTCTATATGCTTGCTAGATAGATGATCTTCAGAAAAAATACACCTGAGGAGAATAAATTGTGAATAAATAAAAAAAAAACAATGTTTAAAATTAACCATACACGTCAGCTCGATAAGATTTGCTTCATGTTTTCAACCACCCGCGGTACAATTTCTAGGTACCTACCTGTTGAAGACAATTTACAAGCAAGTTATTTCGTGCTACTTTCGTACACAAATAAGTTCATAATATTCAGAATGAATAATATTCACATCGAAATAAACGTCAAAATTTAAATCGTTCGTATATATTTTATTTTTTTTGTTTATTATGGAGCCACGTCATTTGTGAGTACTACCTACCTATATATATATATCATGTATGTCGAGCGAATTTCAAGCAAATAGTACAGAAGAAACATAGTTAAAACAAAAACTGTAAAAATTAAATTATAATAAACTAAACCTATTTATCGATAAAGAAAAAATATAGTGTATTGTATACATGGGGTTTTGTTTATTTTTTTAAATGTTGTTATAAATATGTTTCTTATAAAAAAAAAGTAAATAAGTGAAAACGTATAACGACGAAATCAATTTATATCAGTGACAGAAACATGAAACAAAAATGATTTAGATTACTTGTTTAAAAAGCTTGCTGTAATTGCATAATGTACAATCTTCGTTTAAATTTCTGTAAAACTAATTTCGTTAATAGTGCGTCTGATAATAACACAATCCTATAAATAAAAATAATTATAATCTTCGTTGTTACAAAAAATTTACTAGTGTGTGTGGGTGTCTGTGCACGCGCTTCACTAATAAATTGAAAAAAAACTTTATTTTACTGATCAAAATGGAGAAAAAAACTGAATACTGATAGTACCGATTACTAGAGTTACAAAGTTGTTCGCTAATAATGCATGTGTGCTGAAGACCAAACGAGATGTTATATGAAAAGCAATGTAGTGGTTGGACCGTAGTCGTATGGGCTCTGGAGTGGTTTCTGAACGCAAATATGAAAACATTGAAAACCCTCTTTTGTGTAATATATCAACGTACCTAACAAAAGCGATCATGCGTCTTCCTCTCAGATACAGTAGAATAGTTCGCAAAACCATTTCACCGGATCCCATGTTATATTCATTTATATGAATAAAAACACTTGCTTTTCGTAATAAATTCTGTATGATCCGACTGTTCGTTTATAGATAATGTAAATTACTGTTAACTGTTTATTATACACGAATTCTAGTTTTCGTAAACCGTGCCTAACAGAACTCAACAATGGGTTATAATAATCTCATAGCATTTTCTAGGTTAGGTTTACTACCAAGCAGTTGTTACACGTTTATTTAATGTAGGTACATACAAGAAATAATGTACATACAATGTACCTACATTAAATAAACGTTATCTTATACGAATCTAATAAAATATTATCGCGTGTCAAGTCCACGAATGAAAAATAAAATCAGGAAGTATTTATCAATAAAATATCTGCAATTTGATCAAAAATACTTTTAAAACTACCTGTATCATATGAGTAGGTAGTGTTCAATTGTTTCAGGCATAGTGGGATACAGTATGTCATATTTCCCTCCTAAAAAATCACATTTCCTTCGTGGTGTTACACTGTTACAAGAAATAACCCATCTTTTAAAATATTTTTTTCCAGCTGCTAAAATGTGTTTATCATCTATTGAAAATCATTTATCTAAATAATTCCATCTCTTATGCATACTTTTGTGGGTATAAAATAGAAGTTAATTGGTTTTATGTTATAATTAGCTACTTTCCCGTTTTTGTTATTTTTATCTAAAGACTTGAAACTCAAAATTGTTTGTTTTGCTTATATTTTGGTGTATAATTATAGACTAATATAATATATGAAACATTAAGTATAATATCGAGTGCAAATAGGTGGAGCTTAATACGAGGATCGGCCGCTGTTAAAGCTATGCATTGGCTGCCTTGGAACAGTACCATTTCTCTCACTCTTATGATAAAACACATGCTATCTCTCCTAATTCGTTTGGCACGACCACGCCTCACAGTCCTCGGACAAATGTTCCATCTATTCCTTTAAGTTTATGCGTATAATTTATAAATATGGATGATTTTATAACATAGACAATAAATCATAATACGATAGACAATATTGTATAGTTTCATTCAGTGCATGTAAAATAAATTTATCGACAGCGGTTCGTCAGTTACGACATACGATTTCAATCGTTACATTTTTATTTGACCATGTAGTAACTGTTGTGGGAATAACTACTAGTAGGTAGTAGCATATTATATTAGAACATGTTTGGAAAATTAAATATATGAACACATAATATACCTACAAAATATGAGCAGATGAATAATATAATATAATGTTTTATTATTCATTACCTAATTGTAAGTTACAATAAATTGTATTTTTATAATAATAATACTACAACTATCATATTTTAAGATGAGTATATTGTATTAGTGCATATTATATGTAATATAATATACCTATAGTTTTTCCAAACACTCCAATTCTCTATGTATTTTATATAAAATCAAATATTTTTTTAATTTTTAATTTTAATTATTCCTGAGTATCATTGAATATGTTTAGTGTTTGATTTTCAATTCATCAATCCAACGATAAAATTATAACTTTCCAATGATTCTGATAACGATAATTCGGAGATCTAAAATATCTACAATCATTTTTCAAAAAGAGGTACAATGTATTGAAAATATTTAAAATTTTAATAAATGGTGAAAATGCAAGTTATAAATTATGCAGTTATTAAGTTATGCAAATTATTAAATTTTTGAACTAAATAAAATGGTTCATTTTTTTTTATAAACCAGTTTTGTTCACAAATTCACATTTTTTTCTGAATTATAAAAAAAAATCCTGGGAGATACGTCAATTTTCTCGTCCTTCTATAATATTATACTTTTGACCACCCAAAGTACCAACTAGATTCACTTTCCTAGCAGAAAATATATTAAATTATTTGAATTTGAAAACGTTTTCTACTATGAAAAAAAACCTTATTTATTATAAACAATTTGTATATTAAATATATTAAATATTATGGAACTAGAATATATCAAAAAGTTAGTTTTTTATACTGAATAAATATAATAAAAGTTAAGCAGTTATTTATATTTAGTTATTGTTTTAATTGGAAGGTAATAACGTACTAATATATGAAATACGCCAAATATATGATTTAAATTAACCTTAGTTAATATTAAGCATTGTCATTACAATATAAATAATTATTAATATTATTAAATAACAAATATTGAAAAATAATTTATGATTCTTCCTGTTCAAAGTGATTATAATATTTAGTAATTTATACATTGGAGTTAATAATTATAATAAAAGTAATATTTTCATTGAGACTAAAATAATTTTACTTAATTTACTTTAGTTATTATGACTATACTATATTGTTATAATTTATAAATAAATATCTTAAGTTTGAATTCAAATTTATCAAAAACAATATTATATTATCTAATAAAAGCGGTATAGGTATAGTATTTATAAAAAAAAAACCTATGATTGCACATTAAAACGTAAAAATATTAAATGGTTAAACATGAATAATTATGTTATTCTATAGTTTAAATTATCGACCAAACAAATTAATTATCGCATGATAGTTTTGTGTCATAATCAACTAATAAATATACGATACAGTGACGTTATTTTAATAATATTTAAGAATGAATAATCAAATAATCTATGACGTATTCAATAGAAATTGTGTAACACGGCGCATTGTATAGGCAAAAGTGCATCATGACTGTGTAGCAGAATAACATTTTAAAGACATAATATTATTAATAATATTAATTGATATTTTGAATTTATAATTGTTTCAAGGCCATTTTGTGTAAATGACACATTTTACGTAATCAACATGGCATCTACTAGACAGTAAACGTACATTATAATCGTTAATTGTGCTTGCTCTGGTATCGATATAATTAACTTACTTGTCATACCGAAGTTTTAAGTTTGTGAAATAAACGACATTAGTTTGCAGGAAAACCAAAGAATCCCGTGTATTAAGCAGCGCCAAATGCATTCATAATTTTCCAAGTAACAACATTTATACACAAATTCCTCTCACAAATCATAACGTAGATACTAGATAATACTATCTACATCGTGCGACATAATATGATTTAACCATCAAATGCATTGATAATAACAATACGTCGATATAAGCGATAATTATTATATTTTCGATATACAAATACGTTACCTACACATTTTAACAACAGTGACTTCTCGTCTTGTCGATTCATCAGTTTTAAAATATGTTATTAGTAATTCATATTTTTAAACTACAATAATTAATATCAAACAATAATTATAGTATTCATATGAGTATTGGATAAGATCAATTATGCGCTAAGTTTTAGTTTATCAGTCTTTTTTCTCTATCTTATTTCTATGATGATGATACTGTTTTTGATCTATTGTTATGTAAACATTGCAAGAACCGTTATTGTATGTACATAGAAGTAAAAAGAACATTAGTACCATGACGTGTATTCTTTGAAAAAACAAATTTTATGTGATAATAACATTTAAAAATATGTTTGATTAAAAAAATACACTTATATTCAAAACGCATTGAGTATACTTGACGTACAATATATTATTACTATTTACTTTTAAAATGGAAATGTAAGAGATAAACATCAATAGTGTTTCATGTGCATAGTATAATGTATATATATAATATATAAACATTATAATATAGTAAGGAAAAACGTTAAAGCATATTGGAAAATATAAGCGGGAGATTTAGATGGCATGTTGGGAAAGTAGTATTAATCGTGGTTTATGTGAATAAACTACTAATATTAAATTTTGAGGAAATCCTTCGGAATATTAGACTTTTTCTAAAAAAAAGTTTCACACAATTTGAATGAAATAAACAACTTTTTTTAGTATTGAATCTAATAACTCTTTTTATTCAAATAACGGTAATATTTAAAAAAAAAAAAAAAAAAAAACAGTATTAACGTCATCAACAATGGCTGATGGCATAATAATATTATGTATAAGTTTTAAACAAGATTCCAAAATAGCGTATAGTTTTATACGGTATACCTGCATATACATGATGTCAATACAGTATAGCTATTTACTCATATTAAACATAAATTGTTCTATACCTGATAGGATGTAATATATTATGTATACAACAATTTAAATATAAACGAACCAAAATTTAACAAATTTAATACTATTAATAGAATTGTTTTAAATAGCTAATAAACTTTGATTTAATGTTTTAGACTTTAGTTTCTTTAAAAAGAAGTACTGATTTTTTTATATAAAAATAAACTGTGTAGAAAAAAACGTAAAAAATCTTTTTTAAATATACTAAAATTACATTTCAAGGCACATTTTAAACTACTTTGAAATGTACCATATTTTTATTTTTATTTGCGTATACATAATTCATTAATTTCAGTGGCAGGGTAATGATTTTTTTTATAATTTTATATGAATTAAAAATATTATTTTAGGTTTTTATTTTACTTTTTGCTTTTTGAATTCCCTAAGTATATTCTTAACTTGTCAAACTGTTTTAAAAATAAAATGGTTAAGATAAACAGTTTTTAATATCATGTTTTTAAATGGCCATCTTCTGAAACGATTTTCTTTTACCATATTATAAATATTTTAATATTATATGTTGATTTAATAATAATTAAAACTGAATTAAAATGTTTACATAAATACAAAATATAATATAATATAACGTAAAATATAATATTTGTGTATTATTTGTTTATTTATTTATTTAAAACATTACGGCCAGAGCCCAATTGCATGTACATATATGTAGAATATTCTTCATGAAGCATGGTAAATGTAGATGTACTTTGTTGAGTGGACGTTAATCAATATATATTTTATTTTATAGATACAATATTGGAATAACTCATCAAATACCTAAATATATAAATATATATATTTTTTTTAATTACAGCTTTGATCGTTTAATAATAACGATTATTAAGTAGATATTTATTTTGATTATTTACACATATAATTTAGTTAAAAGATTTTATTGATATTATGCCCACAAAAACAAAAATAAATAACTATAATTTGTGTGTATATTGTACGTAGAATATATTACAATATTTAGAATTGTAGTTTAAATATTAATAGTAGTTGAGTGTTGTAAACTTTCAAGGACAAAAAATAGTAGTTAACTAATTTGTAGTATTATTTTTTTTTTTTCGGTATTCCAATATTATTTAAAAAAAATATCTGAATGTCATATTATGAGACTTAAGTGAATAAAAACTAAAACTGTGCGTAGTCTTCCAAATATTAAATTAACTGTATGAAATTCTTCATGAATAATATGTATTATCTATGGTAACTTGTATTTAGTATCCACTGGCCAATTATGTTACGGACCATTACATTTTTTGTGCCCTAACCATGACAGAATATGCCATGTCATTTTATTTCTATGGGAGTCACTTAAAAAGCCGAAGCATTCTATACTTGGGATAAATAACTGTTACACTGTCACCAACCTTTAACAATGGTAAGGCCCCGTAATTTGAATTTTCTAGAAATAAACATTTCCAAGTATATTTTATTGTTTTTTTATTATTAAACATATTATGTAAAAAAAATACCCAATATGTGTTAATTGTTTATGTATAATATTATATTTGTATACAGTTACCTTTATAATAATACAGTGTATATTAATAATAAAATGTATTGTTTCGAATAATGTATAGCCTTTATTTTTGAATGAAAAAAACTAATGCATTTCTAAAATATCATCTTTCATTTTGAATTTAAAAAATATTACATTCTATAATGATGATCTATATTGACGACATGATATAATTAATACAATAAAAAAATAATAATCATTGATCAGGTTTAATAATATTATGTCATAGTATGTGGACGTAACTTCCAATTATTAACTAACTAAATTTAAATACCTTTATTATTGTATGACTAGAGATATAAACTTGAAAATTTCTGAAAATTTTCAACTTTCTTTGATATTTTTAGTTTTAATGTATTTTTCTTAACTTAATTAATTTTTGAGGTTGTATGGTTGGTATCACTGTACCATAGCTGTTTATTTTGATGATTGTCATCTTATATATTTGAAAATAAGTATCTAATATAATATATATTTTTTAAGTTTGTTATATTAATTTGTACTTACATAGTAACAAGTTGTTATTACTTACTAGCAAGTACCAACTAACAAAATACTGTTAGATTTAAAACTGGTAATATATTGTGAGATATTTTATTATTTTCAAGTCTAAGCATATTAAAATACTTTATAAAATGTCTGTTTCATTTTTATTTACATTGTAACAAGGATAACACCAGTCAAACAGAACACTTATAATAAAAAAAATTATAGTTTGGATAAAATTGTGGAAGTGACTAAAACAATAAATTAAAAAAATAAATTGTAACTAAATCGATTAAACGCTCAACATTTATACTCAAGGAAAAATACAACATTTTTAATAAAGAGAAAAAATTCACATTTACTACAGAGTTAAATATTATATATTGATATAGATATACATAGTATATATTTAATTATTTATATTTTGAATTTACTATATTATGTTCAGTATAATAATACCAAAATAATTTTAAAATGGGTATTAATGGTAATACAATTACATAGAAATATAATTATGAATATATGAATAATAATATAATTATTACTATAACAATATAATATCAATAGATTTATTTGATAAGAAATTAATATGATAAATTATACAATTTTCATGAAAATTTACATCACTATGTATGACAAACTACGACTGGGTGATATACATTTTGAATTTACCATTAACACATTATTTAAAATTTACTAGATACTAATGATAAAGAAAACAATCTAAGGTTTATATATGTATACGATACGTAGGTATTACACAGTTAGTTATAAGCAAATACATTACTATGAACTCATTTGAAGTGAGACTTATAATTAACATGTTTTTATAATAAAAACCGTTTAAGTCACCCCAGTGAATAGGCATTTTGCTATACATTTCGAGTGTTCATCGCTATTGAGTAGATCTCCATCTAACGAAACTATATTACGGATGATATTATGTTACATTTGAATTCAATGATAAGTCATCGTATACGAAAAACGCTTTCCAGTGGAGACGTCAGCCTCTGTTTCCAAGTATATTATATTACTATTAGTAATTTATTTTTTATTATTAATGTGGTTGGTAAAACATATTTTTACCTTAATAAAGCATAATATTATGTATTTATGTGTATATTTAATCATCAGGAGTTATAATATTAGGTACCTACCTATGTCATATTATATACTAGGTATTGATATAATTAACCAAATGTAAAATATACCAAACGACCGAATGATGTTGTGAATAAGTACATATAGCTTGAAATTAGTCTGAATATTTTGAAAGTTTCATTACGTATGAAAAATAATAATATATGATGACAAAAAGTTTCAAATATCTATGAGATTTTGTATTTTTGAAGAACTGCAACTAAAATTGCATAATTTATTAATTGCAAATTAACTAAAACCTAGTTTGCCAAATGCTTTTTTTAGTTTTCAAAAACAAATTGTGACATGTATTTTTGAAATGTTTTAATTAGGCATTTCGACATAAAAAAAATAAAAATTTTATTAACTTAAAATGAAAAAAAATCAAAATCGGAATTTCAACTGTCGTAATTGTAAAATATTTACGTTCAAAAAGAGTAAATACATTTTGAAATATATATAACGCCTATAGGCCATAAATATAAAATATTGTTATAAATATTTGATCAAAATGTCAAATCTCTACGGTTATTAATTTTGAATTACAACAAAAAAATTGATTTTGTGAAAAACAGGGTATATTTTCATTATTTCGTATTTTGTTTTACCATTCACCTAATATAGTAACAACTATATAATTTTCTAACAGAAAATACCGTAAAAAATAGAAATTTAAGCATCTATAGCTGACCTTAATGGAGATAGACGTAAAAATAAATTATGTAATAACATTATGTAACATTATTATTTTTTTGGAAAAACATAAAAAATAATTATCATTGTAAACAAAGTAGATACATTCATCGGAGCACACACAATCTAAAATTCTTCTGCCCAATATGTATAATTCCATAAAATACCAGATTTTTTTTTTGTAATACTCGTAATTGTAAGCCATTATTCTGTTTTCTTATTATAATGTTCATTTGTTATTTATTTTAAGCTGATTATTTAACAGAGTTCTTGACATTTTTATTATCCATTAAGATTTTTATGATTGTGTTTAAATAAATGAAAGCCTAAAATACTACTATAATTGTTATTATGAATTATTGTCTATTGATTGGATTGTCACTACTTTGAGTAAACCTAGAAGTTGTTGTCGTTCAACATAAAACGGTGGATGTGAGATTATTGTGTTAGACATTATAATTCAATTTTAAAAAGCAACGTTCTATCCATCACTAATAAAAAACAATTTTAAGTAGAGATATGTAACAGGCACAGCAATAATTTATTAATTCAAAATGTTCAATTAATCTATTTTATAAGAGAATAACACGTGTTATGGAGCTATATTAATTTCAAGCTAAGATATTTAATCAATTTAATATAAATCCTATAGTTAACATTATACATTTATATATATTTCAACGTGATAACGTGATGTTATAGTGCTCGATTAGGATCTCTAGGTTTTTCTGAAATACTAAATATTAATCAAAAAAATTAACTTAACCTATTTTAACAGCTTATTTATAATATAGTTGAGACACAGTAATTATACAATATGTACCTATATACGATATTTACGATGGTGAGGAATGGTAATAAAAAACGATCATTTTAAAAGTTTAATTAGTTAAAATATTATCATTGGGTAATGACATTATTTTGATTGATGGCTATTTCTGAAATATGTAAAATAATTTATTAAACCATAAAAAATGTGTTTAGTCGTTCAAGAGTACCTACTTGAAAAAAAAATAGTTAATCCTTTATACACAATAACAACTGAATAAATCACAAAATATTTGCTTCACTAATTTAAGTCATTTTAACAAATGGTTATTACAAAAACCTGCTGGTAGCAGCAAAGTCAGTCATTATGAGTTATTTATCATATAAATGGGAGTCAAATAATAAATTACTATTATATTTTATACATATATATAGTATTATATTATACACATACATTAACTTGTAAGTGTTGTTGAATAATGGTTCGAGATGTGTTGCTGTGCAAATTGTATAAGGTGTTACTCGTTGATTTTTTTTCTTATTTTTGTAATGAAATTTCATCTCCTAGTTTAATAAACAGGCAACAGCATATCACGTAAAAAGTTCTGTTTACCGCCGACCAGTCACGTCTCAAAACGTAACGTTAACGGTGAAAGATCTAATTGAATTTATCAAACATTAGGATATATCCTTTCTAGAGTCTCAGAAGAATAAAGAGGTTAATTGACACGGTTAAAGGTAGATGAATCCGTGATCGGAATTTTGTTGTAGTGAAAGATCGTTGTCTTTTCTACAGTAGGGATGATAGAATGAATACTATAATATACTTCTATTTTACCAAAAAATATATAATCGTATAATTTATAATAATAAAATAATGTGACGAGTCTATTTATGTGAATTTATGTTTTCATTATAATTCATAGTAAATATTCTCATGATATTTAATATGACGTGTGATAAATTAACCCTGGTAAATAATATATTGTAATCAGTGAATAATTAATTAACCTATATTATGTACCTAATATAACAAATAAATGAAAATATTGCTGGTTTTTAAATTTTAAATACCTAATATTGAAAGTCAAACGTCCCTATAATAATTATTATTGATATTTTAATCATATTAATTTGACTGGTTTAACAATTTCTTAATAATGATGTGTGTATAATACACGTATTCTTTAAATATCTTAGGTACTATTTATCGTGCAAACTGCTAATGTTCACTATAACTTACTTGATAAATTCACTTATTCGATGATACTTTTATATTTTTATAATCGATTATAATTATTATTTTTGGGGTTGAGATATAAATACGCTATTAGGACAAAATATCCCGTACTAAAATATCCTAGTCATAATATCCGACGGATAAAAATATAAAATATCCAGGGATAGAATAACCAATGTGTAAAACAAAATATTCAAGTAAAAAAAAATATTTCAAAACGTGTTTAGAAAGAAAATATTACATTATTTCTTTAATTAGATTCTTTTAGAACTATACAAAGACCAACAATAATTAGATATTTTTTAATTGCAGTAGCAAATATGAAACGATACCTAATTATCTCTTTTAAACAGTATTTGTCCTATATGATTATTAATACATTTTTTCTTATATAATCATATTTTTATACTATAAATATTTTTAATTATTTTTATTTTGAACTGACTATATCTATTTGAATATTATATTTTTATAACTGACACATGCCACTACGATTTAGTGTAACACTAACTGAAGATATAATTATCAATTTATAAATCTTTTTAGGCAACATATTATTATTATTATTATTTTATAGTTATATAATATGATTAAATATTTTTAAAATGCGATTTAAAAATTAACAATGTATCTTATTGAAAAAAAAAAAGTAACTTTTGTTTACTTGGATATTTTGACTTGGATGTTTTAGTACAGTATATTTAGTACTAGATTCATTTATGCGGCCTTTAATACTATGAATAAATCATATACGAATGCGTTAAACGTATTATTAATCATTAATTATAAACTACCAATACATTTTTAATAGATTATCAATAGAACATGTTTAAAATTGATGCGTTTGCGTAAGTGTTCTGATACCACTATACTAGCAATAATACTTACGACCAACATCATAGTGTAATCGATTACTTTCCTCATCGGAGTAAATCTTAAAATAGTAAAATATATTTTTAAAAATGTTCTTTGAAAACTAACCTACAATGTAAGTATACAAAATATAATAATAAATTACCTTTACTTTAAACAAAAAAAATGCATTTATAGCCAAACACAAATAAAAACAAATATACAAAATCAATTAATATTTCTGCGGTTGCCTATCGTAGATGTATGATACCAATAATAATATATTTATCTCAAAATATTTGTTGTTTGTTTGAAGGAAAACTATTACTTTCGTACAGTCGGTTTAGAACACCTTTTATATTCGTCCGGACCCATGTCGTTACAATAAATTTCATTTCACCAGAAACGTATACCTATCCGGCCGCCGTTAGGCCCGTCATTGTTTCTATTTATCCTAACTCTCTTTACAATAATAATTCACAATCTACTTTACTACGGATCGCAGTCGACTTTATATTTTACTACAGAATCTCTGCGGCTCTCTAAAAATTTGTTTATCTGCAGATTTTGACGTGCTCATCACGTGCACAACATAAGTACAAAAACACTAATATAATATGCATTTTTTCTTATACCTACGTATATTAAGTGTAATCGATTTCTGAATATTAATTTCTTCAAAAATAGAATAAGTCATAATAATATATATTTAATCACAATAATTATAGGTATGGGTATCATTGTATTAACTATATATAGCTATCCAACAATTTATCATTTTAAGTTTATTTGATTTTGACTGACATAGTTTAATATCATGTGTATATATTTATCTGTATACATGTCATAATAAAGATAATATATCGGTCACACATATTTATCAGGTAGCCAAAAGGTTGATGTTTTTATTTCCATAACATATTTTGCGACAATGGATCACGATATTTACGCATACATTGATTGATGGTCTTTTGAATTCAAATATTATTTTCTTTGATAGTTTTTCAACATATTTGATGAAAAAGCGCTTCCAAAATCATTAACGTTATCAACCACGTATTTCATTCCAATTTTTCTCAAAATTGTTAAGCTTTGGCAAGCATTTAAACTATTAAAGGTTAATATGAATTTTTATTTTCAATTTTATAATTTCTATAATTTGTTTTACATCTCATTTTTCTTATAATATTATAACTATTTGGAGTGACACGTAATAAAATCAATAAAGTTTACTTTTAGTTTTTTGTTTGTTGTCTTTTTTAAAAATAATAAACACCTTATAAGAATGACATACGAAGCATTTCATTTTATGGTTGCGTAACTAACTGTCCAACAGTTTATGCTTAGCGTTTAACGAATAGAAAAACTTTTTATAATTTACAATATTAATTTATATTATTTTGTTTTTGGTTTTCAGGTAATATTATAGCAGAAAATGTAATCATTGAAACAAGTAATGTGTTGACTTATATTTTGTAAAAAAGTTTATTTTAATATTATTTTAAAGTTTAAGTGATATAAATAAGATATTAACTAACTGCCTCTAAACTAAGATGTATGCGTCAGTCATACCTATTGGTTTTACAATATTTGTTTTTTTGTTTTATTTTGTATATCTGATCATTTATTTTGGTTGGAGCGGAGTACTCTAAGAGTTTTTGCTTTTAGTACATTCATAGATAGGGAGTCGAGTTTAGATGTATATTTAAAACGTAATGTACTACAATTTTCTCAATATACTTTCCTAGAGTATGAGAAAACAAGTACTGACAGGTTTCAACTATAAAATATATCCGAAGATTTATTATTTTCTTAAAACGTGATTTTGACTCAGCTTTTTTAAACAATATTTTTTGTATTTATTGCTTATTTAAATGTCGTCCAATACACCACTGCTAGTATTTTCATTGATCGATTGATTTTTGTACTAAATATCTGTTTAGGTAATGTATCTTATGATTGAAAAAAATAATTTACATTGAAATACAGTTAGAAATAAAATTCACATTAATATATAAAAATTAATTAAAGAGCACATTTAGTATCTATTTTAAACCATTTGTTATAAGTTTTCTAAACGAGCAATTTATAATTATATGTGACAGCCTAAGTAAAGGCCTTGGGAATGCCTGACCAAGAAGTACTGTAGTTTATGAGAAGTTCTGTTTAGATATATATTCTCAAGGGATATTCAAAACCTCAAAATCATATTATACCATTGTAAATACAGTAAATTATACTTCATAATTATACCTGTCCTACATTATTAACAACAATAATATTGTTTCATGAATCATGAATGTTTTGTCAACAAAAAAATCAAAAACAAGATTAAATCATTTTTGCATACCTATAATATCTAATATAATCTACTGCACAGAGATTCATTTGTAGACCTTTATACACGTGAGATGTATGTAAGTCATCAATGTTTGCTGCGGATAAATCATTTTTAATTCAAAACTTCAAAAACCATTTGTTGGATTTTAAAATATACATTATCCGCAAAAGCCACTGTACCGTTTCTATGGTGACTATTCGCGTCTGTATCGATTTTATGTTGATTAAATGTGTAACTGTGTTCATTAAAATCCAACAACAAAAAAAATCACAATGACAGATGGCTAAAAGAAAAGTTTTTCGCAGCGTTCGTCAAAAAAAATGCATCGATGCACGTTATTTTTTTTGTGGGTAAGAATATTATGCAATAACGCGGCTATTGATGAGATGATCGTTGCACTGACCAACGAGAAATTCGACTTAACTCAATGTTCATAACGGCATTGAATTCACCTAATGTAATAACCAATGACGGTAGTTTTATCGATGAAAACAAGGACACACTTACATTGAATTGCAAAAGTACAAAATATGTACATTATTATAATATATAAATTGCGTGGACTGTTTGCATAGGTACCTACTTAGACAATTTAAACAAAAAATATGCCTGCATAATTCAAAATTAACACTGTCATAGATCTTTTTTTTTTTTTTGTAAGATGACACATATTATCATTATTTTAATCACAGAATATACTGTTACATAAATTAATCTGTTGATTGTGTCAACACACATCACCTAACTATCATGGATATATAATAACATTGATATATACAGATTAGAAAAGGGCACAAATATAATTTTTGTACTTACTATACAGTAGAGCTAAGAAATAGTTAAATAAGGTAAATTTATTTTACTTAAAATACTAAAAAGTACTTAAGGGAACAAATAAATTGGACTTTTTTTCATACCTACATCAAAAGAAGACTATTTTTTTTAAATTGGGTTTATAAACGTATTAATTATTGATACATAATATATAATATACAATACATCAATATTCAATACAACGCGTTTTAAGAATTTTAGGTTTCCCTTCACAAATATATTATTATGCATTATGTAAATATAATCAGTGCTAGCCCCGGGGATGTACGAACAGTGCCTGGGTTCCGTGTTTTAATGGGACCCCACCGCATAATTATTCATATATTACATTGAAAAAATGAATGATTATATATTAATAATTATTTATACTGCTGTGAAGTCAAAATATGAATGTAATTTTATTACAGTGAAAATATATGGAATTAAAATCTACATTATTATTTTTGAAAACCATAATCATACAATTGTAAATTGATTTAAAAATATCTATTTATTTACCATTGAAATATTCAGTAACTTAAATTGTTTGACAATCGAAATAACTCTTTCCAACAAGAGTTTCACGCATACGAATGATGATTTTCTCGGTTGTGAAGCAGAATAACCCCTCTCATGTACCCGTCTTTTAGTATGTACGACGAGAGCACAAAAACATCCCGTTATGCATATGTCCAGACGGCACTGTACATTATAATATTATAATTAAGACAAGTAACTTCATGCCCTAAAAAACCTTAAAATATGCATTTAGTTAAGCCCAAAAAATCACTAATCATTCCCTTAAATTATACACAGTCACTTAAATATGTTCTTAAAATATGCATCAAACACCAAAAAATTTGTATACGATATAAATTATATAACAGTTTTTGTTATTAAAATTGAAAATTGTTGTTACTAAAAACTTAACATGTTAAATCTTTACTTATGTTTGGGAAGATTAGAATGAACAGCAATAAAGTAACCTTTGATCATAATGATTAAAGAATATAACATTGACCAAAATGATACAGTGACACTGATTGATTTAAGTATCCAGCAACCTATATAAGTACCCTGTTCAAAATAGGTATGGAGTCTGCGTGTTGATAAAATAATTTCAGCCGATCATAATCTCAACTATAAATGTTTATAAGTAGAAAAAAATTAAAAGTGTATGCACTTAAAATGTGAGTATAACAAAATATGCAAAATAAAAAATTCTACTGACTCGTATTACGACAAATGTTTATAATACATTTCACTAATACACTGAGGCGTGTTTTTATTGAATATTAGAAAACATTCAAACTCCTATGAGGTCATAGCCTTAATATCATCATCATCGCAATCGCTACAAAATTACGTGACACTGTATAGCTGATATCTAGTGGGGAAAATTCATGGGATGCTGTACATGGTTGGGAGGACATCACGTTTCGTTCTGCGCACTCCTCTATAAACTCTCACTGGACGTCGCCTGGACAACAACTGCGCAGAGTACATAATATAACAATAGTAGCCTTTTAAAAACAACTATTTAAATATTAATTTTAATTTAAAAAACACAATTATACTCATTCAAATTTTTTTTATTTTTGTTTTCGAATTTATAATAAAATGTAAATATCAATTTCCCATGCTACAGATGCGGTAAAAGCGGCTTGTTTACCGATAAGCACGTGTATCGCCGGAGCAAACACGTTATAGGTTCAATGTTGTTATAAAATATGCACGTATGTACAAAATTCACGATCGATTGACATAACATACGAAAGATTCGTACACGGATAAATCACTTAAGCGCCCTCGGTGCTATACATATTATATATTTATAAAAGCTACTACGGCTTTTGTCATGTCTGACATCTATACGTTTTAAAATACATAATAATATATTATACGTAAATCGTAAATAGGTTGTGTTGGAAAAATATAAGTTCTGATTTTGTATAGACTCATGTGTACTCAGCTGTATTTTACAGTGGAAAAAACACTAAGCACATTTATCTGCGCTAATCACGCATTAATTATTAATAATCATAATATACTTCATCGGTTTACCAAATACTTCTACTGAAAAAACAACAATTTCTGTTAGATAATAATTTTTTTTCATGGAACTAAACTATTGGATATGTTTTAAGATTTCAAAATTATTGAAAATAGTGCAGGTATATGGATTTCGGTGATGCGATCGTTACACCCATTGACAGTAAGTTATGCTTTTTATTATTATTCGATTTTATTGGATCGTGTATAACGATATAATATTTTTGGTACCCAATAGTTTTTACAGTTCATTGGATAAATAATACTATTATTATGCGAATATGTGATTAATTTGTATGGTTTGAAGTACCATCAAATATGATGAATATGCGTTTATATTCATTCAAATATAATATTTACTATTTTTTTATTCAAGAATCTTTATCGTTAATATATATCTTGTGATTATTATGCTATAATATTATGTGTTTTTCTATAAACTTTTTAATTTCCTTAAGTGTATTTAAACATTAAAAAGCATATACGTAAATTAAAAATTTAGTATGCTATTATGCGTAATATTCTAATATTATTTTGGCGGTTGAGAAGTTTATGGTATCATTCATCGGGAGAGAGAGTTTTCATTTTGAAAATGTATCGTTGTTTACGATGCACTGAGTGTTAATATATACATATATATATATGTATACAATTATGTTTTTAATTAAAAAAAAAACTTTGTTGATTAAGTCAATTTCGGTCAAATTACCTGGCTATAAATTATTTCTATACACACATAATATTTATGTTTTCATAATAATAATAATAATAATACTAAATTATTTGACTCTTCATACACGTGACTTATTGTAATATTTTAATAAGTTAATTAAATAATAATAATATGTACATATAAATACATTTACAGAATATTATAATATATGTATATGTAGACATATAGGTACAAAATAACTTAACAAACGCGTTTCCTTTGAGGGAAAAACTAATAACAAATTCGATCTGAAAATACTTGGAATACTTGAAATATTGAAACAGAACAAACCGATTATATCCATATGGTCCAAATATAAACGTTATTTGTAAAGTTTAATGTTTGACCGCGTCCGAAAAATGTTAGTGAAATACACCAATAATGGTCCTACTGAAACCTTCACTTGGTTCGAAAATCACCGACTACCGTATGCCGAGAAACGCCGAAATAACCCGAACACGCGTTTAATTTGTGTAGTTACTTGTTAAATTTCCTCGTATGTGTGGCCATAGGTTTATATCGAACCCATTTATACGGAATAATCAGATCTTATAGTATTATTATGTTAAAGGTAATATTTTTGTTGTCTTTCGCTAGGAAGTTCGTCCTTACTAAATTAAAGATAACTAAACTTTCTGCAAAAAAGAATGCTAATCGTCATAGTTATTGGATTTTAAACCAACTTTTAATTTTTACAAAACTAAACGATTTTACTTTTAGAATAGGAATTAAAAACAGCACCTAGATTATTATCGACAATAATTGAAAACGCTTTTTAATCAGAATATTTGTTTCAATAAAATATTAGAGAGTACCTATACGTAGATTTTTTTTTTTTTTACAACACGCATTGTTTTATAAGTGCAGTTTTCATGTTTAATGACAGGTAAATCAACAACAACTTACTAATGACACGATTAGTATCGCGTGCGTGTCTCGTTAAAAGGAGCACTACGTAGTCCGTACTCGTATTAATCATTGTCTCTTATTTATATCTGTTCATCGAGACCATCACGACACGGCACCCGACGACCAGTAAACTATAAATAGAAGTGTGCGCACATTTCACACCGAAAATACGTGTGGCGACCGATGGTGGTGTGGTGTTAAGATAATATTATTATTTATTATAATGTGTTTTGAATATTCAGCACGAATGACTTAGCGGTTTGAAACGTGTGCAGTTTACGTACGTTTACCCACCCACACTATATTATGTCCATTCGGAATCGCTGACTTGACTTCAGCGGGAGTTTTGCAATTACGCCAACAGTTTACATTTATCTTGCGCGTGGCACATATTATTATACAGTTTTAGACTTTGGTCGGTACCAACCCGCGAAAAGTTGAGTGCCACTCGCATCAACACTACCTACGTAACAGCTACAGCCGCCGCGGTGTTTGACTCAAAAACGTATTCCCGATTGTTTAAGTTTTGACTACTTGAGGAATAATTTGTGTTGGCCACTGAACAATTATTAATCATGCTGGTTACGAGGCGAGGCGAGGGTGAGAACACTACGGGGTGGGTGGCGTAGTTGATGTAAAAATGAAAAGAAAAATAAGGCAACAGACAGCGAAACTTTTTCGAAATAATTATTGCGAAATTAACAATGACTTACAGACGACGTGTTTTCGGAGCGCCCACGGTGAATACTTAACCCTATTTACCGACTACGCCCTCCCGAAAAAATGGCAGCATCGACGTGCCCTTGCTGGTTGGCTGAATGAGATAACGATCGCTATCGACCTTCCGTCGAACAGAAACGAAATTGTAGAATATCGACACCACTATTGCGCGAAAAATGTACTCGCTCAGTATTCCATTGCTCTACGGTGTTGAAGTCAATATATATTATACCTTAACTTTATTTTCGCGGTTGTTTTTATCGAGTTCGATGAAAGTTTAACAAGTTTTTAAACATTTTTTATAATATAACGAACGAGTTTATTGATAAATCGGACGAATTTGTTGGAACACATCCACCAGACGTCATAAACTCTACGTATACCTAGGTACCGTGTGTCCGCGGAAACAGGGTACACTTTACCACTCATTCTCTGTATATATTTTTCAATTCTGTTATCAGAAAATTAAATTAGACTATTGTATCTTTAATTTCGATGACTTACAATTTTTTTTACTCACGTATTTTGTGCATGCACAACACAACTTCACTTTTTTTAAATTACAACCCCTATTTCGAATATCATTTTCAGATTTATGGACTTTTTTCATGTAATTTGGATCTAATAACTACTACTCTCAATCCAATATTAACTGAATGAGAGCTATTTAAAATTTTAAAAAACAAAAATTATTTTGTTGACATTTATTTTTATTTTTAATTTTTTAATTTTATTATTTTAAACTCTACTACACATTTTTTTATTAACAATTCAATTTACAAAAACCACAAACATAAATTACTCGATAAATTGTTCAAAAGTTTATAATTGATTAAGTCGATTTGAAGCATGCGTTCTAAATAATGGAGGGACTTTCGAACAATTTATCGAGTAACTTATGTTTGCGATTTTTGTAAATTGAATTGTAAATAAAAAATGTGTAGTAGAGTTTAAAATAATAAAATTAAAATTAAAAAATAAATGTCTACAAAATAGTTTTTTGTTTAAATTTTTTTTTTAAATTTTAAATAACTCTCATTCTTTCAATATTGGATTAATAGTAGTAGTTGTTAGGTCAAAATTATAAGAAAAAAATCCATTAATCCAAAAATGATATTCAAAATAGGGGTTGCGGTTTAAAAAAAAGTGATGTTGTGTTGCGCATGTGCAAAATACGTGAGTAAAAAAAATTGTAATTCATCGAAATTAAAGATCCAATTATCTATTTTAATGTCCCGAAAACAGAATATATACAGGGTAATGAGTGGTAAAGTGTACCCTGTTACCGTGGACCTATACGGTATATTATGGCCTGTAGTTCTAAACCATACTCGTTCGTTATTACCGGGGCCCTGGATTCAAAGGCAAAAAGCCTTTTTTGAATTTGGTTCTCTAAATCACTGCTTTTCTAGCACTAAATTTGTTTCAAACATTCGCCAACAATATAAAAAATAATTATATTCAACATATTATGCATTTGTTGAACTTTTTTGATATGATATTTATACCTACACATTTTTGCGTTTTATAAAGAATTTATTTTTTGCATTAATAGAAATAATATTGATGTTTTATTTAGTATATAAGAAAAAGATAATAATTTAAATTAGTGCACATGAATCGACATCAAAAACAAGACAATCATCAGACATTATCTGCTATTGACAACCTACATTGTCCAATGACCATTAAATGTTGTACTATCGTGTCATTTGCGATTAACAATCAATAAATAGAACGCTGTATATTAACCGTATGAAATAAACATATGATTTTTTTTTAATTTTTAATTTTTTAGGGTATTTGCTGTTCAATTCCTCAAATGTTTGAGAATATTATTATACTTTACTATATTGTTTTATGTATATTTAAATGAACTAAAATAAATTGAAGTTTATTTGCCAAAAAAATTGTATTAATGATGATCATTCGTGATTCTGGCCCAACTTGTAGACTTTCAACCGAATTAGAGTTGATTGGTCAATTTCAAGGAATCGTAAAAACAATAATATAAAGAAAACTAGATGACCATAGTTATTCACAAAAAATTTTTATCTAACAATTCATAATATTATAGCCTATTTATTATGTTTAACCGATACTTAAAATATTGCTTAGTGTATTAATCAATCCTATCACGAGATTTCGACTTTTGAGGTACAATAAGTGGGAAACATCAAATAGTTTTCAATGAACCATACCATTATATTTCAGTACAATATAATTTATTGTAGTTAGATCAAAGTGAAAATTAAATGAGATTCTGTTTTAAATTAATTATATAGTATAAGAATGATGATTTAGTATTTGGCTTAAACAATAATCACATAACTAAATGAACTATAATATGACATTATTTTGTTGAATACACGATGTATCATGTATAAATTATTCCAAGGAATGTTCAACGTTGCATTTTGCCAACGTTTTAATTTAATTTTAAGTTTGTACTTATACGCAGAATTCGAGTTATTATATATTTACTAAAACAAAAACCTATTTAAACATTATTTCTAATTTATGATATAACTGGTACTAAATTGTTGCCAGTCAGTATTTATCAATAACCGTTTTATAACTTTTACAAATATAAACTGACTATTCAATCTAGATAATTTTAAACATATTTAATATCCCAAGTAGAGTGACAAAGAAATACAATAACAGGGAAATAGGACAAAATCTATTAAGTTTTTTTGTTTGATCAAAAAATTAATAACCTTAGGAACTAGCATTTTTATCAAATAGTTTTAACAGAATTTTATAGAAATAATTTAATTTTTAAAATATTTTGTGTTACATAATATGTGATTTTAACATTTTATTATTTTTAATTTTTGTAAGTGTTGATAAATAATTTTATAATTAGTTGAAAATCTTGAGCATCCTTTATACGTTTACTTAGACCAATTTAAAAATACCAAAACTACATAATATGGGAAACAAATGTTTGGATATTTAAGTTTAAATTTAAACCAAAAATGGTTACTTAAATAAAAAATAGCGTTTTCACTTATTAGGTTGGAATTCATAAAAATATTATTTGCAGGGATTTCAAAATTTTTGCCATTCCAAATATTATTGTTTACTTTAATGATATTTTTAAAAATATTTAAATTAATATTAAGTTATTTATACAAAATACCACATTAGCACAAACCTACCTACTCTAGTCTAACTTATATTGGTATTGAAGCCAATACTATAACTAGTAATGTAATATAATATGCAAGAATATTATTATTACAATTATTATTATACTATACAATTGATTTGTTGTTGGAGTTCAACCACATACCGTGTTGTTAATAGAAAAATAAATTATAACAGTAAAATATAGACATAATATGATAAATATATAATCTTTAGAAATATTCAAATATAAACAGTTTATCTCTGCTCATAATTATTTTTATAATTATTTGTGATTGAATTCAAATTAAACACATTATGCATTATTTATTATGGTGACTTACTCAATGACGAGGTAAACTCAACAAACTATACAACAGACTGGCTCCCCCAGAGCTTTTTTTTTTAATATTATCATGTAATTTTTCCTATTTTTCTTGAATTGTATTTATTTTAAAATGGTTAAATTTAATGGTATTTTCATTTGAATTTTTACGGTGGAAGATTGATTTAACAATAGATATTATGTCAAACACTGAAATCGTGAACACACAAATCGAATATACAAAAAAAGAAATCATTTAAGATGATAATGAAAACTACGTGCTGATCTTAATAAAATGAAAAAAAATTTCTTATCAACTTACCGCATTAAAATATACAATGATTAGTTGTAATCATCCAAACCTTCCAATCGATAGTTGTACAATTTGTAATTACCCTAATATTTACAGATTTAAGAAAGAGATTAGTAAAGGATAACTATAATATGTTTCAGTTGAATTTTAAACATTATGGTGGATTACTGGTGTTATGAATACTTTTTAGATTGGATATGGAAGTTTTTTGGTAACTGTGAAGTTTTTTGAACAGTTTAAAATAAGTTCTTTTGGATTCCCCTAAAAAATGTCTGCGTATTTTATTGTTTTTCTTTTCTCTACCTCTTTTAGTTTCTTTCAAACTATAAATAAAAAAACAAATTAAAGAGCTAGAAGTTCATCTATAATTAATGGCTTTCTCAAATATTTTCAAAATATTATACCTATACTAAAAAAAAAAAAAAAAAAAAAAACAATATACCAAAGCCTGCGTGTTGTTTATGAACATTGTGAAATTCAAAAAAAAAAATATATTACAGAGTAATGTGCAATTTATTTCAGTTAACATGTACACAATTAAACAAAATGTATCAATGATATTATTAAAATATGTTAAGACGAATAATCAGTATTTAGGTTTTGGATCCTTAGTTGGTTTCAATAACCTCGTGGCAAGTTACGGAATAAAAGAATGGATCTGCCATTGCATTCAAAAAAGATTAAATTGAGTAAAACAAGCTTATTGAAATCTGTTGAATACCACTAAAGAATATCATTATTTTATGTCATATTTATCGTAGCCTTGATTACGAATTTATATATTACAGGTACGTGACACTAGTTTGAACTTTTTAGTAAAGTTTATCCCACCAAAAAAAAAAAAGTGTTTACTGAAAAACACAATTATTTTAATACAATAAATATAGCCATTGCTGCATTATTCAATAGATCTAAAATTATATATTTTATTTATTAGTTTTTTATTTAGTCATCAAATAGTTAGACTCGTATAATATTATCTTGGTCTAGTAGTGTTTACAACGGTGTATTTATATCATAAATGTTTTTAGACAATTTTCTTACCTTATTTTCTTCCCATATAGTGAAATCCAATAATATCAAATTACTTTAGAGTTATCTCAAGGTTTATATTTTGTCTTTAGTAGGTTAAAAAGAATGTTATTTTTGTAAGACATCTGGGCTTTGATGATTTATCTTTGATAAAAGGTGGTTTCATCAAAAGACTTTTTTTTTAATCTTTTTCCAATCACGGAAATACTACCAATGTAATTAATAAATAAAAATAAAATAATTTAAAAGTTTAATTTAAAGTTTATACCTAATATGATAACTTCATATAAATTTGGGTTTTACTTAATTTGTTGATATTAACAATATAAGTACTCATATTTTTTTAAGTACATTAATTGTTTGTATAGTCCTAATAAAGTTGAGAAATAAAACATTATAATATGAGTTAGGAACTTATTTGTTAAAAATTAACAATACTTAAAGTATGTATGTATAGTAGCTGGTAATAATGTATAACGAATGTTTTACGTACAAAATATTATTTTAAAATAGTATCATATAAAATACAATTTTTTTTTAAAGTATGCACTTATCAAATGATTTAACATTACCTATACTAGTCATTATTTTATTTAGTGCTATAGCTATAGTTAGTAATGCTGTTGTATAAGATAAATAGGTAATATTTGACTTGTAATACTATAGAATGGATCAGCTACATAATAATATGATAAAACCATTTTTTATTGCTAGTATAGGTAGTAGGTAATAATTAATAAAGTATTTAAGATATGCTAAAATATATATTAATAATAAATATCGTATTGTTATTTATTATTTAAAATACGTGTCTAGATTAATTAATTAATTTTATTTTAAATTATTTTTACAATATAATAATTCAACGTACATTTGTGTAAAAAATACTTAAAATATACCGGTTTTATACAAACTTAGTAACGCATTTGTACAGAAAAAATAATATGCACATACTAAAATATTGGACATTCTATATCATAATTATTATTATGAAAATTAAATAAAGTCTGTTTTAATAAAAACGTGTTGATTAATTAAAAAGTATTAATATTTTCTTAAAAAAAAATCTTGTAAAATTTCAAATTGAGATTGTTCATAGAATTTGGACAAATAATAGTTTATATAGAAAGCTACATTAAACATGTGAAACCCCCCAAAAAAAACACATCGTTACTAAACTGGATCAGGGCATAATAGGGTTCATAAAATTCTACCAGACTACAATGACAAATAAAGTCTGCCAAATCAAACCATATTTGTCATATAATATTATATTATATACAACAATGTCGAATTGACCAGATGAGGGGAAAAAGCAAACAATACACTGGTCAAAAATAAGGACGAACACAAATATCACCTACTTACATTCGATGAATAGTAAACCAAAACCCATACGTATACGAGCATAATATTGCGGAATCTCGACCATCTTAAAAGTACCTATAGAATGTATCAAACTTGTTAAATTTTCTAAAAGATAAAAAAATGTGCACTTACAGTAATATTATACACTTTCATTTGATGTATTTATGTAAATTTAACGTAACTTACTGCTGTAAACTTATGATTGTAGAACTTACTAATTGTTGTAGCTTCTTACGAACATAGGTAAAACAAATTGGCTTAATATATAATATAGATAATTTTTTAGTCTAGTACTTATCCTTTTGTAAATTTTAAAACACTACCTAATATATTAGTATTTATTAATTACAAGCTGTACTTCAACTGTCAAATCATTACAGCCTAGGGGGCTGTATATTGGAGGCTTCTAATATTAACTCTTTTTTTAATCCACGGATTGGTTTTCAATAAATTTTCTTTTCACAACAAATAATGTTTTCTCAATATTTCTCTGTCATTCGCTATGTCTTTGAACTCCTTGTAAGAAGAGACTCATGCATCCTGCATTATTTGGCTAATGTATTTCGTTCTAGGTATTCCTCTTGATCGTGTTCATTCAATTATTAAACTATGTAATTCATCCCCATGCCTCAACGTGTGGACTATCATATGCCATCTTATTCTCTTTAGAGCATCTATCAATGTACTTTTTTCTTCTATTGTCTTTAAGATGTCTTTAAGATGTCTTTAAGATGTCTTTAAGATGTCTTCATTTGTTCTTCTTTCAGTTCAACTTGTTCTCTGCATCTTTCTCTAACCCAACATTTATAGAACTTTTAACATATCTTTCACTTTTTATTTATTGTCCACGTTTCACTTCCGTATAAAACAACTCTCCAAACGTATGTTCTTATGAGGATTTTCTTAGTAACTATGCTCATATTTTTATAAATTAGTAATTTCTTCTTTTTAAGGAATATATTTTTTGCTTCAACTATTCTGCTTCTGATTTCTTTTCTACTTGGACAATTTCTTAATTTTCTAGCGTTATATTAATTATGGATGGTTTTTTTTTTTTTTTTTGTAGCTATTACTAGGGTTTTAGTCTTTGCTGCATTTATTTTCAGACTATTCTTTAAACGTGGTATTTATTACATTTAACGCTGTTTGTAAGTCTTCTTTAGATACTACGATGACGACAATATCATCAGCAAGCGAAGCATTGGTATAAGTATTCCTCCTATTTTTACTCAAATTTCTTTTCGAACTAACCAAAACTTTATATCGTTTATCGGTTTCTCAATAAATAAATTGAACAATGCAGGTGGCAGTGGGCACCCTTATCTTACACCTTTTTGAATTCTAGCGGTTGTTGGTACTGGATTTAAATTTTTTATGGCTTCGTAGTTTTCATAAATCATATAAAGAATACGCCTATCTTTAAAATTGATCTCTGTTTCTTCGAAAATTTTAAAGAGCCTAGTCTAATTTATGCTATCAAAAACTATTTCTAGGTTAACAAAAATCATATAACAGATTTTTTGTGTAGGTATCAATTTGCTTTTCAAGTATTATTCTCGGACCTAAAATAACTTCTCTGGTTCCTTTGTTCTTACGGAAACCATATTGAACGTTCGCTATCTTATATTCTATCCTCATAATTATACTTTTGCTTATAATTTTTGTTAGTAATTTAGCTGTATGTGATATCAAGCATAAGGTCTTTAAATGTTCACAATGGTTGGCTCTAGGTTTTTTTGGTGAGATAACTAATCTGCTGCGTCCAAAATCCCTAGAAATTTTCCCAGTCTAGTATATTTGACATAACAAATAACAATCCATACAAAGTATGGATGTTATTTCATCCCTTGCCTGTTGTAAAAGTTGTGTGACTAGTTCGTCTGGGCCATGAGCTTTGTTTTTCTTCATTGCATGAAGTGTTTCGATAAATTTTGATTTTAAAATTCCTGTATTTGCAGTTAAATCGGAGGCTCTATCGATTAGGTTTTCAACGAGTGAGTCGATGTTTTCTTCTTCTCCGTATAGTTCTTATATATATTGTTTCCATCTATTTGCTATTGCTATCTCGTCTATCAATAAATTTATCTTTATCTTTCATGTGCGTACATTGTGACTTCTTTTCATTGAAGTATCGTTTGATGAGTTTATATGATTTGTCCTGTTGATTCATTTCATCATATTATCTATTTCTTCATAATTCATTTCAACCCACACTTCTTTGGCATTTTTTGCTCCTCGGTTTATTTTATTTCTTAACGTTTTATACTGTCTTTTACTTTCTTCATCTGTTTTCTTTTTAAGAAATCTTCTGCTCTCTATATCTTGAACTATTTCCATTGTTATACACTCCCGTTTTGGTGATGGTTTTTCCCTAATTAATATTTATTCTGCAGTCTCGAAGATAGATTATTTTATCATTAAAATATTTAAGTCTAATAACTCAATAACAACTCGTTAAAATTTCGATTTAAATACCTACATAAAATCACAGAAAATAAAAAAAATTAGCCACTTTAACAATGCCATATCATCGGTAGGTACATGTCGCTAATACCGTGGTTCTAATTTGAAAACCAAAATGTATTGCTACGGAACACTGACGATATTTACTCGATTGCGCGGTCCTTAAATTGTAGGTACAGGTAAAAATGTCAAAAATCATAGTAATATAGAGAAATGCACCATGCACATTTAAGGATAAAACGGTGATGGTATCGTAGGCGCGTGCGTGAGGTGAATCGCGGTCGTACGCACAACAATACATTTAACGTTGTTATACGTTTACAGCTGACAAATCTGAGCAAATTATAATATCGTTTAGCCATTACAACACACGTCATATAGGTAGGTACCTACTCACCTATATATATAATATCATGTGCAGAGTTTAGCTCGGTAATTGCGCGCACGAATCGAGAACAATGTATACACACCGAGGGCGGCGGGTAGATACCTATATGTATATTGTTTCGACAATATTAGTAACGCGACCATGTAATTGCCGTCGGTTATTACGGTTGTTTCGGGGATGTACCTCCAGGAGCCAATTAATCTGGTCAGACCATCGATCAATTGGCCCGAGTTTAATTATTATTCATTCGAATGACACACGTGTACGACGGCGAAGCTAGCGATAGTGGCGCTAGAAAGTGATAAGAGAAAACGTCAACATGTCCGATTTCTATTAAATTTGGTTATCGTGGTTCCGCCGTTTGATACTATCGACGATATTAGTTGGTTATATAAATCCGCCGGTAAGAAAAAAAAATGCTATTATTGATAATTATCGGCAAACATCACGACGTTTTACGTGTTCAGAACATAATTATAATACGCGTGAAATATCACTGTAGCCTATATTACTATTACTATCATCGGAATCGTCGGAAACACAAAGGGTATCGATCTGTGTAATATCTATTTCATATATTATAATATTATTATTAATTGAAACTTGCAAGTACGTGGTTTCAACGCGAAATTCACTTTGACGAAGATTATAACATAGTAGGTAGTTATAGTTACGCCTCATCCCATTTTTAAAGAGTTTAATTAAAGCATATTATCAGATATTCGTCTATACTTATACGCTTGAGATAAACTCTGTAGATAGGTAGGTACTTATATAAACCAGTCGCATAGGTATGAGGTAGATACTAGTGAAGTAGTTATCATAGAGCATAGATAGGGAGATAGGGAACGTTTGGGAGAATGGACACAAAATGTGGTATTTTTGGACGAATGGTTATTAACTCTTAAAAAGATATATTGGTGAAGTAATACATTTTAGTATATTATAGTCAACATTAATGCATATAATGTCTCAATCAATAAAACGAAATTATATACAATTATTAAAAATGTTCAATTCAAAGTCACCAAGTTTTTACCTTACGTAGGTACAAATAATTCCACTCGCCCAAACGGTATAAATCAAAATGAATTCTTTCACCCAAACGACCAAGGCCCTGTCACAGGGACCAAGAGCTCAAGAAGCGCCACTGATATATGTGTATATTTTGAATTTCCATAAAGATAATATTAGCTAGGTACTGTAGGGAGCCTAGTTTATTTACTATTTACTATATTCTACTTATGTTGAAAACATTAATCTGATGATATAATAAAATTGTAGGTACAGAAGAAATTTAACTTTATTTACAGACAATATACTTTTCAATAATTTAATAGTTTCAGACGTTATCCGATTTTGTAATAAAGAATAAAGATATAATTTTTTTTTTCGAGGAATTATACCTATATTTTGCAGCTCTTTATTTTGTCATTATTTTAATGTTATAATAACTGTAGCGCTCACTCACAAAGTATATTTCAATATATCTTATTATTTCCATAAGAAAACTTTGTTGAAACTAAACTAAATGATTTCCATATTTTAATAACGGTTAACGTTGTAGTACCTACCTATACGAACTAATCGTATCCATAAATTAACTATAATATTGAGTGTTAATATTTTTAACACCCACAATAACTGTTCAGGTCTGTAACATAAATAATGTAAAAATGTTTTATGAATAATATTAGACAATTGTACGTCAGATTTAATATTATAATAAATCTATATATCCAACATGGAAAACCAAAATAATAATATATATTTGTGTGATTAGACTGTCTAGTTTATTGACGGTATTATCTAGTAAACACATTAATAATTATTATATTTAACGATGTATACCTATTGTGTATTCATCCGTCATATTATTATCATTAAAAAAATTACACACGTTATTAAACAATTAATATTATACGATTGTAAGTATATTATATTAACGTGAACCATATTTGTATATTATGAATTATATAAATTGATATGGAATTAAATTGTTTTAGGATAATATATTATTATTGTCAGACATTTAAGTTCCGAATAAAACAATAATAAATTCATGAGATAACTTTACCCTTGACATTACTAAAATATAACTTTTTTTTTAATGCACTGGGGCTTATTATTATTTAAACAACCCAAAGGTCTTTATAAATATGTATAACTGTTGTACATATTTTACATACTAGATATAAATTATAAATACTTTACACGTTGGTTGAGTCACTTTCAATGAAGTCACTCCTGCCTGCTTAATCTAATGTTTACACTATGTCGTATGGTTTCAGACGCTTAAGACGTCTGATGTCTTTGGAGGTATCTATTAATTGGATAGAAATTAAATACATGAAAATGTATATTATTATGTTCGTATAATATATTCGATTATTGTTAGTTTGGTACCTACAAAATTGATAATACATAGGAAATATATAAAATCAAACTACGTCGGATGAAATGGAAAACCCATTGTATTAGATACTACTATTATATTTTTTATAAAATGTATTTCATACCGAATACTCGATGTAAAATTATTTTTATTTTTATTCAACCTTGATTTCATGTTTTTAATTTAATGTTGAAGTAGGTACACCGAAGTGTACATTGATTTGACTATGGTTAGCTTTTTGTTTCTAATTAGTACACATAATTATGTTTTCATTAAAATTATAATCAACGTGAAATTGAAAAATAAGTAAGATAATAATATATTATTATTGTCTAACCGTTTTGATGGATCCTTATTATAATCGACAGTAAAAAACTTCAGCCTTTGTTTTATGCTCCATACCTAGTCTTTTATTGAGCAATGGGTACCAACATTAAAACATATTGCCGTTGAAAAAACACTCAGAATGTATTTTATGAACCAGCAATTTCATACATTGATGATAATAAATGTCTTAATAATCATTATTAAGCATCGTCGTATTCTATATATCACGTATCGTTTGGCGTGGATTTATACACGTCCCATTACGGTCTGTATCGGCTTATATTAATGGTGCCTTTTCGTTATGCTGGCGAGTCCACACTATCGCGTAGGTTTTAGACGGGCGGCAAAAATGTTACGTAAAGCGGCATTTATTTGAGTAGGGCAGACGTGTGTTTGACGTTCTGCCCAACTCTAATTTCTAAAATAAAGAAAAAATTACTCTAGCTGACCACGCGCTAAACCCAAACGGGTGGGGAAAACCATCTTAAACCAAGATTAAAATATAATATTATATAGATTTTATACGAAGCGTGGTTTGGCGTACAATGTTATAACATGTATACACGAGATATCGAGGCGATCAATTCAGTAATTAGGACTAGAGGAGATAGATAACTTTTTATCGTTAAACAATATTGTGCCAGCCCCTAGGCCGCTTATGCATTATATTAGATTTTCATGATTATGACGCTTCCATTTTAGAACCAAATGGGCGATGTCCCATCAGAATCTTTAATAACCGTTTAATCACACGTTGCAAGGGTACGAATAACGATTATTTTTAAGCCTTTAATGGTCTCCGCTGTCATCAACAACGAATATTTTGGTCTACACATTTCTGTATATTTAATAATAATAATATTATTATACGGAGTAGAGGCCGTACACTAACCTTCAGCAGCTATAAAAACACACAATACGGGCATTTGGTTTTCACCATCCTGTTTCTACCGTGAGTCTTGACAGAGATCAACAACTATTTAAACATCGACAGTCAAGTAGTCAGTAGGAACCGCCTGCAAGAGTGTTGCAACTGGAAACTGTGCTCGTTTCAGAAGCACCGGGAAAAAATGATGTGGCGCTTTCCTAAAAATGGAATTAAATTGTAGGTACCCTTGTACAAATACGGAATAGTCATATTTAATTAAAAATAGTTAAACTACCCTTGAATTATTCTTCAAAATGAATAAGTTTCAATACATAAAAATATTGTATTATTTTATTTTTACATTTCGTTCTCGACAAATATATTCATTTACCTACCTTATTTTAAATTAAAATCACTAAAAATACTGATTGTGGTCCAGTTGTTATAAATTGAACAAGCTGCGTTGCCTTGATAGAAATATGATATCTAGTGTAACGCATATGTAGACAAAATATTGTATCATACAAATAAAACGAATTGTTATTTATTATAATTATCGTATAAGCTCACAATTTTATTTATCCGTAATTTTTCTTCTACGCATCTTCTTTGTCGGTGAAATATAGTACCTACCTATGTTAAGTTTACATGTTAAAAAAAAATATTTTATGAATGCAAACTTTAAACATGCTTACATGTTTATTTTTATGTAATATTATGTACCATAATAATATGTAACGTAATTTCAAGTAGAAAAATATATTTTATATTTTTTTTTTAATAATTCAGTTCATATACTATACAATACACGAATACCCCACTGCAAGCATATATAACTATTATGTTTATTTTTTTTTTATTAAGTTTTATATAAAAGAGGTAATTTTAGAAACTTGAAAAAACGGAAAAGCTATAATAGTATTGATTTATATAGAAACAGGTTTTTTACTAAGAAATACTTTTTGAGATTTTCCCTACAACGTTTTTCAGCTACGTATGTTTTTATATTATACGAATATATAAATTTTTTCAGTATACCTACTTGTATTATAGCAAACTATTTGAACTCGACTTAAAAATATTTGTTAAGCATCATATATATTATGTTAGGTATAATATATTATTATCTCAATTAATAAAAGTTTAAAACTGTTCATAAGTGTTTTAAATATTTTATATCAAATTTTGATGAACGTAAAGTATTAAATGTATTATTTTAAATTAATAAGACTAAACTTAAATTTGTTTTTATTCAGATATACCCCCACGTATATTATAAACTATAAAGTGGAGAAATCTTGTTAATCAAATATATGAAACTCATAAATCGCATATCTTCTCCGTTTTCCATCGTAACCCAGCGTAAATTGTATTTATTAACTGACTTGTAATTTAATGTTTTCACGAAAGTACTTCTCACCTAGCTATTTCCGGTGATATAACAGGTCCATATTAAACTACCACCCATGTGGCTTGACCTACTTGTATCTAGTCAACTCAATTTGAATTTTGCTTTTAAATTGTTTAGTTACCATTTCTCTATTTTATTAAATATTTAAGATCATTATACCTACTGTAAAATATTATATTAAGAGTTAAATTATAAGTGATTTTGATACAGTTTTAATTAACAAAATGTTAAGCATTTAAATCAATAATATTTAAAATGTATTCTATGTAACTACTTACCACAATTAAAATAATTATGCTATACATTTAATTAAATTTATAAGTATAATTTGTATTGTCATAATTTACTCTGGTTCTGTACAGTTTTGGTAATTGTATTTATATAATACGTACAGTATAATTTTTTCATTCAAAAAATTAACGGAGAAATTTACCTACTTAAATTTAACCAGAAACGCCGGAAAGGATACTTGCCACATGGATTACATATTTACTTACTAACTACCTAGATTAGGCTGAATCTTTTTGGCAATGATCAGTTTTGTATGCGTCATTAAAACGAGAATATTATTATATTTAGACGAGTTTCATACTTTGTTTTATTAACTTGAACAACTTTCAACCTTCAAACGTAAGCGTATTATAACTTATAAGTGTATGCTAGTACCTACCTATATAATATAAATCATATGACAAAAAAATTGGAAAATAATACAGCTCAATAATATGAAATTATCTAAAACCACTTGGTAGTACCTATCTATATATTATTTTAAGTAGTATCTCAAATATAATATTTAAATGAAGAAAAAAAAATGTTAGAATTACAACTTGTTTATTATTTGTCGATAACAGCAACGTGGTGGAATTTGATGAATTGAATGAGTTGAAAAACTTTGTTAATTTTATTTTACGTGATAGGTGCATAATATGTAATATAATATTAAACTAAACTCTTAAGACACATTCAAACAATATTTCACAAAGAGATAATGTAATCATTTCAATAGTAGTTTGTTAACACTTCAACAGACCTAATATATCCTATCACATCACAACTAGCGTTATTATTTCATTGTTTTGAATCAGAAAACATTAATTTTGCCATCATATTGTGTGTTTTAAATTAAAATTATCGGTAATTTGACAAGAAGCAATAATAATCAGAACTTGTTAACTTATCATCACACTAGTAATTTTTGTCATCAGTCCCCACGTTGCATCAAATGTGGAGATAACCATCACACTTCTGACTGTACTAAATCATCGTCAGAACCCGCCAAGTGTGCCCTTGCTCGGTACCGCACACAGCCTCATACAAAGGATGTCCAGTGTTTAAAAAGCTAAATGAAAACCACAGAAAATCTCATAAACACAGACCTTATCGTCATCCGGCACTCAATCACACCATTCCGTCTATAAACAAATTTACCTTCAGTTCAAACCAGAAACAAAAACGTTCATAGGCCAATGTTACTGCCAACACTTTACACTCAACAGATTCGCCCGAAAGCCTAATCTACAAATTTTTTGAGGACTTTAGAGCCATAATTAACTCCTTATTATTTCTTCTAACCATAGTTGTCAATCATTTATTCCCATCATATTTTCCTGTACCTTCTCCTGAAAATGATTGTAAAACTTTTATTTATTTACTATGTTATATTATGTACAGTAATTGTCAAACTATAATAGTTTTTACTGATAGCCCTGAATAAAAATTTTTAAAAAAAAGTGAGCATTTGTATGACACGAAATTTGGATATAAATGAAGAAAAATGTATTTTGGTTTACAGTTATACGTATACCTTGTATACGGAAAATCTTTTAAAACTAAGATAGTTTCTTAATACAGAAAAGAAAAATATGTTCACTCGAAAATAAGCCACAAAATTTGTTATTGTACTTACAGTATCTCATTCCATTAGTAACAACCGTGTTGAATTGGACGTTTCCTATAATAGATATTAGATATACCAACATCACAGAATAATATCATATTATTGGCTACACGATTATTTGATTAATAAGAGTATAAGACAGAAATAAAATATTTTATTTAAAGCAAATGTAATACATTAGAACTGACAATTCACAAATCTGACTGCTACACAAAAACTGCAATGATTGTGTGAATTAATATTGCAACGCGCCTGCTGCGAAATGATTAAATTTGATGAAAAACCAATATTAATATTATAAATTAAATAATTAATATAATGTTTCATTATATTATACATATTATATACCGGACAGTAATTAGTATTGTAGTACTAATGATAGGACTTGAGATATCGGTTTGTCGTAGATCGAGCGAGATATTTTTACCTAAGACATATTTGCAGTGATATTCCGACCAGTCGTCGTCTATTATTCTGTATACATTGTTGGTACTGTGCAAAAGGTAAATAGGTGTAGTAAGTGATCACCTATGATGGATTTTAATATAATATGTACAGGATAGGTTAGATATACATAGATGTATAATATTGATAGTATAGGTACATTATTAAAAACAATAATAGTAATTGATGTGATGAGTCGAAATGTCAGACCGTCACTTGCTCGTATGTTATAGCTATATTATATGCTTATTATTTATACAAAGTCTAACAGATTAAAATATTTTTTTCCTTCAGTTTCTTCGCCACTGTCTTTATTCTTGCTTATTTTGTTTTTACCAGATGCTTCAGAGAAAACCCCATTAAAATAACTCTGTTCCTTTCCTTTTGTTCTTTTAAGAACTCGATGTTTCTTCTTAAATATACAATTGGTGAGTTGTGTCCCTAGAATCCCAACCATTTAATGGTGGAATATTATAGTTTATATATAAGTTCAGGTTTTCTGTCTCAACATTCATATAGTTGTACGTAACGACGGTTTTAATAAGGTGCTGGCACTTATCAAACGTTCAACATCAGCGATGTGACGTTTGAACAAACTAGCTATACTCAAATGTAGATACCTACCAGGAAGTATGATTTAAGTAAATAAAATACAAACGTTATAAACTTGAAATGGAAAATAAAAACAAATTTTACATAACGATTGACGAATATTATTGTAAGACATGTTGACCTTATGGCATATTTGAAGAATATCACAGTTATGTATACTGTTATATGCTATATTAGCACGGTTGTAGATATAAAAGCCGTTTATTTAAGTACTTATGTGAGTTAACTTCCGATGAGTAATAATCTTATAACAAATATCGAGTATGCAGTCTACATAATCATGGTCAGGGTTTAAATATTGAATGGGCACATCATTATCATAGATACCTAATACAATCTTCTATTATCTATGACTATTATAACCATTAACCACGCCACCACGATATACCTACGTATACCTATAAGACATTGTACATATACCTAAATATTATATAACCTATAACCTATCTCATAATAATATACAATTAGATGATAATGAATGTTATGAAATGGATTAATGATTGAGAACATATTTTGTGATGATAAAAACTAACCTAACCTGAAAAAAATATAATATTAAATAAAACAATAACTAATATGCCAACAAGAACAGACAATAATTGAACAATTGATAATGTTCACGGTTTTTAAGTACTGTCCAAATTGGTTTTTATAACTTCCAATTTTAATTTAGAACTGACCATATTGGTTAGAACTACCTGTTAACGCAATGTAGCTTTTGTATCCATATATACTATATATGAATGGGCCACAAAAAACACATACCTAGGTATGACAATGAATTAGCTACATTTGAATGAAAAATTTTTAGAAGGATATATAGACCAACATGAAACTTCCAAGGACAATGTATTATATTATATATTGTATAAGGAAATAATTATAGTTGGAGTCCTTGGGAATAGTCAATTAAGCTTTAGGCCAGTCATGCTTTTAGGTCAGAAGGTTCCATTAGGTTGGCCACAAGATCGACACCAGAAAAAAACCATCAAGAGAATATGATGGAGAAATAGAATTACCAAAGATTTTATTTATTAAAAGTAGAAAATGGAGATAAATTATTAATTAATGATATGAGGATGGAACCATTTGTTAGTTTCAAACTAAATGGCCCACAGTAGCCACAAAGAAGAAATAAGAACTATACATTTATTATGATTTTTCTTTTGATGTAAATATGACAGCTCCTAGCAGTGGCGTATTTATAGAGGTGAATAATGAGGATAGATCCACCCCAGTTGCTTTTTTAGTTTTTTAGCCACAGATACAAAATATAGTACTATAATAATACTTTACTTCAATAATCATAATTTCAAATAAGTTCCTATTAAAATTAAAGTTTATTAACAATGAATACATATTAATAACTGTCTACTGGTATTTTATTATTCCCTATTAGATTCATTTAAAAAATAATGGATCGCATAAAAAAGTTTTTACTATCTAGAAATATAAATATAAAAAAATGGTTAGGTTAGTCAACTTGGTTAAATAAATATCCTCGACTTATTTACTCAAAACATGTTGACAGAAGTTTTTGTAAAAGCAAAGTATTATTTTCTGGGAAATTAGGAGCTATAGGTAAACTAGTTACCTTACCATTCAAACATTTAAAAGAGCGCACATGGAGTAATTATATCTGTACTATTCGTCCAAAATGTTTTTGACTTATCTATTAATACTATAGTTAAATTGTTTATGTATTATTATATGATATAATTTGTATATATAATATAATAATAAATAAGTATACATTTGTGTATACATATACAACTGTCTCAAGCATACAATATAATTAAAGTAATGTAGTATTGTACAGTGTACGAGAGTGGTAAGGGCTGCAGCCTGGTAGGTGGATTGAAAGTCATCCCTCACGGGTCTATGAATAATAATATTTTTTGTCCACGCCATAAAAAAAATTTAAAACATGTCAACTCCGATTTTCGTGTATTTATGTGTTTCCGTGTAAACAACTGCAGCAGGCTTCACCTCCACTGTCAAGAGGTATAAGTGAAAGTTTAATTTACTGGGACTCCAAACGAAACGAACGGAAAGTGGCACCCTCCCCATTCCCACCGCCAAATGAGAGTGAATACCGACAGCGACATCCCTGAGCGGCGTTCACTTATCGGCCGCTTTTAAAATCGAGACAGACGTGCAAAAGGTTGTGTTGAAGGAAAACGCTGTCAATGTGTTTCGTCGTTATATAATATATATCACGAGATAATATTTATACTGTGTCCATATAATATAATGTATAATATATCGTATAAAATGTTAAACATGAATACCACTCGGCACTATGTTGTACATTCGATCTGTTGTATAATGATATAGGTAATAGGTACGATCTGTAAAAAAAACAACCCTCGACCTCATACGCTCGAATACGTTCAATGTGACATGAATATTTCACCACGCGTATATGGATAATATTATAATATGTAGGTAGTTCAAACGATTAATATGCCACCACTGTACGCGATATCTTGAAACAACGCCAATAATATTATAATATTATAAAAACTTTGATAGTATTAAAATATGAAAGTGTTAAGAGTTACATGCGCATTTATTGTACCTGTTAAATGCATGCACGTAATACATTATAAAATTTAATTCGTTACGCTCCGAGTCTCTAATGAAGTTTTTTGTTATTTTAGTTATTAGACCGAGTTTTCGTAATATTCCTTAAATCAGTTTAATTAAAGTTTGAGCTAGATGATAACGTTTCCACACTCTCCGTACATGTTATCGATGTTTTAGTTTTAAAGTTAGTTACAACTTTACTTATATTATATCTATTTATAACTCGCTTTGAAGTACAAAATTTCGTAACAGTACTACATACGAGAAAGCATGTACCTACTTATTATATTATTGTTAGCAAAGAAACTATTATCTTTTATTTTGTTAACTTTTTGAGAGTTAAAATGTTGACAAAGACGCCTCAGAGTTTATGAAATCTAAGATTTAAAAATTATCGCAATAATTAAGTAAGTAGTGTTATTGTGCTATTGTTATTTCTTTTACAATAATTCAATTATTTGTCATCGGTTGCCTATAAGCGTTACATAATACCTAAAAAACACCACAAAGACGATAGCTGTACCTATTATAATATCTCAAAACATTTTGCTGACTATAATAACTTCACAACCGTAAAATCTTTACTATATTTTATTATTTTTGTCGTTTTTAAACATATAGGTACTACGGTCATAATGTTATCATATTAAATATTATTAGTTGCTATTATGAAGGTACAGATGTATAGAAAACTTTTTATATTAAATTAAATTTTTCGAACCTTGGGATGTTTTAATTTTCATAATTTATCACTTTGTATCATAAAAAAAAATTTATTTTCAATAATTGTAGTTTTATTTTTTTCCTGATTAATTGTTATGCATATTATTATTATAAGTATATGTTTTAATATCTTAAAGAACATTCTGATTTGGTCTTGAGTAAAATAATTCACAGCTATATGTTTCGTTGTCCGATACTTTGCCTCGAGTTCCTACAACTTCAGGAATTTGTTTAGACCGTAATGGCGAATGGCTCGTATGTCAAATATAGGGTTTTACAGGATTACTTACAACTGTCCATATATTTTCTATTGTATTGTTGAATAGGAATCCTAAACCTGGCTTAAATTAATATAAATTACTGTCCACCTCCTAAAATAGCATAATACTTAAAAATGTGTAAAATATTAGAATAACTTTTAGTTAGGGTTGGTTGATGACTTTAAGATGATAATCTATTATTGGGAGTAAAATGAGAACTTCCAGTTAGGGTTATCCGTCGAATTTATGAGTGTTGATTGTGTTAGAAAAGTTATCGCTTCTATTTATCACTAATATTAACTCTTGTTCTGATAACTAATTTATAAAAACTCTACATAATGTATACTCATTATTTTCATAGTAAGTACCTATTATAAAAAATAACATTTTTCCATTAAATTAAAAGTAAAAGCGACCGTGGTTTACTTAATTAAATAGCAAATATCCAAAGTTGTTTATCATATTTTCATCAAAATGTTTAACTAAAGGTACTGAAAGATTAAAAATACACAATTCTAAAGTACCATCTGCGTTTGATGTTCAACTAATTTATTTGTATTCATGCAATTTATGAATAACTTTTAGATCTACAAAATATGCTATACTGTTAATTATTTATAAGTAAATTAAAAATGTATTTTAATATAAAGTTAAATTCTAAAATATTTATAATATTTTAATAATTTTTCTTTGGTAGTATTTGTACTTTAAAATTTAAAATTTAAAATAAACAATTACAATTTAACTTTTACCATAATAACTAAAACAATTGAGCTCAATATGACAATATGACAATATTGTGAGTATAAAACAAGATGGTAATAAATGAAATTTGACAGTCTGACCTATTTCTTTAAGGACACCAAAATGTAAAAACTGCCTTTTGGATTCTCTCCAGTTTATTAATCAAAATAACTTTTTGTTGATCCTAAACCACTGAACCGCACTCTAAAACTAACTGTTCAAAAGTGCTGTAAAATACTATGACACTGCAGAAAGCTAGTAAAGTTATTATATTTTTGTTTTGAATTCCTTAAGCTTTTAAGCTTTCACTTTAATTAAATCTAAATTGACATTAAACTATAAGTTAGTGATTAGTATAATCAAACAATTTAACTAATTTAAGCCGAAATGCATCAAAATAATATCTCTTATTTTTCAAAAATTCAAATAATTAGATTTAAACAAATTTATATCACTGTGAGATATGGATTATTATTGTATTTTATGATAGCTCGATATTATACGCAGATTATTTATTAATATTGAACTAATTGGATTTTTACCATTGCATATCTTTGGTAAAACATAGATAAAAATATATATGTGCCGTTTATTGTTCAAAAATATGAGTGAATAATAAACAATATTAACACTATTGTAATATATCAATAATATTATATTTTATATTAATAATAAATTGTAAGATGAATTTCCAATACGAGTATACTTGGGTGTGGCATATTTAAGTATTTAACGCAATTAAATTATTTCTACAAAAAAATTAACATTCCTTTAAACTTAGATCATACAAAATATCTATAATTCACACATCGGCATCACGCAACAACAATGAATATCTAGCGACCTAGATTCACAAGGGTATTACGCAATAATAATCGCATTTCAATCATCCATTAATAATACGATACAATAATCGTCGAATCACAAATACATACCAATATTATATGGAAGAACAAACAAGACAATAATTCAGATATTGAGCAACAAATTGAGAATGATCAACTTCGCTATGCTTTAAATACACAACCACACTGAGACGTCTCACTCATATTTTCATACACTCTACTCTCGCCTTTGGACTCTCCTCTCTCCTCTTTTTGGACGGATTCATCTTATTGTTTTACAGAAGCAAGGTGTCTTGAAACAGCATATCGTCGTTCATGGGAACATACCTCCTATGTGCCAAATGTATGATTTTGAGGTTTTGGTATCCCTAGATTCGGAAAATAATTAGTTATTTATTGATAAAATCTCCTATGTGCTATCTGCATCGTAAAATGAATCAAAAAATAATAAATTAATTATCCTATGTGGTACCTACAAGCTATAATAGTTAAGGACTAGAAGCTAATAAAAACAAATAAAGTAATATTTAAAACAGTAGTGTACATAGCATACACGATATAATAGGTATATATTAAATAGGATACTGTAGTCTAAAGATCGTATGACAGTAACGTGCATCGGCTCACACCAAAGAGATTATAATATATACATCGTTTGCAATTAAACAATGTAAGTGATACACTTTAAGTCTTTAACACCAATCTACTAATAATTTAGTAGGAATAGAAACAATCATATAAACCTCATATAGCTTTATTAATACCAAATTAACCTCAACTTAGTACCTAACACTTTTGTTTCATTTATTATTTTTATCTTACTACAAATACCACTAATCTACTACCTACACTAAAATCTGTTACAAGGTACGCGATACGTACCTACCAAATCTCTTACAGAGGAATCAAAATTATCGATATATGCGTTATAGTGAGGCGGCGAGTGCGGGTAATTAAGTGAAGTATATACGGGTAGGGTTGAATTATTGTTTTTTATATTTATAGTTTTCAATAATATTCGGTATGAAGGTTATTATTAAGCCTATAGTATAACCAAACCTAACATTGTGTTATAATACTGGTTTTGACAGCCGATGTATATCTTACCTACAGCCGAATACCAAAGCGGAATGATTGACATGACTCGTCAACCGTGCTTAACATCCGAGCAACTCCACCACGTATTCACGTCCGTCGTTGGTAGATAACGTTAATAATTAAAACTTAATACATATAGTGCCTCGGTGTCTGCTACTGCCGTTAAATGTGAATAATGCGTTGAGCAACGCTCTAAACCGATGTAACGATACAAAATATACGTTCGTTAATAACACACACATATATATATAATGTATCTATAAGATTTCGCCTATATGGCACTTTTAGATGGCTCTATTATATTATATATTATGAAGATAAGGTTTGTAGGTGGGAGGCGAAAACTGGCTACACGCCGTATTAATCGTATCATAATTATTTATCTACCTGCAGTCGAGAAACTATTGTGTGGCCGTTACAACAAATCTTCAATCACAGTCGCGTTACCATAACTTAACCATCTTAACCACAGGTACGAATAAGGCGTGGGACGATACTTTTTTTTTTTAGATATTCAACAGTCATAATTAATAAAACATATTACCTACAGACGCGCAAGTACAAAAAAAAATACTAATATAAATACAACAATAGTCAAACGGAACTAAAAGCTCTATTGAAAAAATACATTACCTATCTACACTGTATTTAATTTCTAACGTTTATTTCGTACTAAGTATACCTATCGATAAAGTTAAACATTTTAAGTCTAAAACGTATTATTATGTATTCTATGTATTTCATAAAAAAAAATAGCAAGCAATGATACAATATTATAGATAAATGATAAAAGATATAACTTATTATTAAGTCCCAAGTATAAATTGTAAACAAAATAAAACTATTATTGAAGCTGTAGTTTTAAAAATATATGCAATTCGATTTGTTCAATCTTATTAACTTGTCATAAAGCGTAAAGGGTACCTTTACTGATCTGATCAATGTTGCAAATATTAATTATTTGGTTTTGAGGTTATATAACCAATTTTAAGTTTCTTTTTAAATTTAATATCTGTACAGATACCTAAAAAAGCTTGATTTGAAAATATTAATAATTATTCATTATCAGTGAAATTATTTTACCATGGAATCCGTATATAGTATTATGGAGCTTGCATTGTAGTGACACGATTCTATTATACGTGCATGTCTACTGGACGTCTCCAATTCTTCAACAGAATAATATGAATTTTAGGTGAAAAGCTCACTACAAAGTCTCAATACATTAAAATAAAACCCGTGCAATATTATAAATAAATATTTTTTGTCTGTATATGTCTAACTACGGATTATGGAATGACTTAAACCGTATGGTAAAATTAATTTTTACCGAAAATGATCTACAATATTATTATTATGTTTATGTCATCAATAGTTCTCGATATTTTTTTCTCCCAATACCCGTAATATTTATCGTACACGCCTGCTTATTTATAAAATTATAAACTTTTGCGGCGTTATTAATCCGCTCATTATAAACCACTACCCGTACCACGGTCGGGAAATTTTAGCGTACATAAATCAATAACCGCGTGTCTCGTTCCAATATTATGTTAATAATATCACTCTATATACTGTATACGTGTACACGTTCATAATATATATTATACCAAGAGTTTTGGTTTATATTCACCATATTTTTACGAGCACATTTAATGTAACGGAACGTGTACATGAGCGTGTATCGAGCCATATTCAAAAAGTTACACCTGTAAAAGTTAAACTTGAGAAAAAAACGTTATGGCATGTTGTACGAGAAGGCTTTTTCGTTATCGGTAATAAACCGATGAAAATATAAAATAAATCCATCGACGTGAACTGAATTAAAGCAGACAGTTCTGAAGAAAAAAAAAGTGTGACGGAAAACGAATGTTAAAAGAGATTCCAGGCAAGCAAGCTTTTATTGAAAAGTCGTGTCCTTAAAGTACAGATGTACTACCCGTCGGGTACACGAATTCCGTGTATTGCAGCACTATACTGCAGGACTTAAGACCTTTAGTTGTGAAATCGCAAACGGCGCGATCGAACATCATCAAGCTCTTGCCATTTGCTGAGCAACGGAGATAAAAACAAACCTGTAAATGTCCTTTAAAACGCTTTAGGAAATTGTTTCATGTTCGAAATATTCTCATATTTTACTCTCTTTTTTTTTTTTTTTTTTTGTATCATTTTGAATGACTGGAGAAATATAATATCATAATACGCTGGTTTTTTTTTCATATTTTTCTTGGGTGGATATAGTTTGCTCTTTATAGATTACAATTTGTCAATTATATTTATTGCATATCATTCGATAATAACTAAAATATCGTTCTTTTTATATAAGTAGCATATGCTATTTGATATTTTTCTTCTAATGTAGCGCTACATTAAATTAGGAATATAATTATTATTTCTATTTTTTTTTATTGTTGATTTGTGTCTTTGTGTTAATAAACAAAGTGTTACTAAAATCGATCTTGTGAAAAATGTTTAAAAAAAAGGGCTGTAGCCAGATCATAAAAATAAAAATAAAAATAATATTGATCACAAAAACGTGGGTTGAATTTAATGTGATCTTAAGAATTTTCATACAGTTGTACAAAACTAAAAAATAATTGCAAAAAATCTGTGCAATGAATGTGCTGACGTTCTAAATAATACTTGAATAAAAACTCATAATTTTTAAATATTATAACATAATATTTGAGAAGCAAATAGTAATGTATATTAAAAATATACCTTCTTTGTAATTCATAAACCGTGTTGCTTTAAATCGTGGGAACTGAAACTAAAATAAAATATTAATTTTGTGACATTTTAACGATAACATTAAATAATTTACTAAAAAATAATAAGTCCAACAACTAAAAAAAAAAAATAATATTTTTAAAACAATTTGCACTGTTATTTTTTAAATTTCTTTACATTATTTAGTTAATTTGGTTTTTGCCTTTGGGTAGTTTTGAGATTGAGAATATCTTTATGACCTATTAAGTATACGATATAATATAAAAATAATCTTGTATCGTTTTAACTGACGATGGTAAATTTTAGTTACAAAAACGACGTTCTTCGTATTATGACCCAGGGAATTTATAATGTAGCTGCAATTACGGTCACAGTGCGTACGAATTAACGATTTATTAAAATAAAAAATAAAACTTTTCTCTTTTTAGCACAAAAAAGTATTACAATTACACACGGTAAAGTTGTTGAACTTTGATTATGTATTCAATTTTTATTTTTCATCATTTTCTTTGTTGTATTTCGTTGTTTTCCTTCTCTTTTGTTGTACCTATACGGTACAACCAGATGACGACAAGTGCATACACGTTATTTAGATCGAAGGCAGGGGGAAATATATATTTCTTTCAACTACCTGTATGACACTTAAAAATTATTCTAACAAATCTGAATCATTGTACGTTTTTAACATCAATAACAAGCGACAATGTAGAGTTAAGTACATATTTTTATCTTTACGCTTTGAGTTCTCTTACCCTTACAGCAGGTATATAATTATTATCTTATTTTCAAAGAGAATATAGTTGGTTAATCGTCATTGTACAATTTTGTTGTAAACCAACAATGCGTAGGTACCCATAGTCTGCAGTAACAAAATTAATATATTCAAACGATGTTGCTAGAATGTTTTTTGTCAAAATAATTTAAAAAATATTTGATCAAAATCGTTTGTCTAAAATGTAAATAATAAGTTTTTGTTTAGGTATTTTAATATATTATACACTACTTATATAATATATGGAGTTTATATTTTGAATAAATTATTAGAATAAAAAACGTTTTTCAAAATATTATGAACAATAAGTACAAAAACTTAGTCTTACAGTTAAGCCTTTTAAATCTCTGCAAGGACCATACCTATGCTCTAAAAATCATTTTATTGTTTTCGGAAAAGTTGTACGTTGTTTTCTATTTTATTAGCTTATTCCAACAAATAGTTAATTTAGTTCAAGTTATACGTCTTAGATACATTTTTTGAAACTGAAATTATTAAGTTCACTTATGCCGGGTGCTTGTCTTAATATAAATATGTTATATTTATTGTTGTATCTAACTTAATTTATGTTTTTACTGGTTAAGCTGGTGAAAATATATGAACACAATGTTCTAATATTCTGATAGCTTTCGACGTTTAATCAAATACATTTTTACTTTGTATTAAGGACTTACATTTTTAGAATTAGAAGGGCTTTGAAAAATAATCGACGACCAATATATCTTAAATGTACCTAATATATCTGTTAAAGCGATTTTTCGAGTTTTATATCTAGAACGAAATAAGAATTCTGAAAACTCTTAAGTGCAACCCACATTACATTTATATTTCAACGGTTATATGGGAAGGTATAAACATCTTAACATTTGTTACGGGAGCAGATTAACATCCATTTATAGATTTAGAGAGATTGATATAATCATTATTATTTAAATAATACCAACGTAATAATTGCTCAGAACCCCAAAACAGTTTGTTTAAGCTATGTGACATAATTTGTTGTGTTTAACAATTATTGGTGCAACATGTCCCGAAACCAAATTAAGATTCATTGAGGAAATCATATTATAGACTATATAGTCCCCAGTTAATTTACAGTAATACGATCTGATCATTGTTGAATTTAATTTTATGTATATTGGAAACTATGATATTAGTTCCTTAGTTATATTATTATAATTTAACTATGGACGACCCTAGATCGGAAATAGATTAAATGATTTCTTGTAGGCCATTAGTTTGATTTATAATACACAATTAGCAAATTGATATTTCAAACTAATTATTATTTAATATTTATTGCACACATACCAACGTTACCTACTTTTATTTCTAATACATACTAGGATATAGGTACATTATTCAGATATTTGGCAATAAATAATTGGCCTGGATTTAAGTATCTTGCTTTTATATTGTATTGCCTGCATTCAAACTTAATAATATAAAAAATAAAAATAAATAATAATAACAACTATACGGCTATAACATTGTAGGTATTCAAAAGTATCTTGCACAAATGTGACTGTGTTCTTTTTGTGATTTTTTTTTTAATTTTCTTAAAATCACATAGGAATAATTATGAACCAGTAAAAGTGGGTATTAATTTTATTTATTAACTACAACAGTACAGGACATGTCTAATAATTAGTAATTTTCAATCGATGGAAAGACTATATTATTATTATAGCCATAATTAAACTTTTGAACTATTTGCACACATCATTTTTTATAAAAAAAATCTATTTCCAACTCATCATTACTGAATCAATAGCTACTAAATATAATTTAAGTTATGTATATTACATACGTAGTGCATACATAACAATACTCTGTTATTTTTTATAATATAAGTATACCTACTAAACCACTTGATGAAAAAAAAATTAAATTACTACTTGGAATCTCAACTCTCAAGAACCTAATTATTGTAAAAGATAGAATCGGCTCTTATGAATTTATGATAAATAAGTAATTAACTAATTTATATATGTAATTTTGTTTCATAATTCTCGTAATAATAATAATAAAAAAAAAAAGAGAGTTTGCTAAAAAATATACGATTATAACTCATAATCATGACGATTCAATGCTTTTATTAATTATTTATTTGAATATTGTATAGATAAAAGCACAGTAGGTACCTAATACATATTGGTAGAATTTAAGCATTAAAAGGCTTTGATTTTATCTTACATTTATGTTTTGTAAATATTTTAAATTATTATTTCTAATCATTAATTTTAAATTGATATTATATTTATATTACATAACAAATATTCATAAACAAATTATTTTTTTTCGAAGAACAGTGTGTATCATCTTAAATGTAACGTAAAATATAAAATATAATTTTCTAAACATTGGTAAATTATTTACTTAGAATCATTTTTTTTTTTTTTAAATAAAATTACTGAAAAATAATACCTCGTTCACCGGAAATTAATCCAGACCAAAAATGTTAGTTTGTAGATTCAGAGAGTCAAAGAAATAAATGGTTTAATTTTACAATTATGTGTTTTTATTTTTATCCTGATTCTAAAGTCACTTTTTGTAGGTAGCCAAAAAAAAAAACAAAATATGCTTCTGTATTGAGCGTAGTTTCTGGTGCTAAATGCTGAAAAAGTTAGCAATACTTTCGTAGACTGAAAATTAAAAAAAGACATTAGCTGTATAATGTATATTTTTAATTTTACAAATATCTTAGTAATTGCTTTTTACAGTAAAACGTTAAATTTGAAACAATTAAAAACGGTAAAATAATAGCTAAATTACGATGAAAGTATAATGGAAACATGCATGTTTATAACTATATGTATATATTATAATTATAACTATATAATATTATTATTATGTACACCATTCTAGGTAAACGAGTTTTATCATTGTTTTAAATAGTATATTAATACAATTGGCACATCTAACTTACTCCTGTACGTGTTAGATTTATTTTTTCCTTTAAAATTTATTGAAATATTCAATCCATTGTTTTGAACTGTTAAAGTAAACAATAAGTGCAGTATATAAATGGTTCATCCAATTTACATATTAATACATTATACATAATGAGATATGGTATTCTAAATGCAATTAAATGATTGTACCGGCAAAAAATGTATGAATTATTATTATCAATCTTGTTTTATTGTTGTTGTGTTTGATTTATTACGTCAAAACATGTGGTTATTTGTTGTAGTAAAAGCAGTTATACTTTGAAAACATAAAACCTTTATTTAGAAATGACCGGAGGGATTTAAAAATGTACAATGTAAAAACATACATTAAATATTTTGCCTCGAGTGGAAACGTTTCATTTAAAAACAATTTTGTTATATAAATTTAATTTTTTTTAGTTATTGCGGCATTTTTAAAAAAGCTAAACAAGCAATTAAAATATATACTTTATATGGAAAATAAAATCATTAATATCCTATAAACATTTATATATTCACGACGTCATATCTAATACTTAATTAAAAGTAAATGTGCTTTAATTAAAATTAAAAAAATAACTTTTTCAAATTTGTTTAGAGCTCAAATCGATTGATTTTTTTCTCATGGGTAAGTACCGTAAAAAACTATACATTTATTTCGAGTGGATTTGGAACACTACTCAGACCCATTTTATTTGTAAATAAACTTGGTAATCGCAATGGCAATAAGGGTATAATATTATTAAAACAGTGTGAACTGTTTTATAGATTATTCAAATTCTAGTAATATTTTATTTATTTATTTTTTCGAATTGCTTTTTATTCTACCTCAGAATAGTATGATATTATATTATGCAGTTACATTTGTGGTGTTTTTACAACGATTGATTCCAGAACACTTGGAATAATCTATTTATTTTTTTCTTGTACCATCGGCCCTGTGTGTTTAAATAAACACATTTTAATATATTCACAATGCAAATAAGGAGCCGCTTGTGATGAGTATAGTACGGTATTTGCTTATCTAATGAGCTGTTGTGTTTTCATTAAAACAATTTCATGTCATGCAGTTAACCACCGAATAAAATGAAAAAGTGATCAGTCAAGTGCGTTGTCTACTATAATATTATTGCAATAAAAACATCACGTAATTTACATACTACAAGAGTGTTGTGCTTGAGACAATTATGTTAAAATAATATTTATGGTACATAGATAGTGTTTAATGTTAATATTTTCAGAATGTTTTCCTTGGAAAATTTAATAAATAATAATTAAACAATTAACTTACATAACAATAATATTATGATATTATAATGCGTGTATTTGGATTTGGGTTGCATAATAATATAATAAAAAATAATACTTAAATTTCCATCAATCATCTTCAAATTACAATAATATACAATAAGTTGGTCAAATTTATAAATATTACAATCCGTATAAAAATAGAAAAACTAACAAAAGTATATTTTTTTGTCTTTACTATTTGTTCATATAGTTACAAGCAAATTGATTTAATAGTTTATAATGTTTATATACCTATTCAATTATAAAAAGTAGGTAACGCTCTATTGTACTTTACATTTGTAAAGAGTTACAGTAATGTATTTCATAAATTTGACTTACAAAATAATAGTTTCAAGTACCCACGAATAATATTTTTAAACCAAAAAAAATTAACTTAAACCGTCATTAAAAATTTTTAAATGACTATAAATAACTTAAAACTAGTCAAAATATTTTTAATGTCTTATTATGTACCTATAGAAATTGATAAATATAAACATTTGATGAACATTTCAAGTAACTTAGGTTATCGGTCTTAGAATAACAACCAAGATTGATTGTAAAAAATTAATTTGCCTTTCCGGTAATTTTTTTTTTTGTATTTAAAAGTAGAATACTTTAAGGGGAATCTTGTTTACAAATTTCAAATTTTTATTATATTTTTATAAATTTCAAACTTGAAATAATTTGCTAATTTTTGTGATTTTTATGAATAATATTGTTAACATTATAACTTTAGAATTTAATAAATATTTCTGGTGGATTTACGCTCAACTTTATTTTTAATTTTCTCTGATAACACTTATAAGAAATGTTGTATTACATTTTCAAGTTTTTTAACTGAGTGATAAATTTTTTATTGACAAATATTTAAAAAAAACTAATAAAACTTGAAATGTTTTTATGCCTATAAATAGCTTAAAAGGGGTCATAATATTGAAAAGATGCTGTTAAAATTATTGTCGTAGAACTAAAAATTAATATTTTACGTTATTTTTCTTAGAATTATTACAAGAATTTTTATGAAATAATAGACAATTTCTGAGATAAAATTGCATTTTTTTTATGATAATAATTCGATTTTGCATTAATTATTACTTAAAACTTCTTGAATGAAGATAAAATTATTTTATATTATTTATTGCATAAAATTATAAGTAGATATTCCAGGTTTTCGAGTAGGAATGTTTTACAGATTAATCTCAGTGTGAAATATGTTTTGGTTGTATGTAAACCTACATCATCTAATTAAAATATTATTAATAATAATATTTAATTAGAGTTTTACAACGCATAGTTTATAATTTTTTTTGGTATCGTAAAATGGAAAAAGTTCAAATTAAATATATTTTGTAATATATAAATTGTTTTGATAAATATTTCATAGCTGGAACTTTATTACCTTTTTTTAATAAACTATTGATACCTTAATTAGTTAATAATAATTAAATCCTTCGTTTACACTTTATAATAAGCATTGTAATTTATTGTGTGGCTCAAACGGATTTAATTAATATTATTGATATAAGCTGACAACATAATTATTACCGAAATGTTTTCCAAGGGATTATCGAATTTCTCTAGAGAAATTTGTACCTAATTAACGTAATAATTGTTCTGAATCACGAAAGTCAGGTGATTTCGATTCGACAATTAACCCGTATTACTACAAAATAATAATTGTTTCATTATCTAATATTTTAATATTATAGTCGAATTAATAAGTGACCTGGAAACGAATAATAATAATATATTGTCACTACGATGGTGGTCTAATAATATAAACATGGAACATGGTACATAATGATTCGCGAACGGTCTTTCGGTTATGCAATATATATGATGAGGCATTATGTGAGGATTAACTTTTAACATCCGTCCTTTCGAAGTGTTTTAAGAATTCATATGCTCACTGCATATAATATTATGCGAGTTAAAGCAGTACTTCGAGGACTATACTAATGGCCTCGGCAGCAGGGAACGTGTCCGTATGATTTTCCGAGACGTGTCCAAACTGAAAAAATAGGCTTATCAATATATGGGTTTTCTTTTGTTTTTTTGTCAAAAAATATAAATAAAACAAAGGATTTGTATGGGTATTGTTTTCAAAAGGTCAAAAATTAAATTTGGCTTTATTTTTTAAAAAAAATTAAGATTTCAATAGTAACTATACTTACCTACATACTTACATATAGTTTTAAACGTAAAATAAAATAAATTAAATCACTGTGTTGATTGACTAATACCAATTGTCTACTGATAGAGTAATACCATTTTTGATTGGAAAAGTGAAGTTTTGTGTGGTTGCCATATGAGAACAAACCTACCAAATTAGTTGGAGGTAGGCCAATAAAGTAATTTATCATTTTCACCTAACAATATAGTGTCTTTACTTTGCGAAAAATAAATTTCTAACACCTTTATTAATCATTATAAATTCAATCTAAAATCAGAATCCTATACATTTTGATAAAATATTGTTATTTGTACAGTAACACAGTATAGGTTATGTATCTAATAATATTATATTTCATTCAAAATGTAAACCTAACCATACTTTGATTCCTTTTTAATAGTTTTAAAAAACTATTTTTAAACTTTAATTTATATGATCACTTACCAACCTATACTAATTTTTAAATTATTATTCCTTTGAAATCAATTTTTTATATGTTACACTATATAGGTACCAATTATTGAATAAGACTTAGAAAGATTATAATTATTATAGCTATACATCGTAGTTTTTTTTTTAGTTTAAAAAAATGTAAAAAGTTGATCTTTACTTCTCTTCATTTAGTTGTGAAAATTGAACACTATAATATCGTGAAGAAATCTTCTCATCATATTTTTTCAAAATTTTACTTTGTATAACCTAGGACTATAATATAACCTATAATGTGTCACAATAATAAGATAATATGTCCATATTTTTTACTGAACCATTTCGTTACATATACGAAGAAGTGTACTATATCTCACAGTTAAATATAAAATAATTATTTTATATTTTAATTGTGGGACACAGAAAAAAAATTATTTTTAAGGAAGTTTTAAAAACGAAGTTGAATTATTATGAAGGTAGAAAACCTTTTATTATTTCTGTTTCGATTTTGATTTTCTTAAATTTATAAAAAAAAGTTATGACCCATATTATTTTACTGTATAATATTATATCAATTTTACTTAAAACGTTTTTTTTTTTGTTTTTGTGTAATTTTTATGTCTTGCTGCTGAACCGTATTCATCGGATGTTGAGACATTAATATCATACTATAATACTTAACTAGGTAACGGATGGTCGTTTTTATAACCAGAAACTATTAAAAAAATGCACTTCATATTAAATTAAATGTATGTAATCTTTTCAATTTGGTTCTCATCCAGCTATTATAAAACGGCTTAGGTACTGACAAAAAAAAAAAAGGCATAATAAAGTTCACTCGCTTGTCTTACAACAACAGCGGTATGAAGTTGTTTTCCAGAAAACAAGTCTGAGAAAGACAGCTTATGAGGAATAAAATATATCAATCAAATTGTACATAATATATCATACATTAAATAAAATATATTTTGTTAACTATAGTGTAATTTAATTCAGATTTATATTTCATAAGTATACTTTCTTAGTTTGTAAAATAAAAATAGATTGGTAGAAAAAGTGTATTTTGATTTAAAAAAAAAAAATTATCATATGAAAGTTGTGCACAGAGCGATCATAGTATTACCATTGTACATAAAACAATGTATACTACGAATTTTTATGAAAAATAGGGGTATATTTGTGTATCAATTTTATTGAAAATTACATGAACATGCTAATAATATTTCTAATATTGTACTTACTAGAAACTTAACCAATTTAATACTTTTCGGCTATTTTTATTGCTAAAATAATATGTGGCTTAAGTCATAACTCAGAAGAAAACGATTTTATTTTAAACCCAATGTTTCATGCCTCTATAGCTTCAATTTAAAATGAAAAATAACCTACAGTGTTATGCACGTATTCTATGTTAATAAAAGTTAGCCAAATTATAGAATTTCATATAGGTACCGAGTGTTTACCGACTTAGGAAACTCTTAAATTCTCTTCTGAGTTACTTTGGAATGAATCGATGAATCTTTAACTGTCGGTAAAATCAAATTTATAGGATTTTGAATACTCCTCGTGTAAACATTTGCAGCATACAACTTGTAGATTTTAAATATCAACATCTTTTTTTTGGGATCAGAGTTGGTTAGGAATAGTTGGGTCAGGTAAAGTTGAATAGTCATTAATATTCTTAGGTATTTTACATACTAAATAATAGTAGTTTAATGAAATTGTATTAATTAGGCACTCTTTTTTCGTGTGTCATCACTCCTGCTAACTGTTTTTACATGGCCTAATCCCCATGCAGTATCGTTTATTAAATAATGATATACAACTTTTATGCTCTCGTGTGACCGAAATCTACTTTCCTCAATGAGAGCTGGAACTTATATATATATTGTGACGTTTCTACCTTTTTAGGGGCTTACTGCGCACCCACCACGTAAGCGAAACACTTCCGTGGTGGCCTACGAGCCGTATCACGTGGTGTCCCGAGAGACACGTTGGTAAAACTCGTAGGTTTTTTAAAAGTTAATAAAACAAAATTATAATTAAAAAGAGAAGAAGTGACACTAAATGTATGGAATAATATAATAAAAGACAATTTTGCCAGGTTATTAAGTGGTATATTTGACATGATGTGATAAAATTAGTATACTAATAACGAGTGAATTTACAATTTTGGCGAACATGGCAGATCCACAAAAGTATAATATTTATAAAATTGTTCACCGCAAGATGAATAATAATATTTTATGGCACAAGGCAGGTACAAATTAAGTATACAATTTTTTAACAGTGTCGTTTAATACATTCCGTTTATAATGAAAAAAGAAAATTGTCCATCGCAAGATGATATTAAATGAAATGTGTGGCACATGGTCAATGTGAATGAATTATACAAATTTTTAACAAATCCTTTGGATTGCGGGGATACTCGTGGATAAACATTATCCACACCACGGACGTGATATTATTGGTGTTCGGCTTCACTGGGTCTCGGGGATATCGGAATTGACGATTTACACGAAGTCACGAACCACGAGGTTACCAGAACGTTCTAATATCACGTAGCGGCATTGCACAAACAACGCAGAGAGCCGGCCCGATGGTAACATCGTATAGGTGAGACGTGTACCAATGCAAAGTATACAAAATTGAGGGGGCTGTTTGGGGAATGGTATATTTACGAATGAAGACTTGACGACTTGAGATGTTGACTGGTAGTTAAGGTTGGCTTCACCCGTTTTTAGTCTAACATTTTTTTATGCAGCAGGCGTCCAATAATGTGAACAGCACGGTCCGCGGCAGCGATCGACCGAGAGGTTGTGCAAATGAAATTTAGCGTCCCGGCAGACTTGATGGAGCGTAGTACGTGGATGCTAGCAGAAAAACTGTATTGAGTTGCCGACGGTGCTTCAGACCGTTGGGCCGTTGTGAAGAATGTGGCGTTCAGAAGTGTCGTCTTGCGGGGGGACTGTGTACAATTAATTAGGGAAACAGTTTGTCCCCTGTGTGCGCTTACCGGCGGCCACGACAACGACGATGGCGATAACGGTGACCAGACGACAAACGACGTTGTTTTGACCGACTACTAGTCACTAGAGCATGTGAGGAATCGAGGGGAATGGTTATATAACACTGTAAAAGATTTATATCTGTGATTATTGCTTGTGCTAATAGATAGTATTATTTTTCGTGATAATATCGTAATTTTTCGGAAGTAGATTTACGTTTTAATCATTTAACAAGGGAGTAAAATTTCCATGATGATACAGTGTGTAAAATGCGATCATCATAAGAGCTAATAGTCCTCTACAGTTGACGGAGCCACATGGTTGTAGACGTGACATTTCCCACCTTATCCCCTCACATGCATATAAATATGTACAGCAATATTTTATTTATTTTGTCCAAAGATCTTCACAGGCTGAACTAACTCCACCGTGGTCTAGAGCCTGGCAACTATGGCCATTAGCTATTGTAGGGGTTACTGTAGTTGTAACAGTTGGTAGGGTTGGAACGGTTGGTATGGTTGTTACGTTTGGTTGGCAATACGTGTATGTGTCACAAGGTTTTTGCCACTATAGAACCGGATGCACGTTGCGTGAATAAATTCAGCCATTGCACCGCGCCGAGTCATTATTAAATTTAAATGGTTCTCATTCAGTAAATAGTTTTGATTTTAGTGCTGTTAAGTCAAAATGATTTACAAAAATAGGTGTCGAGTTAAAATAAATATGAATTCCGAACTAAATATCTGACAAACTCATAACATAGCAAATTGTACGTCTTGAATAATTAATTTAACTCTGTTATGTTTAATTTTAGAATGAATTTGAAAACACTCTAAAAATCATTAACTATAGCTATTAGATTATTCCATACATCAAAGTATAAAATTGAAAGTGGAAATTAATGACATTAATAAACAATATTTTTTAATATATTTATTTGTTTATTAACAAATTTCACTATTAGATACTATAATATATAAGTATATACCTAATATCACCTTATATTAGAGACCTAGTGCTTTAGACATTTCAAAAACAAGATTCCACGATTAATTGTTGATTAAGAACCTACCTACTTATATACTATAATCTAGTATATCACAATCATACCTGCCACGGGGAATACCAGCCAACGATTCTGGTCAACGAACCAGAATAATGATTATTTATAAAAGCAACATTTAAAATGGCGTTTGTTCTAGTCTATATAAGTACAGTAAAACCTTGATTATCCGAAACTCCGTTACACAAACCAGCAAATTAACAAATACCAAATGCAATTTACGTATCTGAACGTCAGTTATAAACGTGGTAGTGATTGTAGATCATGGATTTATGCATAATTTATTAATGTATATAATAGTTGAATATAAATAGTAATATTTAGAGTAAACCAGGCTAAAAATCTGAGCTATACAATGATTAGTTTAGAAATCCAAAATGTAATTTATGATAATATATATATTTTGCATATTTTAGAAAAAGACCATATTTCTTAAGTTTCATTCTCATATTTTGCATATTTTATATTTTATAGCCATGAGTCACTAATGGGTGGCTACTTTATTCATACCTTTCATGTTATAGACTACTCTTTTCATATAAACTTGTTTTGCTAATTTGTATAGATTGTTTATGCGAAATAAAAAAATAAAAATATTTTCTAATAAAATACAATAAGATGAAATAGTCATAAAAACTATTATATTCTGATCATTCACATTATAAGTATAGATCATGGCAGAATGGCAAATATTTATAATATAATGCACAAGTAGACAAATTTCCATGACGTTACAAGTGGTTTATTAATTAATTTAGAAATCATAATTGTAAACAAATGACACCCGTGCACCCCTCCCAGTAAATTTGATTACAGTTTAAAGATTTAAGGTGTCCATAAAAATATAAGAAATAGTGTTGTTTAAGACTACATTATCATAGATACCTATGTTTTTCTTTGGAAAATATTATATTTTCTTCGAAAACATTATATCGTTTAGAATTTAGATTTAATTCATGTCAACACATAATAATAATTATTATGCTTAATAACGTTTACTCCTTAACATATACCTACTGATTCTCGTTTACAGAGAAGATATACGAGTAACGCTCCTGCATACATTTAACTATTCCGTCTATAGGAAAGTGGGAATTATTCAGAACCGTTATTAGTTGTGTTTTGGTCAAAAGTAATATTGTGACGTCATATCGAATATTCTAGAAAATTTTAGTTAACGCATAAAACCAACGAGCGTACCTTTTCTACACTCGATGGTCGCTGCACGATATCGACAGTCTAGAATAAAAACTATTTAGTTAATAAATAAGACCAGTGAGCGTATTATTACACAATCGCAGGCTGCCTAAAATAGTTATCACTCCTTTACTCCACGTAAATTTCCTATTAATATAGCAAATTTACTCTAATAATTAGCGAATGGACAGTGAAATTATAGCAAACGGACAGTAAAAACCACACAAGCATCATTATCTGTTTACAGATTTTAGTTTTAAATTTGTAAAAATCAGAGTTTAAAAATCGAAAATTTGAAAGATTTCATCAATTTTAAGGGAAAAGCAAAATTTCTTGATTACTTATATTATAATATTTTATATTTTCTAAAAAAAATTTTATTTTTTTTTTTCTTAAGCTGTATATTATTAATACTATTGAATATAAAACGCAATATAAGTGCTGGTATTTATTGTTATCGTCGCAGTCAACTATTAATTTAATCTCTAATTCATCTTTCATTCTTTCATTCTTTCATTTCATCTCCATCATGTTAATATACGTCAATATACTTCTAATGTACATTCTTTTCAAATATATTATTTTAAACTATTTTTTCAGTTCAATAAAATGTCAAAATGGCAAACAGTTTTCCGCCATATTTGAAACAAATTAATTCGTTCATATTGTATTTTACATTTCTTTTAGTTGAAATTAAAATAACTACCTTTTTTGTAATTTTGTGAATTTTTATGAATATTTATTAAATTTTTTTGTGCATATTTTAAATTTTTTGTCCTGTAACTTCCGATCCCTAGTAATTATAATAAATTATAATTATCAATATATCATATAATATAAGTAATATTATGTATATTTTTTTGTGATACTTATGGATGTACAAACTGTGTGGTAGGCAATAAAACAAATTACCAATATTCACGCTTCCAAACTTGGTGCGGTCCCAATTAGTTCGGATAATTGAAGTTTTACTAGTTTCATTCAAAACCTTATCTTAGTATTTCACAAGATGTAGAAAAAAAAAAAGTTGAATATTTTTATAACTTTGATAGTACAAATTATACATTAAACGTCTTGTCAAATAAATATAATTTTTAAATTTGTCGATTCATAACCAAGTCTACCTAAAACGTGTACCTAGGTTTATTTGTTTGATATTACAACATTTGACGGTTAAAAACTAAATATATAATATTCAATATCTATTTGAAAATACTATTTTAAAATGCATTGATAAATAATTGCTATGTTAGTTATAGTGTATGGTGTATCTCGTTTCAAAATATGTACTAAACAATGTGATGAATCCATCCAATATTTTTTAAACATTGGCTGTTCGTCCGTCACTCGTCTATATTCAAAAATATTATAACTTATAAATACACATGTTGCCTTGCTTACATGAAATAATTACACAATGTATACATTTAAATTTATTATGGGTGACCGGGATAATTTAGACATGGTGAGACACACTGAGACATGGCCAATCTCATAATTGGTATTATTTATTTATTAAACTAGTTTTGTATTAAATAACATAATAGTTCAAAAAAATGGAAGCTACAATTATAAATAAAAATGGCATTATTAAAAAAATAAGAAGTTAATAATGACTCAATTAGTAGGTATGATGAAAATAAATAAAAAATATTAATTTATTTTATGTTTTGTGTGGATAAATGTTTTTAACAATATTATATATTATAATAATGTATACGTTATAAAATAATCAAACTTTTAAATTAAAACAAAGATAAACGAATGGTAAAAATAGGTTAATAAACTTTTGACTGACCTACATAGATATAGTACTTTATAGTACTTCTACATAATACATACTGGATGATTCTTTTGATAGTGAACACCATTATCCCAATATATCCCAATATATAGTAGAAACGTTTTTAAAAATATTATTTTTACATAATTTGGAATAAATGTAACACAGCATTTATGAAAAAAAAAAATATAGATACCCACGCGTTAATAATGCACACATTATTACATATCATATTATATATTTTATTTCTTCTGTCCATGTGTAAGTATTCAAACTCCTCCTAAACGGTTACACCGATTTTGATGAAATTTTTTGTTTGTGCTTGAGTGGTTTAGATGTACAATTGGACCCATTAGACCCAACCTAGGGAGGTTCTCAATGGTTCTCATACAGTAATTTACAATGGAAATAGTTGATTATAAATGGTCACTATTGATTATAGCCTATAGGAGAAATAATAAGTAGAAATAAGTGTTAAATTGTTATTGGTTACTATTAGTTTTTCGGTCAAATTTTCACACATTGCCTACCAGGGAGGCTTAGTTGCACATACCCCTATTATATATTAAATAACTGCAGGCTAATAGAAAAAAAGTATAATGTAATCTATTAACTATTTTAGTTTGAAATAACTAATTGTATTTTTTGTTTTGTTTTTACAGGTAAATATATGGATACAGGTAATCATTATTTAAAACAAAATTTAAAATCCTAAAATCAAACCGCCGTTTGCAAATACAGATTATATTTTATTGTAAGTAGAATATTAAATATATGAAAATATGTCTGGTAATAATGTTTGGTATAATATTATTATTTTAATATTGTAAGTACTGTGCGACTGAGTTGCACATGCAACCTTTTGGAAAGGAGGAGAGAGTTCAAACAACGGTATTATAATACATTCATGCATCGTAATATAAAATGCGAATCCCATAAACAAAGTACATATACCTTTATTGTGTTTCAACAAAATATGATAAATCATAAATGATAATTGATAATATTCGCAACGAATAACGATGAATAGATTAATGAAATAATGACTTGGTAGTTGGTTGACCGCGATGAACGTCCGAAGTTGCTGGCTATGACGATGTTTCCTTGGGGGAAATTGACGCTGTACAGTGTTGTCTAATTAAAATCAGTACATACTTATGTATTCGTTTATCACGGTGTTCAAATATCTCATTATTCGTTATTCATTAACCCAGTAGATGTTCCAGTATTTTTAAAAAGTAAGTTTTTTTATATCACAATAGTTTCAAAATGCTGAAAACATGCAATAATGTCCATATGATTCAATATATTATTGAAAGAAATATTATTCGAAAGATATACAAAAATGTAGCTGTCTATTTCTAAGACTGCATATTTCGATCATTTTTGTGTAATAATTAGTATCAAACCCTACTCATATGTATTTTTATAATATTATACACTTACCTATTTTTAGACTCCCCCCCCCAACAAAAAAAATTGTAAATACGCCACTGTTGTGCATATCATAAAAAAAATCATGTAGATGTACTAACACAGATAACGTTCTTACGATTAAGTTAAACACTAGGTGGCTTGACGTATCGTGTAAACCAGCAATCAATTTATGATAAATAAACTATTTCTTTATAACATAATCAACTATAAAACTATTTAACTTTCAAAGTTATTGATATTTACGAGGATATGTATATCTAAATATATTACTTATAATGATTCAAACAGAAATTATATTCTTTAAATTTTAATTAATTGTATTTTTCGTGAATATTCAAGAAAATGGTCAACATTTTCAATTATTTTCATTGAAAATACAATAATTTGGTAAAAAACTATAAAAAAAATGTCAACCAACAAAAGAAAAATTAAGAAAAAACGGGAATTTTGACGCAAACCAGTTATACCTAGATAAATTTTGTTTCTATTGTAGGTAGTGCCTAAATCAAAAACGAATGGCCTTAGATACCAAATACTTTTACCAAATGTCTATATATTATAATCCTTTTTTGTACAGGATAAGGTTTTCAAAATATTTTGACTCTTTTTGAACTTTTTATGGACACTTGAAATTTTCATTTTTTTTTCTATACATTTTGGTAAAAATTGTTTTGCTTGGTCAAAAAGTTTGAAAATTGAATATGAAGTCCCTCACAAATTGTTGATATACCAATTAAAAAATATCAGAATTACATCCGTGTACAGTTTTTTTTTTATAAATATTTAAAGTTCAAATATTGACAAAATATATTAAAATCATTCTAATTTAACACATCTATTACAGAAAGGGTCGCCAACATTTTCCAACAAGTGGGCTACATAAAAACTGTATAAACCTGGTGATCTACCACTACTTGTTTAGGCAAATAAGCATATTATTTGTATAACATATTTTTATTATAACATGCAGCATAATAATATTCTTTTATTATTTCTCCACTAGAAAATTTTCGTGTTCTTCGCTAATAATTACTTTACTTTGTACATATATAAAGCGTAAAAGTGTGTTTAAATCTTAAACTTTATGATTGTGCGCATCATTAACAGATATTGTTAAAATATTGAACTACTGAACTAACTCATAACATATTTTTAAATTATGATATTTCCAATATATGCAGTACGTAACTATATACAAACGATCTTATAAAACAGAGTATTGTTAAGTGTTATTATATCATTTAAAATATAATGTTTTACTTTTTAAATACCATAATACTAACTCACAAAATAAATATAATACAAATATTAGTTTAGATTACGATAAATTTTATTGACTCTTATAAGATACTGAAAAATATAATATTCAATGATAACATAATATTATTATAGTATTATAATATTAGACACTACTAAACTTTACAGTAATTTATTGACAGCCGCATTCTGAGTAGTTTTCCTCTTCTTCTTGACTATCATTTTTGCTATAATTCTATAAGGTATAAGATAATCCATTGTTAAATACATTTCAACTGAATTATAAAATATTAAAATTTAACTACTTACCAAATTGCGCTCAATCTGATTCGATACCGATTTTTGGGTCTTAAAAAAAAGAATACGCATTTGGTTAAATGACGATTAATAAAATGTATTATATTATGAAATGACCAAAATAATAAAATTTACCGCTATATTTGTTTCCTTTTTACCTTCTGAGATGCGAGTAGAAGACGATTTCGATTGTTCCATTTTCTAAATAAAAGACTCAATTAATATTTATATGAATGTAATATATTAAAAAATATATTATTTTATGTTTACGTATTTACTATCTGCTTTCATCAATAACCATATTATAATAATCTTTTATAATATACGGTTCCAAATTTATGTTCTTAGGTCTTACAAACATATGATTTAATGAAAAGTTTCACAAAAAAATAAGTATACATAATAATAAAGTTAAATTAAAAATAACTTGAAAAAATGTTACTCAATTTTTGAATAGGTACTCTCAAAATACCAACTAGATTTTCCACCAGAAACCACCCTTACATTTGAATAACTAAGATTCTATCTACTCCACATCTTGATCACAATGACCAAAAAGAACCACACAAATATATCACTGTCAAACTAATAATACATTCATCGCTTCCCTCGTTCTATAAATGGATAGGTACTTCATAAATTTCAAAAATTGAATTGTATAAAAATTTTTATTTTTTTTTAAAAATTATTTATGATATCAAGTAGAATTTTTCTTATAGATTACTGCTGTAAAACCCAAATTTACATATATCATTGATTTTCTACATAGATACATAGGGTGAACAGAATACCTTCGGGACATAATGTGTGTATATACATATATATATTCACTTTGTATGATTAATTTATTGTTTATTCATGAATGTTAGTATAAATTATTATTCTTACTACAATAAATATCTGAGTGTTAACTCAAACAAAGTAAATGTAGGTATGTATAATATTATATTTTAGACATTGAATGATACAATGTTAATTTATGAGCAAATACTATAAATTTTAAGGCACTTTATAGTGGCTCACTTTATTATGTATTTTTAAATACATTTTTGTTTCTATCTTAAGCATTTTCACGAATAACTTATGAATGAAAATTGTGTTTCCACAAATCCTAATAAAAATGTTAATTAATTATCATAATTTTTTTTACAGTGTTTAAAATAAATAAAAACGGTTTTAGTTTTTATTCCAAAAATATAAATAATGTATTCAAGCGATGTTAATAAATTATGGTAAAAAAATATTGTAATTTACCGCTTTTTTCATTGCATTTTCACCTCCTTGGCGGTAGGATAAAGTCGCCGAGGATCGTTCCTTTTTCTAGAAAATTAAAAATTTTGATTTAAAACAAAAAGAACGTCTTATATCGACAATTTAATAATGTAGTGCCCTTGTAAACGTTTTATTTTTTATGCAAAGTTATTTCAATTATAATTACCATAATTTTGTTTGATTCTCCACGTGCAGAATTTGACTGGGCAATGCTTCGTTGATGACCCTACAAAATACGATGATCGATAAAATAACAAAAAAAAAAACAATGAACATTATACTATTTTATTTCAAATTTTAAGTGAACCTGTAAGTAATAAATACTAATAACTAACTTGTAAACAATTGTTTATTTTGTTGAGATTTAACAAATATTATGTGTAATTATATTTAAATTGGTAAACTATATTATGCATTTAAAAAATGGTTAATTAGGTAGTAACATTATTGAAATAAGGGGTGTCCACAATTCACATTTAACATCCTATATGTTTTATTATTTTATAGTATTAAATCTCTACTTACTAATTATACTATTACTTACTGACGACGAAGTTAATGAGGATTTAATTGTTTGTTTCTTCTAAAAAATATAAAATGGACAAATTTATAATAAGAAAAATAGTACAAATAAATATAAACAATTAGTATTTTGTGCAGTATTCACCATTGGTTCTATCATATTTTCTTCATCTACTTCTGTTTCAGAACTACTATATCCTACCCCCTAATAATAATAAAATATGAATATTAAATAGTAAATTACAATAATATGTGTATTATATGAATAAAAATATGTTTTGTTTTTTTTAATTTTAAATGTTTTTACAAATTTTATGTAGGTATTCAACATATTTTGAACCCATTTTTAATGCTATAAACATGTAAACTATTATATTATAATAAAATAACTAAAATGTTAGTACCTTATGTTAAAATATATACATGTTCATTTGTTTTATACACTTTAATCAGATAAATTAATAATTCAATGATTAATAAAAGCTAAAAATAATACTTTGGTAAAATATTACTTTGGTCGAATATTATTTACCGATTGGTTTACTGAATTTTTTCCACACCCACAGCGTGACGATGAAGATGAAGTATCGCCTTTTCTATTTAACTGAATAAATAAAATTTTTTACAACAAAAATTACAATATAATATACGGTTCATTTAATATTCGTTGTATTATAGTATTCACCATAATGTCATTGCCTTGTTGCTCAGTATCCAACTCAGAATAGTTATTTTCTTGATTGTACTAAAAATTTGTGTAAGAAATATATTTGATAAATATAAAATAGTAATTTTTACGGAAAATGCAACAAATGTTTTATTGTACCTAGAATATGTATACATATAAAAGGAAATATCCATTTTACGTTTTTTAAGAAAATTTTTTTTTCGTTTTGTCAGGGTGAAATTCAAAAAAATGTAAAGCAAATGATAATAGTAAACGTATTTACCGAATTATTAATTTCTTCGTTAACATTTCCATAACGTGTCATTGAAGATGACGATTTTTTATTTTTCCTATCCTAAATAATAAATAAAAATAAATTGACCACTAATAAATTATTTTAATTATTTAAGAGGTATTTAAAAATAAAATATTATTCACCATCGTTTTTCTATTTGCATCATCTATTTCTGATTCATATGTACTATATTGGCTACCCTAAAAAAAAAAATATGATAATAATATCCATTGACCATTATATTATGAATATTGGTTGTGTAAAGTTACAAACACTTTCTTGTTAACTAAAGACTACCTAATATGTTATCGTTATTAATTAATAAAAATGTTGTACATTTGACTTTAAATAACTCAACTGAATTAATAAAATATTGTAACTACAAAAATTACAATATAATATTAAATTAATTTAATTTGCATCGTATTATATTCACCATCAATTCATTGTCTTGTTTTCCAGTGTCCGTCTCAGAATAACTATTTTGTTGATTATTCTAAAAATATGTATGAGAAATATATTTAATAATAGTAATATTAATTAAACTGATTTATATATAGTTTGAACAATAATGTTACACAAAGTTGAAGTATTTTTATACATTTAATATTTATAATGCATAAAGCAAACATTTCACGTTAAAATATGTGCATAGAAAAAAATATATTTATTTTTTAATGAAATAGAAATTCTGGTAGAACGACTTTTCAAAATGTTAAAGTAATAATATGTCAAATTCGTATATACCAATTTCTTAACTCCCGCTTTACCACTTCTGGAAACTGAGAGAGAAGATGACGATTTTTCATTTTCCTTATTCTAAAAAATAATTGAAAAATGTATTATTGAAAAATCATATACCTACATAAGTGGTAATTTAAAGAAAATTATTATTCACCATTTTTCGAATAACTTCATCATCTGTTTCTGATTCAAAATTGCTGTATTTTTTACCCTAAAAAATAGACATCTTATAATCTGATAATATTCTATACCTATGCAATTATGTAATTAAAAACATTTTCTTCTTAACACGAGTTTCTTTATATTTTGTCATTATTTAATAATAATGTTTTTTTGAATTTCAATAAAATAACTATGTTCAATTTCATTAAAATCGATTTCCCAAAAAACAAAGTACAATTAAAGAATTAAACTACTTTCAAGTAGTTAACTAGCACTATAAAAGATTTTCAATCCATGAACAAATTAATACCATATGACTTTTAGGGCACTCTTACTAGAAAAAAAATGACCAACGAAACTCTTTAAAAGTCAAAAATCTCATAGGTATTTATAAATATTGGTTATTTACCGATTTACGTACTCTAGATACACCGCTTTCACTTCGTGTTAATGTAGATGAGTTTTTATTATTTTCTTTTTTCTAATTAAATAAATATGTTTGATCAATACAACACAATTATTATATAAATAAGACATGTTTTATGAAAAATAATAATAATTACCATAATTTCACGGTTTTCTACAGCCGTTTTCGACTCGGAATAACTTCGGCCAACACTCTAACAAACATAATATAGTATAAATATGAAGTATACACCAGGTACCTATTTTTAATGCATTTCTAATAGTTTAAAATAACATCGATCCATATTTTAAAGTTATTAAAATATGTCGAACATTATTTACACATCGATATATTAAAATATAATTGATGGTTTTTAATTTATTTTTATTCCATAAAATAACTACAGACTATCGTCAAAATAAAATAAAGACAATATTATTTACCGATCCGTCTGTTCCACATTTACTATTTTCATTGCGTGATAATGTCGATGATGATTTTTTGTTTTCATTTTTCTAAACAAATAAAATAAATTTGTTGGACACAAATAATAAAATAGTCTTTTCTTTTTTTACGAAGACTAGTATGTAAAATATTAACCATGATTGCGCGGTTCTCTTCTTCAGTATTTGACTCCGAATATGTATGTGTATTTCCCTAAAAACGTAATACCAATAGCAATAACTTACAAATTAAATATAAATATAAAAAAAAAAAAATATAAAAAAAACATAAATAAAAAAAAAAAAAACATAAATAAACATAAATATTTTAATTGTCTACACATAAAAAGTTCTTCATTTCTGGTACCAACTTTTTTTAAAGAAAACAATTTTGTGGAAAAAAAGATGGCTAAGAAAATATTAATAAAAAAAAAAAATAGATTATCAAAACTATATTAAATATTTTACCGATTTATTAGTTTTGTTCCTAATATTATCATTGCAAGAATACATTGATAATTGGTTTTTCTGTTGTTTCTAAATAAATACAATATATTTAAATATAGAAACGTGGTAAAAATTTAATTCATTTTTTTAAATATTTTACCTTCATTTCATCATTTTCTGAGTCTGAGTCTGAACTAGAGCGCTGTTTACAATAAAAAAAAAAATGAATAATTAATACATTAATCCACCACAATAATGGTTTATTTAGTATTATTATTATGTAGGTATATAATTATATACGAATGCAATGTAGGTAATAGTTGTTTTACCGAATCCCCTGTTACTATTTCATCTATTCCACTGAGTGATGAGCGAGATGAAGATTTCTTTTTTTGTTGTTTCTAAATAAATAAAATAGTAACATTAATAAATATAACTACTATGTATGTTTATACTAGATAATAAATTGTGAAAATATTTACCCCTACTTCACGATTTTCTACATTTGTTTTTGAATCAGAGCACATGCATTTCTTACCCTAAATATTATGTATCACATAATAAAACAAGTTAGGTAAATAAATATTAAAATGTTTAAAAAAAAAAACGGGAGAAATCTGTATAGTAGGTCACTATAATAAATGCGTTAACAACATATGAATCAAATAATAAATAATGGTCAACATTTTAGAGTTTCAATAATTATCTTACCGAATCCTCTTTTCTCTTTTCGTCAGATCCATTGTCTGATGAGCACGAAGAAGATTTCTTTTTTTCTGATTTCTAAATAAATACACAAATACACTATTTTAACTCGATTTTATGTAGGTCTTTGTAAAATAATTTTTCTCAAAAACCACAAAAATATTATAAGCTTATAATTATTTTTATAATACTACCAATTTAAAATTTTAAGTCAATACCGGCATACTGCGTATAGTGTGAGAAGGCATGTGTATTGTAAATAACTCGAAATATTTTGAAAATAAATATAAATCAGTACCTAATATAATAATAATGACAAAAATGTCTAGCCTTAATAATTTATTATTTTACCGAATCCATTTGTCGTTTTTCACCAGATCCATTGTCTGATGAGCAAGATGAGGATTTCTTTTTTTCTGATTTCTAAATAAATACAAATTTAACATTACAATATGAATAATACTATGTACGTTTAAACGATATACTAGATTTTGAAAAAACATTTACCCCAACTTCACGATTTTTTACATTTGTTTTTGAATCGGAGCACAAACATTTCTTACCCTAAACATGTATTACATAACAAACCAAGATAAATATGTATTTATGTGATAAAAAAACGGACGAGGTCTGTATTCTAGGTTTATTTCGAATAAACTTTATCAAAAGCCAATTAAGTAAATAACTATTATCATAGATGTGTTGAATATAATCAATGATAAATAATAAATTATTGTATAGGTAAGAAAAATTATTATGAGTGGACACATCGTATCATGGTTTATTTCAAGGACAGTTTTATATTTTATTTATATTATTATTGTTACTATTCTTTCTATTAATAAAATGGTACGTAGGAAAAACGAACTAGTTTTTCCAAAAAAATGTCTAATATTACATATTTAATTTTTTTAAAACTGTAGGATATTATATTATTTTATCATATTTTAACTTTAAGGTAAGTCAAAATCGACATACTTCGTGTAAACGTGTAAATATATTCATAAAAAAAATTCTAAAAATTAGAATAATATAATGCAAATTTAAAGATAAGATAAGAAAATAACAATAGTAATGTGGAAAAGTTTCAAGTTCCAACAATTATCTTACCGAATCATTTTTTCCCATTTCGTCAGATTGGCTATGTGATGAGCAAGATGAAGATTTCTTTTTTTCTGATTTCTAAATAAATACAAAATTGATGTTATGCATAGTTTTTTAAACGAATTTTTCCTTAAATCATTTCAAATAATATGTTGCTAATAGTTTATATAATAATACTTCCTGTATAATATTATATTATTTTAACTTATGCAAGTCACATATCGACTATATTATAGGCCCTATAGTTTACTGGACCCAATGGCTTGTCTGGTACTTTTTTGTTAGGCATTCAATGGATTTAGGAGTCTTTCCTAACATGTTGAAGATGACTTTCTGTCATCCCAGTATTCAAATCCAGGAATAAGTCTGATGTGAAAAATTATAGACCGATCTTAATCTTGATTCTTGAGTCATATTGCCAAGCTTTATGAAATATTAGTGTTATGGAATATATAACTATATCGTCTATCGGTTAACAATATATTGATTGCCAAACAATATGGTTTCTGACCTGGACACTAGGTTGTGTCAAACTTAATTGTATTTAACAACTACATTATCAAAGCTTTTAATAAGCACTCACAGATCGATGTCATATTCACGGACTTTGCTGTAGCTTTTGATAGAGCCGATCACCATATTCTCATGGACATTCTTTATGAGTCGGAATTTGGCGAGCCTGTTCAGTCTTGGATAAAATCGTATTTACCAGACAGAGTTCATTCTGTTTAAGATTTTGAAAGATTCATAAACCAAATGTTATAAAAATATCTTCGAGTGCTTTACAAGGAGGCCACTTGTCCCATATGATTGTTTCACCATTTATTAATGGAATTAAAAATTTGTTTCCCTTTTGTATTCTTGCAAGTTCTTACATTTGAAGATAAGTTTAAAATCAGAAGTCGAATTTATACATTAACTGACTGCCAAATAAACTTAGTTCCATGGTTACATGGTTTAGTTATATTGAGTCAGTATCATGACATTATAGATAGCAGAATGGTCGTACCACGAGCTATCAACCATTTTGTTGCTGGTTTGTTTCCAGTCGGTGAAATTAGCTTTTGTTGCATTTTTTCTAATATATTTTTTTTTTATTCAAAACAAACCTTCAAACGTTTATGTCGTGATGACAGACCGAGCTGTTTTTTTTTCTTACCCAATGTAAAGAAGTTTCACTATATTCGCGCGTACTCACAACATGTAATTTTTTCACTTATTGTTTTCAAAAACATCTTCAATATTATATTTTAAATAATAATTATGCTAATACTACTAATATAATATTATTTTAAATTATAATTCAAAACATTTATACTGCGTATACTTGTGTTATAGGTTCGTGTAATAAATAACTTGAAATTAGTCAAAATATTTTGAAAGTGTAAAGAAAATAATATTATAAGAATGATAGTGAACATTTTCAAGTCCCAATAATCTTCAATTATCTTACCGAGTCTTTTTTTTCCTTTTCGTCAGATCCATTGATTGATGATCGAGATAAAGAATTATTTTTTTCTGATTTCTAAATAAATAGAAAAGTAATATTAAAGTTCGAATACAACTTATGTTTTTTGTAAAATAATTTTACCTTAAACCTAAAATCCACAAAAATGTTATTATATTAGTAATTATTATTACAATATTACCAATATAATTTAATATTATTTTAACTTATAAAAACAACATTTTGCATGGAAAAGTGTAAACAGATTGGTGTGATAAATATCTTGTAATATTAATCGAACTATTTTTAAAGTGTTAAAAATATTATAATCTTAATGATTATTATTATAATACTACCAATGTAATATTATATTTTGGTATGGCGTGGCATGGTGACTGTAATCAGTCACTCCACGTGATTGAGAAAAAGCAACGGCCACTGACACAAGTTCCTGCATGGGGGACCACCCGGGTTTTTTAGTGACAAAAACTTTGCCACAAATATATGTGTTGCCAACAAACCGTACCAACCGTACCAACCATTCTAACTTTAGAAACCATTCTAACCCTACCGACCCTACCAACCGTAACCCCTGCAATAGCTAATGGCTATAGTTTTCGGCTCAAGCACAATAAAAAAAAAAATATTATATATTATTTTTACATATTAGTCAAAACCATCATAGTGCTTATAAAAGTTATGTAGGTTCGTGTAGTAAATAGTGAATTTAAATTTTAGTTAGTATTGAAATTAGTCATGGTAGTTTGAAAGTGTAAAGAAAATAATATTACAAGGATAATGGTGACCTTTTTCAAGTTCAAATAATTATCTTACCGAATCTTTTTTTCCGTTTTCGTCAGATCCATTGTCTGATGAGCAAGATGAAGATTTCTTTTTTTCTGATTTCTAAATAAATACACAAGTAATATTTAAACTCGAATATTATGTTTTTTGTAAAATAATTTTTCCCTACAACCACAAAAATATTATAATAGGTATTAATAAATATTATTGTAATAGGTACTACCAATATAAAATAATATAATTTTAACCTTATAATTTTATATTATCCTTACTTATTTCTTGGGTTGACAAAGCTACACACATAGAAGTTTTAAGAAGAACAGGCAAAGAAGGGGTTGATGAATAGTATAAAATCTAGGATGCTGAAATATTTTGGAGTGAGAAAGGGGTGAGATATCTTTGCAGTTGCATATTACAGACAATGAAAAATTTACGAAAAGAGGAGCAGTACAAGCTATCTGAAAAATCTAAGAGTGGTTCACATGCAACATGAAGGAATTATTCAGTGAATCCAATGTCAAAGACCATATAGTCATGAAAATGTATAGCCTTCGATAGAAGAGGAACACGAAGAAGAAGTAATAAACTGACATACTGCGTATAATATTGTTAATAGGTTCGTGACTTCGTGTGATAAAAAGCTTGAAATTAGACAAACTAATTTTTAAATGTATCAAGAAATAATATTGTATTAATAATGATAACATTTTCAAGTCCTAATTTTTAAATTACTGAATCCTTTTTTCGCATTTCTTCAGATCCACTTTAAGTTGAGCAAGACGATTTTTTTATTTCTAATTTCTAAATGAATATAAAATTAACAATTAAACTCAAATATAATATATTTATTTATATGTTTATTTTTAAACTGTTTTGTCCTAAAAATAAATCTTCTCAACCTAACGTCTTAACCTATAAGTCAAAAACGACATACTAGGTGTAAAAGTGTGAACAGATACGTGCAATAAAAAGCTTGTAAAATTAATCAAACTATTTTCGAAAGTGATAAGAAAATAATAATAAATTAATTATTAGAAAATTATCTTACCGAATCCTTTTTTTCGTTTTCGTCAGATCCATTGTCTGATGAGCGTGATTTAGATTTATTTTTTTCTGATTTCTAAATAAATACAAAAATAATATTAAAACTCGAGTGTTATGCATGTTTAAAAAAAAAATGTTCACAAATGCAACCTTAATATTATAATCATAATAACTAATATTGTAGTATTACCAATATTATGTTTGATTATTTAAGTCAAACCAGACATATTACGTATGATACTGTTAATAATTTCGTGTAGTAAATAGCTTGAAATTAGTCAAAATATTTTGTAAGTGTAAAAAATATTATTATAACAATAACGGTGAAATTTTCAAGTCTCAATAATTATCTTACCAAATTTTTTTCATCAGATCCATTATCCCGTGAGCAAGATGACGATTTCTTTTTTTCTGATTTCTAAATAAATACAAAAATAATATTAGAACTTGAACATTAATTATGTTTTTTGTAATATAATTTTTCCCTACAACCACAACAATTTTATAATATTAATAACTGTTTTTACAATACTACCAATATAATATTGTACTATTTTAAATTATATGACGTCAAAAACGATGTACTAGGTGTAAAAGTGTGAACAGATACGTGTGATAAAAAGCTTGTAAAATTAATCGAACTATTTTGAAAGTGATAAGAAAATAATGACAAAATAATAATTAGAAAATGTTCTTACCGAATCCTTTTTTTCGTTTTCGTCAGATCCATCATTGTCTGATGAGCATGATTTAGATTTATTTTTTTCTGATTTCTAAATAAATACAAAAATAATATTAAAACTCGAGTGTTATGCACGTTTAAAAAAAAATGTTCACAAAAACAACCTTAATATTATAATCATAGTAACTAATATTGTAGTATTACCAATATTATGTTTGATTATTTAAGTCAAACCAGACATATTACGTATGATACTGTTAATAATTTCGTGTAGTAAATAGCTTGAAATTAGTCAAAATATTTTGTAAGTGTAAAAAATATTATTATAACAATAACGGTGAAATTTTCAAGTCTCAATAATTATCTTACCAAATTTTTTTCATCAGATCCATTATCCCGTGAGCAAGATGACGATTTCTTTTTTTCTGATTTCTAAATAAATACAAAAATAATATTAGAACTTGAACATTAATTATGTTTTTTGTAATATAATTTTTCCCTACAACCACAACAATTTTATAATATTAATAACTGTTTTTACAATACTACCAATATAATATTGTACTATTTTAAATTATATGACGTCAAAAACGATATACTAGGTGTAAAAGTGTGAACAGATACGTGTGATAAAAAGCTTGTAAAATTAATCGAACTATTTTGAAAGTGATAAGAAAATAATAACAAAATAATAATTAGAAAATGTTCTTACCGAATCCTTTTTTTCGTTTTCGTCAGATCCATCATTGTCTGATGAGCATGATTTAGATTTATTTTTTTCTGATTTCTAAATAAACACAAAAATAATATTAAAACTCGAGTGTTATGCACGTTTAAAAAAAAATGTTCACAAAAACAACCTTAATATTATAATCATAGTAACTAATATAACTAATATTGTAGCATTACCAATATTATGTTTGATTATTTAAGTCAAACCAGACATATTACGTATAGTACTGTTAATAATAAAGTTTGGAATTAGTCGAACTATTTTGAAAGTGTTAATATTATATACTAATATACTATATAAATGATAATGGTAACCATTTTCAAGTTCCAATAATTATCTTACCGAATCTTTTTTTCTTTTTTCATCAGATCCACTGTGGGATGAGCAAGATGACGATTTCTTATTTTCCGATTTCTAAATAAATATAAAAATATTAATGTTAGTATGTTTTTTTTAACTGATATTTTCTAATTCATCTCAAATAATGTTGTATTTTCAATAATAATTATGAATTATTATATAATGCTACCCATAAAAAATTATATTATTTTAGCTTATAAGTAAATACTAATATACTGAATATAACATTGTGAATAACACTGTTATACTCAGTATGTCAGTGAAGGTTTGTGTAGTAAATAGTTTAAAACTAATCGAAATATTTTAAATTAAATGGAAAATAATTATATAATAATGATGACGAAAAGTTACTAGCCCTAATAATTTATTATCATTATTATCTTATAATGGTGACCATTTTCAAGTTCCAATAATTAACTTACTGACTCCTTTTTTCCCTTTTCCTCAGATTCGTTGTGTGATGAACAAGATGAAGATTTCTTTTTTTCTGATTTCTAAATAAATCATAATTTAACACTAAACATAAATATGTTTATATGTATTATGTAATAGATTTTGGAAAATATTTACCCCAACTTCACGATTTTCTACATTCTTTTTTGAATCAGAGCACATACATTTCTTACCCTAAATAATCATTTCATAATGAATTAAGATAAATATGTATTTAATATTTATATGTTTAAAAAAAAAAAAAACGGGAAAATCTGTATAATAGATTTCTTTTGAATATTGTTTAATGGATGTATTAAACATAAATTCTATGATAAATGCTATTTTTTTTAATAGGTACCTACAAAAAATGGTTTGTGACAACGATGACAACGATGTGTCAAAGTATAGACTGAATTAGTTAAATTTATATGGTATTATATATTTATAGAACTTTAGTTATTTTTTCAATTAGTAATACTGTACATTTAGGTTAAATTAATTTTTTCAATAAACATCTCAAATATGATATTTTTGGTTATTATATGATAATATAATATTTATATATTTTAAGTTCTTAAACATAACCAACATACTGAGGATTATAGTATGAATAGGTCCTTGTTAAAAATATCTTAAAATTAGAAAAACATTATGAAAGTGTAAATTTATAATAAAGTATAAATTATTAAAATAATAATGGTGGAAAGTTTCAAACATCAATAATTTATCTTACCGATTCCTTTTTTATCATTCCACCAGTTACACTGCTTGATGAGGAAGATGAAGATTTATTTTTTTCTGTTTTCTAAATAAATATAAATTTAATATTAAAACATGAATATTATGTATCTTTGTATAACATTATATTTTACGAAAATATTTACGCCAATTTCGCGGTTTTCTACAGTTGTTTTTGAATCAGAGCACATACATTGTTCACCCTAAATATTTGTATCATAATAAAAAAAGTTAAATATTTCTTATATGATTAAAAACGTAGGAATTTTGTATATTAGGTTGATTTTGAGTGTTCTTTACCATTAAGTATATAACTATTATAATGGATGTGTTAATCACAAATTTAATGATGAAAAATAAAATATATAAGACACTAGTATAAAGTAAAAAGATTCTGAGTGGATAAGGTGGGGCATCATCTATTTCAAAGGATATTGTATAATATATTAATATATTTTATATTATAATTAAATTTCTTTCAATTTTTAATAAGTCACCTAGGTTGAACTAATGTTTTTCTAAAATATCTCAAATATTATGTTCTTAATTATTATAATAATTAATATGGATATATCATATTAAACTACATTATATTATTTTAACTTATAAGACACCCAACACTGACAACTGCATATGTGCAATAAATTGCTTAAAATTAGTCAAAATATTTTGTAAGTGTAAAAAATATAATATTCTAATAATGATGGTGAAAATAATCAAGTTAGAATGTTTACACAATATTTATCTTACCGAATCCATATTTCCCATTTCTTCAGATCCACTATGTGATGAGTAGTATGAAGATGCTTTTTTTTCTGATTTCTGAATAAATACAAAATTAATATTAAAACATTAATGTTGTGTGTGTTTTTCTTCTAAGTTTTCCCAAAAACATATCTCATATTATATTTTTATAATCATTGTTACAATACTGCAAAATGTCGTATTGTTTTAACTTAGAATCAAAACACACATACCACGTATTCTATATATTTTAGAATTGCGAAAAAAATTGAATTTAAACAATAATAATGAAAGTCTTATCTTACAGAATCTTTGTTTACCATTTTATTTGTTTCGCTTTGTGATGAGCTAGATTCAGATTCCATTATTTCCTAAATTAATACAAAATTAATATTAAAAAATTAATACCTGGTATATTTATACGGCATGATATTATACTGTGAAAATATTTACCCCAACTTCACGATTTTCTATATTTGTCTGTGAATCAGAGCACGTACATTTTTTGCTCTAAATAGGTATTAAAATATTACATATTAAAATAAGAAAAATATGTATTTACGTATATCATAAACAAATATATTAATTTCTATGCATTAAAAAAACAATCACTGTATTTTTTCAGGTAAATAACCCTTACGTATTACAACAAAAACAAACATATATAAGCTAAAACTTTAACTACCTATTGATGCTCTAACATACTATATAATAACATTTATAATAATAAGTACTTACACAAATACATCGTTTAACTAATGATGGTACAAAATCTGAATTAACGGCTTGATTTGCAGGATTTAATTCATTTATTTGATTCGTCACATATTTCATTGTACTATCTCGTTTCACTAAATTTCTTTGATTTATTAGCATTGCAACTAAACGATCTGGTGACATTATTATATCACTTCTTCTTGCTAAACTTGGATAAATACCATCACGTCTAGACAAGTCTAAGCCACAAGCAACCTACACAGAATTATAGTTTAAATATTAATAAATATTAATATTATATTAATATAATAAGTCATTGAATATAAATTATCACTATTGTATAACTATTTATAACTATTTTAGTGTATGGTGTATAAGTTTATTGAGGTGTTTAAAGATTATAATAGGCTGTTATAAATAAATTTAAAACGTTTTATTGAAAAATAGGAATTGTAAAAGCATTTATGAAGTCGCTCTGTTGATATCCAACTATAAATTAATATAATGTTATGTGTTTTGAGATTTGATTTTATAATAATTAAGTTATAATTGTTTATCTAATACATCAGTATCAAAGCCTGATATTTAAATTTATTGTTTTATAAATATCATTTTAGCTAATGTACAAAATATAATGTACAACTAAATAAAAAAGTAATACATTTTAACATATACAATAATACAACTTAAATTAATATGATAATAATAAAATATTATTATTGTAGATAATATAATAAATTAATTATAATGATATTTAATTTTAGCTCAAAATAAAAATTGTATGAATAATATTATTATTATTTTATTATTTTTTTATTTTTAAAGACTGAAAATGAAACAATTGTGTAACTCAGCATAATACGGTCTATATCTACTATTGTACTCTAATATTCTAAAATAAAAATCAATATGACATAATTTAATAAACGAATACGATGTTCTTAGTAAAAAATAAATCGTGTTTCACCTTTTGCAGAATATCCGCAACCAACTTATATATATATATATATATATATTTTTTTTTAGTAATGCTGCTTAGGTTTAATAAATTAGGTTAATTTATTCAATTCTATTTTTTTTTTCTGGACTTTTATTACATTATGTTAAATATTAATTTTTCATTTATCATTATGATAAGCATCTCTAGTATCGTGGAGCATTTTATACTTTGATGCGTTACCTATGCTGAATTCCTATCACCATTTTTGAAGTCCTTTTGAATTTAACCGTTCGGTGAATATAATTTGGTTGACAGATATGATAACTCCGCAAGTTTCAGACAATGAAACCTAAAGTTCTTGGTTTGACATAAGAAAGTTGTGTTGAGATGCACAGGGTGTTTATTAAACCTTAAAATATATAGCTGTAGTACTGTATCCTTTTTTCCCTCTATTTCGTCCACATGGTTAGGTGGCAGGTTTATTCGTTCAATTTAATATTTTTTTATTTTTCAGTTGGATATTTTATTTTGTTCCTAATTTTTCTACCGGTAATTTGCTATGATCTACTTTTTGTAATCTTCCAAGAATGTTAGCATTCATCGTACTATAAATTACAACCAGCTATAGGTACCGACTACAAAAAAATGAGTATTTTTTTCACGTTATAATTTGCGCGTATTACTCCTTTGTGTTTTAGCCAGTGGTGAGTAGGATATGCCAAACTAATTAAAAATATCATCACTTGACTTGATATAGTAATAAACAAAGTATTCCAAATTTGTGAGATATTCATGTGGATTTTATTTAATTGCAATATAATTAAACATATAACTGTTAAAATTTTGATTAGCTCAATTAATCAGAAAGTAGATATGTAAATATTTATACACCATACACCGTTATATATTTAATAATTATTAAACAATAACTCAATGCTATAAAAAAAATATAATAGATATGTAAGTATTTAACATAACATAATAATTGCATCCTCCTTAATCAATATCGTATCGTACAGTATCCCACAACTATTTTCAATTTCTTGTTATTTTTATAAAATTGGTTTGTATTTAAATAATTTTAACACACATTTTTTTTTTACTTTGCATGACACACTGTCATGCGTAACATGACGAATTACAATAAAAACCCTTTTCATCCAACACACAACCACAACAGTCATCACTAAATATGCGACATAAAATATTCAACTTTCAAAAACTTTGGACATAATATGGTTTTAATTGAAATCGTATTACTTTGTAATGTAATAGTTTTGTATAAAATATTTAATTCAAAATCGTTTTCTATAAAGAAGGGTATGTATTATACCAAATGACTTTAATGATGACTTGCAATTGGCTTCATGAGTAAACATAAATAATAAATTATGAATAATTAAATAAAAATATTAATAAATGTATTCATTTATGGATCGATGAAATTAACGTAGTATAGTTCAGAAATGTTTCTTTTTTTAATTTGCGTAGCCTAAAATAAATTAAAAAAAAAATTATGTGTGCAAAAATATAAAACAATTATATTGTCTCATAATATTTCAATTTCACTATGTCATATTTCATTAGGAACATATAAGTAATCTCTAATTTAATTCTAGTTATTAATTTCATATGGTTAAAATGCAATACCTTGTCGTCGAACAATGAACTTTCTGATATACTTACAATAAACTCTAGATCTATCACGTTCAAATAGAATGTTTTTTTTTAATTATAATTTTTAATGTTTATTTTTTGTTTCTTATTTGTTGTCTTTTTTTTTACAATGGTTGCTCCATGCAGTGGTGGCGTGAATATCTATTTTATGAGGCAGGTGCCTCATGCAAAAGTGGTGGTGGGTATCTCAATGACTCTAGTTTCCAAGACCTAGACGGCTAGAATAGTTTACTATTTATATTCGCATAATCGCATACGACTTGTGTTAAAAATATGTGAAAAGACAAGTGTAAAATGTGAAAGAAACGGTGTGTGGGTACCTATTTAAGGTAATTGCTTCATAGGAAAAAAATTCACACCACCACTGCTGATGGATGATATTTTTAATTTATAAATGATACATTAACTACGAATTAACCTTGGGGAGAAGGGTTAAATTAGTTATTATTGTTTTGATTATTTGACAATTCAAGATTTTCAAACATTTTTTATTTTAATGTTATCTTAAAAGATATAATAATCATTAAAATAGTAGGGAACTCCAAAATACCATTTCATTCTTTATTTTCTACAAGAAACTCAAAAAAACGTATTTGTACAAAAATTATTTCAGTGAAAAAAAAATGAAAATTTGTATAACATAGTAAAACAAATCAATTAGGTGCGCAAAAAATAATCCTACAAAATTATTTTGATCCTGAAAAAAATAGGTTTCTCTGGTGGTTTTATTTTTTTTTTATACTATCAAAATGAATATTTAAATTATTATAATAATCTAATGAGTAGATTATATCATGCAACTATAGCACAATATTATGCGAGTTTTTATACTTATAATTTTTATATTAACGATATTTGTGAAAGTTTTATGATATATATTATTTTAAATATTATTAAATTGGATGTTTGATTGACATTTCTAAATTATGAGTAATGTGAAAAATGTGTACATAGGTAAATAGGTTTTTAAATGAATTTGTATTATATTTTAGAACTAATTTTCGTTAGGAAAAAGTACGTTCTGCTTAAAAATTGTATGTAGTGCCTACCTACCTTTAAAAATCAAAAACGAAATCTAGATAATAATAAATTCTTTGAACAATTATTGATTGTTCTTGAATTAAATTTTATTTTAGAAATAGGTATAGTCAAAAACTACTGACAACAATTGATCCAGTTTGAAGCTAAGTAAAACACTATTGCTAACATGATGTTTAACCGAATTCAGCTCTTAACGGTATCAGAATTATTTGTGTGTGATAATTGAGAGATGTAAAGATATACCAATCATAGTCTAATCAATGTTTTACCTGTTCTACTTTTTTAATAATTTTATATTTTTTATGAAAATAAAACGTATAGTATAATTATTTTAAGAGTTATTATTTTAATATAATTATAATTTAAATATTTTACTGTATTTTTACTTTATCAAAAATACCTCCATAATCTTTAAAAAACATCATTTTTTATGAAAACGAATGAAATATACAATAGGTACCACCTACCTACATTTGAAAACACTTATTATAATATTTTTTTACGAGTTATCTGACTTCGTGAAAAATAACAAGTTTCAAGATAAATAAAGTTCTGTGCAATGTTTTGAATTTTAAATAAGTCTTCACTGTTGTAAATTTTAAATTTAATGTAAGTATGTCATTTTGCTTAATTTATTTTGCATAACTTAAATAAAAACGTAATTCGTATTTATATTATTTAATTGCATTTAAGATTACAATATTATTTATGCATTAATTATACAACATGTATTTTGTGTGCCTAAATATTTTATATATAAGTAGGTACATATTTTATTATTTATAGGAAATAATAATGAGTTTCTAAAGTATACTTAAAAATAAAATACAAATTCTAAGAATCGTTTTAAATTGCAGAGTTTAGGTTAAGTTCAATATTTATCATAACAATTCATTATTATAGATCAAAAGACTTGAAACTTCATTCCTATTCAGATATTTATAAAATCATAGGTACCTATTTTGAACGTTTTTAATATAAGTGATAACGATTAAGTTTTTTTGTGTTATAACTTATATTATAAACTGCAGTTATTTTACTGAAAACCATTATTAATAATAATTTATTGAACTATAATTAACTGTTTAAATATAATTTTACTTACGGTAAGACCTATCGCCAAAACCAAAAAAACTGCACTCAAACTCATTTTGAATTATGGTCGGATTTAAATTTAATATAATTTATCAACATATAATATAATACCACTGTGGCTTGAGCACTAAGTGTCGAATCATGTGATGTCCGTGGTTTTATATACATGAAAACCATTAGCTGCAGGTGATATTAATCAAATTATTTTGTTTTGTTTAATTAAGTAGTTTTTTTTCGTTAATTTACATCAGACTTGGCTAATATTTTTCTGTGTAAATAATAACTAAAACCTGAGTACATGTCAAATTCGTAATTATTATTTTTGTATACATATGTACTTTTATATTTACCATCTATGACATCGTTTGTATACAAACAGATAAAAATGTATTGTGAATGATGTGTAATCTTTTTTTTTAATTTATTAGATTATTGTAATATATTTTGATTAAAAATAATAATAAAATAGGTAAATGATATTAAAATTATGTTTTTAAATTTTAATTCTTTCTAGTTAAATAAAATATATATTTATAAAATATTAGAAAGCTATGTGGTACATACCTATGAAGTGTATATTATTTTTAATCTGTATTTAAACATACATTACCTACAATTACTAATTTACTAATTTACTTCTTTATATTTTGTTTGATAACGAAACCTATTATTATTAATACTATAAGCTCAAAAAATGTTTGGAATTGCGCTTTTCGTCTACTGAAGGTTGAACGAAATATTTAAACTTTACCTAAAGGCTAAATTTTAGCCTATACAGTATGTTTGTATGTTATAACTAATATAGTGTACTGTTTAATAACAGTAGTAACTAGGTGTCTAATAACTATAATATAATACTATAAACTATTAGGTATTCATCTTTCAATATTCAATGGATATTTACTTTTATAACATATATAATATATAGTTTATACTTTCATCGGTAACACGAATGATTCCAGCAAAATTATCTTGTAAAGGTAAAGGCGAGATGGTACGAAACAAAATAATTCGAAGAAAAACATTAATAACAAACTAAATTAATTAAAATTTCCAGTCCGAGGCCAAAAAGGTTCGGTCACCCATTGAATATTCAATTAAACTCCATACGCGTGACACCTTTTGCATTTAGTAGTTTCGTCCGGCTTATAAATAAAAGTACATATGGAAATTAACTACAGACTTCGCTAAAAGTATTTTCGGTTAATAATCCAAATACAAGCAGCGGTGAGTTATTTAATTAATGTCTTTATTAAATACAGAATATAATATACATTATGCATATCAAACTGTACAAAATAAACAAATATTTAAATTATTTTTAATGATTGATGTGTAGAGAATAGCGAACAGAGTTATTACATGAAACGACGGTGGATATTATAATAATCATTATATATCTTTTTTATTAACTATTCGTTTTGCGTTTCAAAATATTCAAATAAATACAACAGCTGATATAATTTGGCTATATTGAAACTAGTACGGGGAACCGGGATACAAATATAATATCACAAAACATAAAGTTTTAAAGGTTATTATTTGGATCAAAAGGGTTTAGACTGTAAAGCTCAGCCGAGGGGGTTAAACAAAACGCGCCGGACGGGTAATAACAAAAAGTAAAACTAGCGTAGAGAAAGGATTTTATCGATCCGAACGAGACATGAGGGTTTTCCTCTGACCCAGTAAATTCAGAGGAATTTGAATGTACAACGATACGTGTATAAACCAGCGTATTATGTGTGTTTTTACGTGTGTGTATAGGTACCTACCACAGTCACACACATCCTCCTTATCCATTGTTGTGCGATCGGAGACGACGAGCCTCACAAATCGTGTACGTTCAAATAATAAACGAGAAAAGAAATAATACGGTGTATTATGTACAGAGACAGACGTTAAACACACGCGAAGTATCATATACCGATGGATTTTCTCCTTTCCATCCACAATAATATTCTCGACCATATTATTATTTACTGTAATGTGCATGATAATATGGGTATAGAGGAACAGCTCTAATGCGCAAAACAAGGTTATACCAGAGTAAATGAAACTAAATAATAATAATATGCTGACGGTTGCATAATATTATTATTTTCATACGTGTTTGTGACGTTTATGGATATCTTCAATTTCCGATCATTTTTATCGTCGATGTAAAAATAGAATGTATCTTTTTGCATAATTTACTTTCCATTTTAAATTTTCTACGACGCTAACGTCATACTTTGCTTTCAGCACATTTTCAGCACTTGTCAAACGCGATCTTGATCGTTGTACAGATGTTATGTCGACGAACTTATAAATGATTAAAAGTGTACTTTTGTCAAAACTTACACATTTGAAATAATATCATTCTTGATACTTTTCGAGTAGGTTGAAAAATAAAAATAATAATAATAATAATGTTCTCTGGAAAATTTCCACGAAATTGCCCCCAAATTTTATATTGTTCCATGATTTTGATTTTTTTCAAACTAGTTTTCAAACGTTTCAACCTACATTTAAGCTGTACCTACCAAATTTAATTTAAACTGTGAGGCTTGTTTCAAAGTTTGGTATAAACTTAACAGCAACCCCCTCCCAAAACTGTCCAATCGATTTTGAATGCCAAAATTGTACAAATAGATTACATTAGTTTGAAAACTAATTTTCAGAATTTGCAAATCACTCGATAATATGCAATTTCCATTTTAGTGCTGGGGATCCGTGTCACCCCCTCTAACATTATCCAATACATTTTCAATTTATAAGTGCAATTTACATCAAACTGTTATAGTTTATCGATATTTAAATTTAATAATCAAAATATAATATTCAAATATGTAAATGTAGGTATATTTATCATGATGTTTAAAAAAACATAATATTTCATTTACTTAATCTAAATAAAAATACGTAGCATAAAATATGTAATTGGTCATAGAAATATAAAAAAAAAGTAATATCGAATCTATTGGAATATCCACTACTATCAAATTTGGTCAAAGTTACGATATTTTCATAATTTTTTAAGAAGCTCATATTTTAATCAAACAGTTACTTGTTTTTAATTATTTTTATTTTTATTATACATCTTAATAATATATTCTAATTAAATTATAATATTATGTAAATTATTTTCTACCATCCCTAATGTCATATTTTATAATTTGTATTAGTTAATATGTCTAAACTGTCATGTGAATGAACAACAAATAATTATATGCGCACTAATGAGTAAATATTACTCAAAATATATTTCCATTGCACTAAATGGTATATCAACAATAATCAACAGGTATTTTTTGTATATATATTTTTGTTTCAATAAGACAAATGAGACTATTACTTGGCTATATAATTATTAATAATGTTGTGACAATACTGTATTAGTGTAATGATATAACCATAAAAATACAGCTCAATATATTTTACAAGTAATAAGCCATGTAACAAATCAGTGAATAATGACCGATCTGTGAACACTGCGATATGCACTACAAAAAAAATAATAACTTTTAACATTATTCATCGTTTGGCAAACTTAATTTCACAGTGAAGGGAGGTAGGTAGCAATAATTGGCTTTCCAATTATATAATATTTAAATAGACAACTAATCACAAGTATACTTTTATAAATACTCATAAGTTCCTATTTTTGTTGTATAATTTATATAATTTTATAATGTAGGTTATAACTTTAATATTAAGGATAATGTTCAATATTTCTTTAACGTTTTTTTGGTCATTTTTTGTAACAATACTGACAAATAGTTCCGAATTAAAATTTAAGTATACTTTATTGTCACACGGGCTTACAGCTAAACAGCTTACAATAAACAAATGCGATAAAATCATGTAGGCACTCGACTGATTTATCAATAATATGAATTGTTGTAACTAATATTCACAGAACCACGGTATGTAACTTAGCAAATAGTTTGTTTTTTGTACAACAGAGTATATGTTTATAGATCCGATAAGGTAATTTATCAGATGGTTTAACAAACTATAATAGTGTCACACCTTATGCTACTGTTCTTATCGATTGTTAATGTGACTGGGCGTCGTGCATGCATAAATACATAATAACTGGTAAACGGTCACTTTGTACAGTCAGATAAAAATGAAGAACGCAGACGCTTTGCACCTTTTATTATATACCTACATAAAGCATTTAATATATTATGTAAATATAAGTATATATTATAATATAATGTTATAAAGTTTGATGAGATTTAAAGATTATTTTATGTATTTAAAGTACATAAAGTAAATTAAAGATATTATAAATAGTACCGTAAAACGGTGTGAATTGCAACGATTTTAAAGTTTTATCTAACTTTGAACTTCATTTAAAAACCAGGCATTTATAGTACCGTGAAGGAAAATACTATTTTAGAATTTTTGTTACATTTTTTATCGTTATAAATATAATTTAGAAATATAACTTAGAAAGGAACTCTTTTTATTTTATTTTGTTTGCTTTTTTGCAATTCAGTATAATATGGTTGGGGTGAATTGAAACATGCCAATCACCCCAACTTTGTACCATGGTTAGATACTAGATATTGGTGATTATATTTAATTAAAATCAAATTGAAAATAATCGTACCTAGTTGTTTTATAAATTTCATGAAAATTAATAAATTAATATTGTCTACAGATAACATTTTTATTAATTTCAATTGATTTTTTTCTTGTTTTTTATAATTTTTAATATTTAAAATTTTCCCAGCATATTTGCATGGCGTCACCCGGACTGCGTTATTTTGAATCGTTGGTGGATTGTGTTTAAAACCAAACAAAATAAATTGCTAATATTTTTTTTTGTCCAGATGATTTAAAATGTTCAATATACTATGAACTAAACATTCTTATTTTTTTATTCTAATTAATTAATTAAATAAAAAAATCTTAGCTATAATATATGTATACATTATAATTTAATTCATAGGCTTCAAAATCATTACAAATTGTAAAATTATTTGTTTTTTTATCTAAATGAAAACAAGGTTATCTTATCCTGTATCTATATAATTTTAAAGTTATTTGTGCACAACACTGAATTAATAACTAACCAATACTGGTTGGAACAGAAAATCATTTTTATAGTATGCACAACTACTTAATATATACTTTTGGACAGCACCATATAAAATAAACTTATTGTTAACAAAATATTATATTTAATAAGGTATTCAGTTTATATTAAAATATTATAATCAAAAATAATTAAAAGCAGAAAACAATATTGTGTTGTGGTTCTATATTATTACACACATACGTAAATAAAATGTTGTCAAATCAATATAGGACCTAGAAGTTCCATTTTATGTGATAAATTACATAATATATTATATATTTGCATTTATCAATTTATGTGTGCACATATAATATTATTGTAAATCATTATTATTAATTATTTTAAAAGGACGTTATGTATAGATAATTAGCAATCAATCACTATGAAGCTAATGATAAAATAATTATTTTTCTTTCATACACAAAACAAAGGTAACTATTTAAAATACAAAACAAATAATTCATTCGTTAAAATACAGTCATCGTGAAAATTAATAATTGTACAAATTTATAAATGTATTATGCATGTACATACATTTTAAATTACGGAGCATAACAAAAGCTAATAATTAACGAAATAATAATACAATATGTTAATTATACTATCAATAAAAGTAAGAAAATACAATATTCGGGATAAAAATAAAATAATAACGATCTTGCTATATCCATAGGGATTGAAGTAAGTGTATTATATGAATATATATATATATATATATATATGAGTTATTCTGATAAAATATATTCATTGGAAATATAGCTTACTCTATATGCTGGGATTAAAAAAGTTTCTTAAGAAACTTACACAGTAGAAACACGGAAACTATAATTTGTTCTAGGAGCCTCATTGTATCTGCAATATAGATAATTTAGGTGGGTAGCTTTTATTTGGTCACTGACAAAGCAAACTCTATTTTGATCACGTCTTACCTCCAATAGGGACGTGAACTGCAAATCGATCGTGAAACTGAGCTGAAAACCAAAGAATTGTATGCTGTTTTTAATAATATTATCCTTCCAGCAAAAAATTACAGTTTACTTACTTACAGTGCTCTTAGTTTTTATTTTTTGACATAGAAAATGTGTCCTTTTTGAGTACCTACCAGTGTTAAAAAACCAAATAACTGAACCATACTCGTTACCTGAACACTGATAAGGATAAACAGGAATATTATTTGTATATTTTTTAGCTATTTATAGACATTTCAAACAAAAGACTAAAATAATAAAAACAATTTTTTCTCAAAAATCATCACAAAGTTCCTAATAAGTTGGTTTTACAGAAATTAAAAATTTTTCGAAAAAAGAAACCTAGTCACAATTATTTAACGTTAACGTTATAACTTTATACAACTCAAGTACATAACATTTTTCATTTGAATAATTAAAGCTTTAGAGTGTAATACAAGATTCCTTGTAAGTTATTAATACTGACATTTTAAATCAATTTTAGCATGAATCCAAATATATTTTATTATAAGCGTTTGAAGTAAAATTTCTGATGAAATTGGATATTAAAACGTAAAATAATGAATTCTCTTCTAATAATTTTAGCAATTTTGTTACACTAAATAATTTAAAAAATATTAATTCTAGGAAATAAAACTTTTGGGCATATTTTATATAATTCTTTTAAATACACAATGACATTTTTAAAATATTAGGATTAGGACTATTTTTAAATTATTCCTACTACGCGTGTACGAACTAGCGGCGTATTCATGTGAAGAGGGTATGACCTATGAAAAACATTTTTCATGACCTGGAATAGCTTCACCAAATATGCATTTACAATAAACACTCGTATTTACTACACTTAAGTAATTTTTGGTGTTAAATACATACCTAAGTAAAGTGTTAAGTACCTACTTTGCATTCACAATATTTTCATGATATTTTCGATATTTTTGATAGTTTTCCTTGGATATCAATATCGAATACATCTAAACATATTTCACGAAATCAACATCGTATAGAATATCGTTGTAGTTGGCTGACACATTATTAAACCATACTTATAATAGTATTATACAAATTATCTCAAAAATTTAAACTGAAAAAACAGTCGGTTGTTATTAAATTATTTATTTCATTTAACGCTGTTGTCTTTTCCAAAAATTCTGTAATTCCTCCCTCGTCATTTATTATAATTGTGCTTTTAGTATTTATATGAGTTTGGCAAGTGTGAATGGGTTTGTATAGAAAATAGTTTCAAAACAAGTATTTTAGAATCGTAAATTATGTACCAAAGTCAAAAATGAAAAGCTTAGTGAAAATTGGAAAGCATTGATAAAACTGTTTGAAACTAATGTTGTTGTTTTTTTCTATCCGCCCTTTAGAGCATAAATCACAGATAAAAAAGTACGAATTCTTCGCCACATGGAAAATTTACGTCTGTTAGATAATACTGGTAAATACGTTTTAAAATTTGAAACAAAATACGATTGTTCTTTCTGTTTTTGTCAGAACCCAAACGGAAATAGGTTATAATTAGCAAATGCCACAGTTGAAAACGTTAAATGTTTTATGAAAAAACTTAGATAGATGCCCGTATCCTTATTTTGTGTGACAAGTGGCGCCATGTGTTCAGTTCAAAGTAGTAAATACAAAATAAACATTCAAATGAGATGTTACAATGTAACAAAATGTATTATTTAATCTTGATTTTGTAAAATAATATTAGAACCATTGGCTGATATTTATTACAGTTTAAAAAGGTATTTGTTCAATTATGTCATTGGCTGGCAAATATATGATAAGAACATTTCGGGATCTGAAGAAAGTGTCTATATAATGAGATAAAGAAAAAGCTCATTAAATAAATAATGCTATTGGGATTTGCATCTTTGGCCAGTTAATAGAATAAACATTTTATAACGATAATATTTGTAGGTATATACACAATATAGTTATACATTTTTAAATACACAATATAATTATACATTTTTAATTATTAAAAATTATATCTATTCTAATCTTATGATTTTTTGCAATTAACTATAGGAAATCGAAAAATTGTTCATAATAAAATATAAGCTACACTGGGCACAACAAAAGCATTGATCACTCGATTAATTTTGTATTATTATTATTATTATTATTATTATTATTTTCTGTCTAATTAAAGTCAAAAGCGTTTGTATCTTAAAATAAAGAAAAGCGATTTGGTGACAAGAATATATTTTTCGAAGGGTGTTCCAATAATTTATTTTTATTAGAAGGAGTTCGAGGAGAACGACAATAGTTGTTTTCGTCATTTGATTTATTATTTCTATTAAGTTTTAGTCTTAACGATGGGTGTGTGGGACTACTTTCCTTGACGTATTTGATTGTGGTAGCGTATGGACACGGATGTGCGTCGAATTAGCGATATTGTTATCTTAATTGGCAGTGGTGAGCGTGGATAGAAGATAAGTTAACGATTACCGTCTCACTGATAATGCTCGGCGAGCAATATCAGATCATAAGGAAGGTGGTGGTGGTCGGTGGACTATAATATAATAATATTATGTATGTTTCGTATGTTATACTTACTAACATATTTTAAATGTTTGGTTTTTCAGTGATTTAAAGAGATCTCAGCCTCTTAGAGTTATAAAAATAATGTATGCCCGAATAGGACGTGGTATTTAACTGGGTGTTTTGGTGTCTGGTGGAAAATGAGGATACGAAAGGAAAATAGAAAATTAAATAACGATAACTGAGAGGTGCTATTTAAAAAAAAAATGTTTGTGTGCATGCACAAAATTAACCATCACAAAAATAGTCTAATTATTTTAAAATGTGTGTAATAATGTTTATTAGTTAACAAAAAAGCAGGATTGAAATATATGAAACCTCCACATAGTTATTAAGTGTTTCCACTTATCGTAATCACACTGCATATTAAAAAATATCTCTAGATATAGAAATATTATTGACGGACCATCTCCGATCAGAACCATTTTTCATATAATTTATCAATTTTTATTGAATTGGAATTCCAAACGTCCAATGAAGTTGTACACACGACACCTAGGTTTTATAAAACATAGGTAATTTCACAGTTTTTTTTTTTATTATCACGATTTTATTGTTTAGTTAATTTATTATTTTTTTTTTGTTTGATATTTCAGAATCATAGTAAAAAAGTACTACGCTACTCGATATTTTATTCTACGAGGAAAATCTCTAAATCATAAATATGTTCTTCTTAATAAGTAACCATGAAACAAAAACCTTACAAAATTTGGCCTCACAGTTAGAAATAAAATATTGTATCCAGCGTAAAATCATGTTAATTATGTTAATAATAATAATAATAATCCATATCTATTGAATAAAAAACTAAAGCTGTTTTATGTTTGACGAAATTTAAGATTATGTTGATGCTCAACATACACAATTGCACGTTTTTATATATTAACCGTTCACCGCTGCATCCTCAGTTTTTACAATTATATTACGTTCTGTTTGAATGAAATATGATTATCATTTATTAATAGCATAGAGAAAAGTGGGGCAATGAACAAAATGTGAAAGATTATATTATATAATATTATAATACTGCAGATAAGCCGCGCAAAATGGAAATACAAACAAAATGAGAAAAGTACAGTCGAACGAACAGAAAAGGGTTGAAAATACAGTTTGAAAAAAAAAATAAATATTGGTTGATAATTAAACCGAGATCATAGTACCAGAAGTAAAAGTATATTAAAAACGCTGAGAATTACGGTCCAAGGATTGAACTGAATAGTTCATGAACGCCATCTGCAGTAACCAAACGAAATACTTAGAATATAATATAAGTAATATTATATTAATATTAAGTAAGTATATGCTACTCAGAAGAAAATCATTGAACCATTGTATTTATATACTTTATAATTTTTTTTGTTTTTCATAAACTATTTTCATTTAAAATATTCAGAAAACATACGCAACTCTGTTGGGCACTGCTCTAATATTTATAATGTAATATTATTATTTATTATAATTATCATGTAAGATAAAATTTATATAAGATCAAACCTATCTATAATATTCAGAGCATTTGAGCTTTTACAGATGGTTTTAACAATTTAGTAAGTTACTACTTATTATAATCATAAACATTATTATTCAGTACTTTACTTACAATATAATTGACACTTTAATATACATATAAATTAAAATAGCTTTTACCATTGTAGTTACCATAATATATTTTTAAATTTGACAACAATAAAGCCTAGGTAATTTCATTTTTACTGTAGGCAGCCCAAAAACTCATATTATTTACGGTACCATCTAAAATTTATAGTAACGGGTAATAGTATCTTTTAAGATTAATTTACTACATTCTATGATTGCTAAAGAATTTATCCAATTGGAAGATTTTAATTATGTACATCACCTAAGTAGAAAAAATGAAACATCTTGAATGAGCAATAGTGTAGCTAATAAAGTAATAATTAGAAGCTAACTAGAACACTAGATGATTGATCAACTTGTTACCTCCAGATTTTTATTTATAAATCCATAAATATAATAACTAATTTCTCTCAATATATTTCCAGATTATTGTTTTGAAAAACCGTTCTTAACATACCTAATAACTATCTTTGCTGTCGGTGAATTTTTGAAAAGGTGAAAAATATGTTATCGACTTGTAAAATTGCCAAACTCGATTCTAAAATGAAATAAAATAATAATAATAAATACAATTCATAAGAAAAAAGGTCATCTATCTTGTTTTTCCCTGTCCTTCGAACGTTCCCCGGACATTTGGCTAGAAACCGTTTTTCATCAAGCCCGAGATTGTCGCCAAAAGTCAAAACAAAAACTGCCTTGGGAAATCAATACTACCGTTTTTATATTAAAACGTGTATTGCTTTTTTCTCACTACATCATCAGAATATTAAAGTATTCACATGAATACACTTGTTTCCGGAGAGGTAATATGTTGACCTCGATTTCTCGTTTTCTAAGTCACGTGCATTATCACTAAACAAGAAGGCACACCGATAACCATAAGGTTCACCGCAGGTGTCTGTAACTACTATAAAATAGTAACGTTATTGTTATTGTTATTATTATTATTATTATTTACAGTGTAGGTATATGTAACCTTTTAACCACATACAATATACTCATGCGCACATTAATATCATAATATCATTGTGATGTCTATGTGGTCCATACGAATTATTATAATGGCTGGCGGCGACCCAAAAAGGCCACTACCAGCTGGCATCCACCATTATCGGTATTATATAATTCAACCCCCGTAAAAGAGGGACATAAATAGTGTAAAAATTATACAAATATTCAACTATTCCATATTTTTCGTAATTAAATCTGAAATTTTATCGATTAATGTACAACAGTCCACAATAATTGGATTAGTTCAGTTATAATAGTTCTAATCAAATATAGAATTTTTCAGTTAAATACAGTTAATACATTAAAAAATAGAGCTATTCTAAGACATAGATATTAGGAATAGCTCTAAAAAACCATAAAAATATGCATAAAAAATGATCAAATATATACTGAACACAAAAAAAAAATGTAGACTGAATTATTTGAATTTTTATTTTTTAAGTATTTATTAATTATACTATTGATTTTTCTCTTTTTGTATGATTATATTACTTTCATACAATATCATCAGTTCTTTAATAAAAACAAAATCATAAGTCGATTAAGATTGTCATTGGTTGTGAAGGAGCGCTAAGCCATTATATCGCGTACAGGAAGCCACCACAACATTTACACAATGTTAGTAAAATACTAAATATAGTAATTTTAATTTTTTAATTGCATTTTTTACTACAGTTTTTTTTTTTTTGTAAAATAGGGAAATAAAAAGCAACAAATCATTAAATAACTAGATAATCCGTAAATACGCTAAGATAAACAAAAACATCATAATATAATATAAAATATAAAATAAATGCAATTTCGGATTTATATTTTTTTATTTTAATTATACATTTTATTTAATTCTGTTTTTATCGAATTATCCATAAAAAGTAAAAACCAAACCCTCCATATAGATTTATGTTAATAATTTAGTATTTTATATCAATGACCATACTGTCCATGCTTATGTTTATGTTGTTGTTAAATATTATAGCTAAACAATTATTTATAAACAGAAAATCAACAAGTGATAGGTTAACGTTGGTTAAAGATACAATAAAATTATAATCCAGTTGTAAACGTTGTCACGTTGAAAAGTTGGGAGGCTAATGTTTACAATAAAATTGATGGTAGATTATATTATGATAATAGAAAGACAAATAAAAGTAACGCAGTTTATATAGAGACAAGAAAAAAATGATAGTAGGAAAGACAATAAAAATGATTATTTGACAGATATCAAAGTTACTTTTGTAAATTTAAAGTATGAAAAGTTTAAAAGTGAGATGTAAAATTTTTAGAATTATATAGGTGTTTCATCATTAAATAATTTAAATTCAAACAATTACAAATAACATTTTCTTAAATAAATATATTTTACAATTGATTTATTATTTGATAAGCTGGTTTATTATAATTAGGTAATGTATCTCAGAAACCGTCTGTCAGCCTAATATATTTCAAACATACATGTATTTTCCATACGTATTAATGTAGTAAATGTTTTAATAATACTATTAATTTTAATATTAGTACATTTGTATAAGAGCAACCAATGTAGGCACTTGTGTTACATTTTCAAGTTTTTTATCGATACTTCATTTGCTGTGAAAAAACATAGCTTAAAAACAACAACGTTGACATTTCGTTATGTTTTTACCGATTATTTTAAAAAGCACTGAGAATTTTACTTTTCATCCTAAACTAAGTAGGTCTAATTTACTATCAGAGATCACTCTCAAAGTTAAAGATTGAAGCAATTTTACTGCTACAAAATCCAAAAGGTGGCGAAAGATACAAGAAATTATTTTATTTTATAAAAAAAACGTAATAGAATCAATACTTTCACCGCAGTCATGTAAAATGACTAATGAGTAATAATAATAAAATGAATAATTTGTATGACATCTTAAATACAACAGAACAATAGGTACACAGTTATAATGTGCATATCTTAAATTTATAAGTTTTAATTTATTTTCTTTAGGTTTACAATTTTTTATAATTTATTTTCATGTATAAAACTAAATAAACATTTAAAAAGCAGTTTTATTAGATACATAAATAAATTTAAAAATTATAGAAATCAACATTAATTATATAATACATACCCCGTGCATGTTTTTTTAAAGGAGATAGAAATATTTAAAACTACATCAAGTATTAAGTTAGTAAATATAAATGTCATATAAATAAATGTACTTACTATTATATTTATTTTAATGTGTAGTATAAAAATATTATGATTTTATACAAAAATAAAATTAAAATTATAAAATTATTCATCATAGGTACACATAATTTTAAAATTATTATATTCCTATAATTATATAATTTTTCAAAAAAAAAACAAATATACTGCACATGGCCACAAGGCATAACGTTTTTATTTAACTCCTTGCATATATGAATAAAATACTTGATATTGAAATTTAGTAATTGTGACATAGGCATTTTTTTCTAGTAAGATTTAAATACGTCTATTAATTGCAGAACAGATTGGAAGAAATATTACTCTGTAATATTGTTAATACATTTTACTAAGATATTATAGTTGATTAGTCATTATTCACAATGTCTTCAGAAATTTGCATTACCCATAATAATATAATAGTAATTGCAATTGAAATCAAACTTGTAAGAATAAAAAACTGTTTCATTAAACTCAGCAACTGAAAAACACATTATACCAGAACAATTGTTTAAAGGCGGAAGATTTTCTCTGTGAAAGTCAAACGCAATGTAGTTAAATAAGATTACTCGAAGTACATAATTTATTTTAAATATAATACGGTTGAAAACCTTTAGACCCTTTTATTAAAACATATATTTTGGATATCTATTGAACATAAAAAGTGTAATTTTCAAAATAGGTTTTATATTTTCAATCGTTAAAGATTATGGCTAAAGTGCAATTTATATGGCTTCAAGAAAACAAAAAGGCCAATGTAGTAGCGAAAAGTGAAAAATGACCTAACCTAACCATTTAATCACTTGTATTACTTTATACTCCTCCTCTTCGAGAGAAAAATTTTGTTCAGCCTATACTCATCATATCTTAATTTATACTATATCCATGCTTGGGAACCATTGCTAACATCAACATTTTTCTCTGAAGACCAATATTTATGTTTTTTCTCTCACCAAACAACTAATGACTGTCAGCATTTTCATCATTGTCATCTCCGACGTTACTTATTAAATATAAAAAGGTGAAAGTGAAGTAGACATTCAGAACACTCGATGTTTGTCCGAAAAGGGAGTTCTTTTCGTCTAGGTGTTTCGTCTATAGGTGCTTCTTCAGTGAGAACGATAAGTGAATATACAATTCGAGGAGTTTCGTATTTCCATCACAGTTATTACAAAATATACTGTCGTTAATTACTCAATGTTAGTCAATTTATTAAACATAATATTATTTGAGATGAAAATATTAAATTACTAGGTAGGTATGTAAGCAATATAAATTGACAAATTGACATTTACTTGAATACGCCCATATTCAAAAATGTCTATTAAGTACCTACCTATACACATTGGTTGATTCGTGATAAATCATAATAATAAATTGTTATTACTGATAATTTATGAATACAAAATACATAGTTAAATATCCTTAGAAATATAGGCTTAGAAATTCTTTATATATAGTTACCTACCTACTTAATGACAAGGTACTCTCTCTCTCTTACTATAATAATATATCAAAATTACTTTTTAGAATTCCTGTTGTCACATTAAGCTGTTTCTAAAATCATATTTCAATCTTAAAATATAGTATTCGCAGATATCACAAAATTAGTATTAAAATGAATAGATTTTCTTAAAATGTTAAGATCATTCCAAGTATTAAGTAAGTTCAACCGGTCAGGTTAGGTTTTAATTAAATCATAGCGATAATAATTTTACTATTATATCTTTTGCTTTGAAAACTACCATATATTTTTATTCAAACATTGGACGGGATATAGATTATGTCATCGTAAATGTTAAAGACTGTCATTATTATATAGTGTGACAACATAGTTATTAAGAATTAATATTGTGCTTCATTTTCGTCTCCTCTCAAATAACAGTTAAACATAATATTTAACATTACATAACACAGGAAGGAGAAAATTGTATTTTTGTTATTGTTTTTTTTTTTTGAAATATGGAAGTGTAAGTTCACAAAACTATTATTACATAACACATTGATTTACTCAAAAAAAATCTTATATATTATTCGGATTCAATATGACTATTCATAAACACTATTATTAAATCTACTATTATAACATACATTTACTACCTATATATATATAACCTAATTGGTTATAGGCATGAATTAAAATTATTACAATAATCAATTATATTGTTATGAAGAATATTTTATACTAAAAAAGTCTTCATATCCAATCATCATCACTTTATTTTAAAACTGGATCATTTCTCTATTATAGATTCCAAAGTAATAACTTGATGCGAAATTCCCAATTGTAATGGATATACGTGGCATATTCAGGAATGTATTTAGGTACCATGATGGATTATGTGTCAACTGTCAGAAAAGGAAATATTCGTCTTAAAAATTATCAAACGATTGATATTGTATTTTTAACTCAAAAAAAATTAGTTATTAAATTATTATTATTATTTTTACATAGACATTATTGAACTACTATTGTTATAACTGTATTGACACTTATATTTATTATTTTTATTTCCACATCGACCAAACTGAAATTATTTCTATTTTTCAGATATTTACATTAATAATTATTAACTTTTAATTTTAAACTCAAAATGTAGGAAATAAAATAAAATGACTTTGATTAATATATTTTATATTATTTTACAGAAACTATTATTATATTTTAAAATCGAATGTAGGTACACCGAGTACCAATTAACAGCAGGTATAAGGATCACCAGCGCGGCAACCCGCCGTAAGCCTTTTAAGATATTATATAACACAAATTCTGAAATGCATGATGTAATTCTTGACTCTAGAGGTTATATGTACTTATGTGTGCACAAAAAAATAATAAATTAAATACAATATGTATGCATTGACGAGTTAAAAATAATAATATCGTCTTTTTAAGTATTTAAGCTACATAAACACTTCCTGGCACATTTAACCAACATTTGTTGAATTATTTATTTATGTTAAATATCTGCAGTCCGGTTGAAAACTTTATTATTTGTCTATATTGTTTTATTATATTGTGATAAGAATGGTTAGATTTTTCTCATTAGCTCACATTTATTAATCGTTTGTAGCGTAAATATAGTCGTTACTAAACGCCAAATAATCACTAACTTGCAGAATTAATCGATGCGCGTTAATGAAAGGTTCTTTACAAACTATTATAATTAAACCCTTAATAATTCGTTTTAATGATAATTAATATAAACTTAACTCTCTATAAAATATGATGTAAAAAGTTAAACATATATTTATTATTCTTGGTTATCTTTATAGTATGAACGAAGAATTTAAGAATGTTCTCGGAAAATATTCTTAGATATGTTGTATTATTCATATTTATATTTCGAATCACTGAACTATCTACATATTATGTTTTAATAATATTACCTATTATCCTTTATATTTACTAAAATAATATGAACTTTAAATTTTAATTAGTCCGTAGTTTTAATATTTTTTATTCTCAAATGGATTTTCATTAACATACGTTTTATGATTAATAGGTCTTATGTCGGACCAACGATTTATTAATATTATTATCATAGTTTGAAGTTTTCACAAAGAGTAGGGAGGGCTAAATATATTATTAATTTCTTATCTGTTTTTCGATTACCTTCACTACAATAACTACAACTCAAAATGTAAATAATTTTAATGAAAAAACCAATACTGTGATATTTTCAGCTACTTTGACAGTGATAAAAAAATTGTAGTTTATAATAAATTGTGAAAAATATTATATTATAACTTCAATAGTATACCTACCTTATTGTTGAAGTTAAAATAATTTTCAGTTTTTGAATGACATAAATTTAAAATTTATCTATATATCCCTGCAGTGTCATACACGGTTATACATAATACGGCTACATAATTTATAATCCTAGTCAGAGTTCATTAGGTAGCTGACATAGGAAAAAACTTTTCATCTCGATTCACAGATAATAATTATAATATGCCACGTGATCACGGGATCGCGGTTACCGATTACCATTTACCATTATATAACAATTATACCAACTATTTCACGTATAATACATTTGCAAAGTTTTTTATATTTATTATTATTATTTTTTTATTTTCGTTACATTTCAATACCACCGCATGCAGAGACCGTAAATGTAAGCCCATCGGAATTCACGCTTGCTTTCACAATACATTTTGAAACCAAGACAATGGGTTTTTATTTTTTTTATTTTTTGCAAATTTTTTATTTCTCTTTCTTTCACTTCTCCCCTCCTCCCTTGCACTCTTTCCGTTATCCTCCACCAATACTTATCATTTTCAGTCACGAGAAAATCATTACGCTTGTCGGCCAACTACCCGCTATCCACCACCGCTGTCGTGCACGTATAGAGCACATATACACATTCGGCTGCGACGACTGCGACAACGACGTGCTTTATGTGCGGTCATCGACAACCGACATTTTATTACCGTCCCTTCAGATAATACACTTGGGGACCTTTTTCAATCCTCCAGGTAAATACATTGTTTCCTCTACCAGCGCCGCAAACACTATAAATGCTTCCTTCTCCTTTTTTTTTTGATTTTAGTTATTTCGTATATCAAGTCTTCACAGTTACGCCTCATTGTTCCACCACAACATTTTATTAATTCAACGTGTGCTTAACGTATTTACCCCCGTAAATATTTTTACAGATGTCAATCGGTATTAATAAAATTATATCTATAGGTAAATAAATTAATCAAAAATACATTATTTTTTTTAATCTACATAACGAGTAGAATCATTTGAAATAATTTACAATAGTCTAATATTTGTACCTATATCAGTCAGTTATGCAATTAAATCAACTGAAACAAAAACCTTTTGTATATCGTCTGATGTAGATCTTATTTATTAAAATAATATGTGAAAATATACAAATAAATATTATTATTATGTTTGATTGTTTTAAACTGTCAGAGTTATACTGAAACATGTTTCGACTCTTAATAATCCTTTATAATGAAAACTGTTGTTACTTAAATTTACGGGTACCTAATAACACGCGTGTTTTCAACTAACAGTTACGAAATCAATATGAAAATATTCACGGGCCACGTGTAAAACCCTGGCCATACTGCCATAGTACGATAAAACGACGCGGTTGAATTATTAGACCTGTATCGAAGCTTCTCAGACAGGATGTCGATATGTTTTGGATCCAATTATTTATGCATGTAACACTGAAACTTTATTATTCTCAGGAGATTTTCAACAAAATAAATCCTGTTATGCCGAGAAGAGCAAGAGCTCACGCGAAAATGCCTGGCTAAAAGATATTCAATATACTATTATACAATATATAGTAGGTAGAGGTAATCAGAAACTTTCACTTGTTGATGAACGTTTGACACATGTCTCAAAGGTTAAACAATAATTTAAATCTCTTATACATTTTTACATGCCATAGAACGCTGTGAAAAGGTGGGTACGTTTTTTGTTGCACCTATTATAAATGGCTTAAAATTGGTTTAAATATTTTTAAATGTCATTGTTTGAAGGAAATATATCATAATAATGCACGAGACGTTAAAAAGTTTCAATTCTGCTCGGTTAATATTATTTTAAATTTACAACAAAATAACTATCCAACTATCCAGCTGTTTAATAAAAAATTTTTATTTTTCTTACAAATATCAAATTATATCAGCATTTAATTTTCAAACGCTCATCGAAACAAAATGTGCTAAAAATATTTTTTTTAATTCCAGTAAATACTAAGGACATCTAAGTCCATTGTTGTAACACATTTTCAAGTTTGTAAATTGCTATAAAACCGACTTATGACAAATTTTCTAGTACATTTTCAAGCTGTTTTACTTACAAACAAAAATGTTCTCTATATAAATCAAAGAAAGTCCAACATACATAACTATAAATACCTAAAAAAAAGCTAAAAGATTTTTAACTGATTTCATGACTAGAAAATTATAATATGAAAAAATATCAGGGAAAAATTGCAGTCACTACCGATACTCACTTTTGAATTAAAAAAAAAGAAATCAATTAGGTGCGTTAAAAACGAGTGTTCCATAAAAATGTTGATGTTTTTCTCTATTTATTTTAAAAAGTACTACGAAAAGTACCTTTTTATTTCCCTTCCTAAGTACCAACTAGATAAAATTATCTATCACAAACCACGCTCAAACTTATAGATCGATTTACTTTAACTGCTTTTAAAGGCAACTGCAGACATAAAAAAAAAACTTCATCATTGTATAACCAATACAATTAAATTAATATATTGATTGATTGTACATGGTAACATATACTGTACATTGATTTAGTTGAGAAACATCTTAAATTTAAAATACCAAGTTTATACATTTCTTTAATAGCTAAATAAAAATTTCGCTCATAGAAATATATTATTTAGAACTACATGTAAATTACTTAATATAGATAGGTATGATGAATTGTTATTCAACTCTGATAAACATCTAAAATGTAAGCCAATAAAATAATTCATAATTTTAATGTTTATAAGTATACCTATTAAAAATTATATTATTATTATTCAAATAATTCAAAAAAGTACATCTTTCTATTTTAGTAATGAGTATTATTATTTTTTAATTGTTATTGAGTAGGTTGGTAACCACTAAAATATGAAAATTCTTTTTGGCATTTTTTTATGAAGCAATCGCATAGTCTAAAAACATTTATTATAATTTTTAGTGATTTCTTATTTTTTGATTTATATTTTGAAATAATGTTATTAAAGTTTTAAACTACAGCTAGTAGTTTAAAATAAGTGGTAAGTACCTACTTAATAAATAATGCATTGAACTATATTTATAATTTATGTTCTATTAGAAATGTGTTTAAATTGAAACATAAATTTATGCTCACGAAAAAAAAACACTATAATTTATTTTGTAATATAAATGTTTAATTTTAAAGTTACAATTTTAAAATATATTTAACAAAAACTACCAGAACTTATGTTTTGGGATTCGTATCTGATATAACATACTTATATAAATAAAATCATTCAAATAATAATATATTCAAAACATAAAAATATATATCATGTCAAAGAAAGTATAAAATGTTGTTTTATAATAAATAAACGAAGACATATTTTGTTTTATACATATTTCCGAGATAATAAATTTTGCTTTTGAGTTATCAACTATACTTCTCATAAAGTGAAATCATCATCTAAGTGTATATTCTTGTTTATGACATGGATATTGTAGTGAATCATTCAAGCTGTTCAAAATGTATTCTTTCTAGTAATATTCATTTCAAAGTTTCTTCATATAGCAATTTATTACATTTTTGTTTGAATCGCTTTAGAACAGATAAATATTAATTTCCATATATAATAATATAAATACATTTAAATTTCCATCATAAAAATGGATGGTGTTACATAATTACATTATAATAACGTCTTAATGCCTTAACACTTAACTCTTAAATTGTTAAATCTAACACCACTACCTATAGATTTTGAGTGGAACAAGGAATGTATGAATCTTTTTAATTGTATTGACGTAGTATCTAAATTGGGTACCTAATGTTTGGATAACAATCGTAGACATTATTTTTTGTCCACAACATTTGCAAAATTACAACGTACTTCGTAAAAAATTAAACTATAGCACACCTATTTTTAATAAGATTACTTCTATTTCATTCGTTTTAGTTTAGAAAATAATATCATACAGCTCAATCTAAAATGTTTCATTAAAGTTAAGTCTTAACATAGTCCTAATTTGGGGGAGGGAATTTTTTATTTAATTGAAAATAAAGTGAACTAACTGACCAAAAAATAAGGTATTTCAGAAAAAATGTCCTCGTCAAAAAAAAATTATGAGTGGTTTACTTATCACAATTAAATAAATCGAGGGAACGTGAGATTTAATTCCAATTAATAATGAAAACTTTCATATGATAATTTATACCAAAAAAATACATATAAAATTATATATGAGCCAATATTATAGATTTATCCATTATTATTGCCTCATTTATATTTCCCAATGGTAGGTACGGGCTGAGTGGGCAGTGAACCTCCAACATTTTATAACTTGGCAATATGTTTTTATAATGCATAATGTACAATAATGTGTATAAGGCTGCATGTTCATTAGCGAAAAAAAAAGAACAACGATAGTATTTTCATCACAAACGTTGAAAAACAAATAGTAATTTATTATTTAAAACATTTATATTAAAAACTATAGCGAATAGAAACCGCTCTACTGTTGCCTGCCCATTTAGTAGGTTGACCTCGTCATTGAGTCGGTCACTGTAATGGATGTGTTCAATTTGAGTTCAATGATAACGAAAAACAATTATTCTTAGTGGAGGTGGTCTTTCAGTCTAAAATGTTAAGGATGTAGGTATGTGATATTAATATAATATAGTACTATTAAAAGTTATAACTGACCTAAGGTGGGACATTTAAACAAAAATGTGTACCTATTTTCATTTACCCATAGCTCATACAAAACTATTATACTACAATAAATGATCACAATAGATAAATAAATTGTAGCGTATTCTAACCTTATTCTACCCCTAGTACGACGTAGGTATTACAGATGATTACAACAAATTTTTTCACTATATATTATATCATATTTCATTACTATACTATTATAATACTACATAAAATCATACAAATTATACAAATATATTGTATAAAACAGTTTATATTTCGTATGATATAACCTATAAACTTTTACAATTCTACACATTTCTTGTATCAATTCTAAAAACGTTGAAGTTGGTAAAATATTTGTATTGTATTAATATGTTATATTATTGATTGATTTCTCTATTGTTATGTATAGTAAAAACATTACAATCATTTTATTTAATAATAACACAAAAATAATTGAATTATAGTATAGTAGTATAGTATAGTAGAAGTGACGTACAAATAAAGTACATTGAATCATATTATATTTTAGAAATAAAAAATATTAACACAACAAAATATAATATACAAACGACTTTAATTGTATAGATATTTGTAAATGAAAAAGAAAATAACTTAAAAGCGTCAGTTGTATATTATTTCAAACAAGGACAAATAAATCAAACTTAGGGATGCTACTTCAATATATAACTTTACATTATATGTACACAAAATGCAAACAATAGGGTTATTGAAACTTTAAATACAAATTACTCTAAGGTTGGTGTGAAAAATGGTTAGGTATTTGGTACTTATTGGTATTACCTTTGGTATTTATTAGGTACTTAGTATTAAAATTAGGAACCGAAGAGCTATACCTATATTTTCCAAAATGTTTTAACATATTAATGCATGGTAATATAACAGCTTAAATACTACTAGAAACAATAGTCTTATTTCTTATGAAATAGTATTTGATGCAATTGAAATGTGCCTATTTAACTACTTATCATTTTATCTATATCATATCTACCTTACCAATGAACTTCATTATAATTATTCAAATTAAACTTTCTTCAAATTCCATAATTTGATTTAAAAAAATACGAAGGTATCTCAACAATCTCTATCTGATCCATTTTTTAGTCCTGATTTAATCAAATAAAAGTATTCAATAAATGCATGATCTAATACAATTTTTTATTCATAATAAATTTAATACAATTTAAAATAAACATTTTAACATAATAAACATGGTTTGTGTTATTTTAACAAATATCATGAAAATTAAGATTAGTAAGATATTAATCTTTGAGCTTAAATGCATTCATATATTATTTTTCACCAAAAAGTAAACCTACACAAAGAAATTTGGATTGACTCAAACAATAATAAATTATTATTTATAGTGGAATCGTACTACAATAAGAATAATTGATAATAAAAAACCAAATCCGTTTATGTACCTATGTCAATTTATTGAATGTACCACTGTATAATTAATCGAGCGAGATAAAATGACAATATGATTTATCAGTTGTAGACGTAGGTACCTATATGATGTTCACGAAGTCAATTTAATTTGTACAACTATTAGTAATTAAGTGTTTGAAGACATAATTGATTTGTTAATCAGTTTAGGAATAAAAAATAGCTTAAAGATTATCCTATATTGCTATAAATATCATTATTATTTTTTATATCCAAATTTCTATTGCTTCAATTGTATTGGAAACATATTATATTATGTTCACTAAGATGATTTATAAGACAAAAGTTATAAATTATGAAATATTTTATCAAATAATTTCCCATTCAATTCAACCCCACAGGTAATGTGCATTGAAATATTTATTTATAATATATCATATATAAATATGCCATTTACTCAAAGGTCAAAATATTAGGTAAATAGTACATAATGAACACAGGTGTTATTAGATTAAATAAAACATTAAATACTAGTATATTATATAGTATCATATAATATTTATACTCATCAGTCATCAATATTAAATACTTGTAAGCCACTGTACTGGTGTGGACATGTTTATAATTCCTAAATTAATCATTTTTAGTATTATAATAATGTGTGCATCAAATGTATTTTAATTTCATACGTAATATTATGACAATTAGATAATTTGATGGTTAAGTATGTAATCAATAGGTATATTATACTTTTATTACAATATATCATTAAGTATCAATTTAAAAAAAATGTTATAACATAGGTAATTACATCTAAAAAAATATATATGTATATAATAATTATTGTTTTATTTTGATATTTAAATTGTTATTACATTGATTAAAATAATAATGCATCATACATTTTAATTGAATATTTAATTAAGAATTAAAATTAAATGTACAATTCAATTTTTAAATTAAATAAACAAGTAAAATTCTACCTACTGAATATATTTTATATTATAGTTTTGTAATATTTAATATTATGTTAGTAATATTAACTATTGCATTTGGAAACATTTAGCTATAACTTTTTTGTGAATACATTATAGTTTTTTACAGATTTTAATGCAAATATTAATTTTTTGCCATGAAACATTTCATAATTTACTTATGTTTTTTTTTTTTTAATTTAACAAAATACAAAATTATTCTACTGAAAATTAACATCTAATCACGGGGTATAAATATGTAGGTTTTTGTTTCTGGCGAACCTCTCTTTATTTTGTTTGCATTCAACACGTAACGTGCTTTGTGAATCAATTCGGTCTGTACAACATGGAGATAAAAAGCTTCCAAAACTACGTGACATGAGTAACTTCACCTGGTATACCATATATTATGTTGTTGCATTTGTATATATATTATATAAATGATATACGAAAAAGTCTACTACCTTATTGCTTATACTTGTACTTTTATATTTGATTCACATATGGCATTTTCATTTTTTACTGATGTATTGACAAATCAGTTAGACAAATATAATTTGTAATATCTACCACCCCAATATTTTTTTTATAAATAATTAATCATAATGTAAAATACTAAACGAGTCTAGGGCGTTCACGTCAATTATAACGATTATTATAAAATGGATTTGGAAAATTTAAGGACATAGCTTGAAATGTATAGGTATATTTTCAAAAGTTACTAACTTCACGAAAATTCACAAAGAAAAAAAGTTCTATGTTGTACCAGAATGAAAGAGAATATTTGAATATATTAACGAACCGTTAAATAAAGTTTTTCCATTCCCGACATCTTATTATATAGGTTTAATATTTATAATACACATGAACTCAATAGGTACACGAAAAGTAATTTTTCATTTTTACTGAGCAACTGCTAATATTAATATCTTTATAAGTAAATTGTGTACACTGTGGTGCTAATTTTGTTAAATTTACATTCGTAACATAAAATATATAAAAATATTTATTGTTGTTCATTAGGTAATCAGTGTACGTGGCAACCTATTTTTCGTTTATTTTCACACGATGTTAATATTAAATAATATAAAAGTAATATTGATATAATTGTATATATTATGTATATAATTCCAATATCTTTTATATTATATATCAATCCGTTTGTATAATAAAGTTTTTTTAAATGTCTGGTGTTTTACAAAAATTGTACTTAAAATGTAATTTTTGAAGTTATTTTATTATTCATAAAAAATCACCCATTCGAAACTATATTCTATTCACTCTTGAACACATTTATTTAATTGGAAATGCCATAATTATAATAATTTTAATAATAATTAATAATATTGTGTACTTCAATATAAAAATATATGTTAAAGTCTCAATTCGAATAAGGTATATAATATTTAAAAATAACTATGCATGTTTATAAATGTATTATTAATTTAATTTAAATTTTTCATAAAATCATTATTTATATTTTTGAAAAAGAAATCCATTTTATAAAAATGTATCCATACTTATAAAAGAAAAAAAAAACATTAACATTTAACACTTAAATAAACGAAATAAATAAATAGTCAACAAAGATAAATTTAATGTAATATAAAATACAATTAATAATTATAGCGAACACTAAATAATGTTTTTGTATTATATGCATGTGTATGCTATAGACTTGGTATTAACTATAAGGTAAGGTAACAAAATGTCAAAATGTACAAAAATGTGTAATCTTGGACATAAACATGAATTTTTTCACAGGTAATTAAGTAAAATACTTAATATAATATCTCAAAGAATCGGGATCTTTAATTAGGAAATCAGAGGTGACAATCAACGTAATATTATATTATATTTGTGGGCTTGCGAATTATGTTGAGATTAATGACACTATAATAGTTTATTACTTGATTTAACTTGGTGGTGCCACAAACGAGGGGTACAGCGGGGTGTCGGTTGACACCTCTATCAAAATGGTAGATGAGTGGCTGGTAAATTTGCTGCTGGTGAATTATTTCATTATGAGATGAACTAATGACTATTATAATATTATAAATGTTACTATTGTAAAAAATGTATTGAAACATTTTTTTCAGTATATTTGATATATTTGATAAATTTAGTTTCATAGACAATAGCTAGGGTATGTCGTCGTTGAACATTTTTACATCGCTTTAGAAAATTATTAATTTTAAGTATTTTCATATTTTCAAAGTCAGATTAAAAAAATCACATTATTAACATAACGCCTCCAATTAATACAAATCCTATCCCGCTGATGCAAATATTATTATGTTTCAGACAGGTAATATAATGGTTATAGTATCTCCGTAAATGTCCATTCGTTTGTGTGATCAGGTTTTCGTGTTAGGTCTAATTAGCACCTCTCAATATTGCTCCCATCAAAATTTGATTGAGATTTGCCATTTCTATCAGTCAATGTTTAATTTATCAACATTCACTAAAACAGTAATCATTAGTATGACTTCCTTTACAGTATTGGAATAAATAGCGATCGTATTTGAGTACTCTGCAGTTACTTATCTACAGTTTCACCTAAATATATCAACAAATCGTAAATTGCCTCTAATGTATGACTCGAGGTTTTTCAAATAAATAACTTATTGATTGCATACTTGTATCTTTATAGAATTTATATTATATTATCTATATTCTTTAATTAATAATTATAATAAAACAAATACAATATAACACGTTTGAAATTGTATAAAAATGTATTAACTGTGAAAATATCATATTTTATTGGTAAGATTATAGAGAAAATTAAAAACAAAACGATTTCAATAAAATCACTCAATAACATTTTTTTTTATAAATTACCTGTATCAAAAAAAAATGTATATATTATAAGGAAAGACAAAGTGATTTGTACACAATTTTCTTAAAGTAGAAACGACAATTTATCTTTTCTAAAGTGACATTTACCAACTATTACTCTGTAGTTCATAAGAAAACCTATAAATTGATTTATTATAGGAACTATAATATTATAAACTATAATATAAATTTCAGAAATTAAATTAATTTTGTTGATATAAGTTAAATAAGCTTATATATTGAACAAATACTATACTATACAATTAAACTTAATTTAATACAATATATTTAAATTCATTAAATGATATTTTAAACATTAAAATTAAATTACCATGTTTCATCTAAGTATACAAATTAGCTATAAACACACATAATATCACAATCTAGCTAGAAAAAACATTGTCAAAAATAAAACTTTCAATCACAATTTGTAGTTTGTTTAATCAAAAATATTGAAACTCATACACACGTTAGGTAGGTACTCACTAGGCTCAATATCTTACATACTGAGCTATGTACCTATACCCAATAATATTTTTAAAAATTAGGGTTCTTAGGTTTATAGAATCTTAAAAGAAACACAGCCTATTGAACTATAAAAATCATCGCTAAAATAATATTTATAACTATTAAACTATCTGAGGATAAAATAACCTCAAAAAAAATATTACGTCATTCACAAAAGTGTTATTTAAAAATATTCGTGAACAATTGTATTTAGAACAAATAATCACACAACTAACTCAGTCTTAATTTACGTTATATCAATTTAATGTGTATACTTCAAACTTAAGATAACAAACGTTGGTAATGAAGAATCAAAAAAAAAATGATGCGTATATGGTTGTATGCTTTCATTTTAAGCTTGTTGAAATAATTGAAATAAATAAAAAGTAATCTGTAACTGTCAATATAAATCAAGGGTCTCATGCAATAGTTAGATAGGATCCACAATATTTATTAATATAGGCAAAAACCAATCGGAAAAATTCCGATTTCCCGGCGGCCCTATACAACCCAGCTCACAATTCTTAAGATCGTACACAATCCAGTAGTTATTGTCAGAAAGGTCCATGGCACAAGGCGAAAACTTCACTGCCCAATCGGATTACAAATAAATTTACATATTTATATTACGTTTTATTTATAAATATAATATTGTTCAAGCACATACACGGTGCACGACTAAAGTACATATTTATGCCGTTAAAAATGTCAATGGTAAGTTTTTTTTAAGTTTAATAAAAATTCAAATAGAAAGGTAGGTGGCACTTCAACATTATCGAATGTATTTATTCAAATTTAAAACCGTTAATGATTTTCCACAAAAATAATAAATATATATATATATATTAAAAACTTTGTAGAGCTCCTCAAATTCTATGAAAACTAAAGTTGTTTGAAATATCCCGCTTCTCCAAACTTTTTAGTTTAATAGTTGATAGGCTTGGCTCATGAGTGTTGAGTAAAAATGAAAAAACTAATTAAAATTTTGGTAGTGGAGTTACTTACTGGTCTGACAAAAACTATATAAAATGCCAGATTTTAATTGTTTTATTAGGTGTTGATAAAATAATAATAAAAACCGAGGAAGTTGCGCTGCTGTATAGTAGGTAGGTACCTAAGTGTTAAATATTTTTCGTCATTACATTGCCAATTATAAATGGACCTGTATAATAACATAATGAATGTGAAGTTAAATATAAATTCAAAACTGAATCATATTGTATACCAAAAATGATTCAAAACATAGATAGTCTGATCGCCTAGTATATTTATATGGATATTTTAGTACGCATATAATATTTCTATTGTTAATAAACATATAATATGATATAATAATTAATATAACATTATTAATAAATTCGACACTGAATCATTTGCTTACGAAAAACGATTCAGTGCGTAAAGAGACCGATCAGCTTGGCCTATTGATATTTTATCATAGACATAAGATATATTTATAATGATATTAGTTGGTTCTTTTTATATTGTTGATACAATAAGTTAATTGATTTAAAAAATAAATCACACAGCTATATAATATGATAAAATAATTATTATAATAACACTCACTATTATTAACTTTTTTAATTGCTATAAAAAAAAACGTCTTATTAAAAATGTTTTATGACATTTTCAAGCCCTATTAGTATTAAAATTAAATATTTTATGAATTAATTAAAAATAATTTCCAAATAGGGTTTTCCGTGATTTTTTTTCCCCGATTATTTAGGTACAGTGAATTTTTTACTTTTGACATCCAAAAACAACAAGAACCATTTATCTATTAGAAACTACAATCAAGTTGAAGATTGGAATATATAAACGAACAACATAAATCATAATAATAATAATAAAAAATAAAAACAATAAATTCATCATTACACTCGGAATCTGAAAACACTAAGTAGTCATTTCTGATTTCATAATACCTATTATTAGTAAAGAATTTATATAAACCAATAACCATACTATACGTCTATACTCATGTAGGCACATAAAAATATTCAACATTATTTAATAATAATATAATATATCTTTTTTTTTGTATTTTGTAACAGACAACTAGGTATAAAGTTATAAATAATTCATTTTTTATTAAAATTAAAATTTACAACGAATAATTTCTT